>JARWLC010000016.1:43246118-43701118 GCA_033318265.1 Phyllotis vaccarum
CACAAACGTTTGCTTGTACACACTATCTATCTATCTATCTATCTATCTATCTATCTATCTATCTATCATCTATCTATCCATCTATCATCTATCTATCTATCAATCATCTATCTATCATCTTTCTATCATCTATCTACCTACCTATCATCTATCTCTTTATCTATCTATCTATCTATCTATCTATCTATCTATCTATCTATCTATCTATCTATCTATCTAGCTAGCTAGCTAGCTAGCTAGCTAGCTAGCTCCCCTCCCTCTTCTGTCTGTCTGTCTATTCCTAAGCAAGCCTTCCTAACAGTTTGTCTTTCTCAAACATCTCTAGTGCCATTTATTCCTCTCCCTGTGCATTACCCACCCCCTCCACATCTAGTCCCGCCCCCTCCCCAGCATAGCCCCGTCCCTCTCCAGCCAAACCTAGCCCCCCAGTGTTTCCCCCACTTCCCCTTCCATAGCACCTGTGTGCTCCATTGCCCTCTCGAGAGCTCCCTCTCTCCCCTCCCATGTGATCCCTTTCTACTATCCTGCCTTCTGCAGTTACTCTGAATTATTAACTCATGTCTAAAAATCTAGAGCTAGGATGCACAAATGAGAGAGAACATGTGGCCTTTTTCTTGCTGAGTCAGGTCACCTCACTCAGTATAATATGTTCCAGTTTGATATATTTATCTACAAAATTATTTTCAAAATTTTCTTCTTAGCTGAACAGAGTTTTTTTCTTCTCTGTAAAATGCACTGTTGATATTCTGAGACTGCTGAACTGTGATACGGACAGTTACTCTCTTTGCCACCTGTGCTTCAGAACACTTGCTATACTGCTCCAGGGTTTTCATAAACAAGCTCTCTTCCTGAGATTAAAGAGGTCCCTTCCATTTCTGATTCTTAAGAGATTCTCTTTAAATGAGAATGTTTGTCTTGAAAGTATAAAAGGCCCTAGGTTTGATCCCAAGAACTACTACCCTCCCACTAATAAAAATGAAATGACATCTGGGGCTGGAGAGATGGTTCAGGGCTTAAGAGTATGGTGTTACAAATAGGTTTCTTGGCCCCAGGCAGCCAGAGGTCCAGACCCACAGACCTGCGGTCCTAGACTGCTTAGCTGCCTGCTGCTGCTTAGGCACTCAAATATGACTCAGACACTTATGTTAACTTCATGCTGTTTGACCTATGGCTCAGGCACATTGCTAGCTAGTTTTCTATCTTTACTCAACCCATTTTCATTAATCTGTTCTGCCACATGACTTGTGGCTTACCTGTGTTCCTTACATGTTTTTTCTTGGACGGCTAGCTCGATCTGTCTGACTCTGCCCTCCTTCTCCTAACTATTCTGATTCCCCACCTACTTCTTCTACAGTGCCTGCCATGGCCCAAACAGCTCCTTTATTTAAGGATTGATATGCACAGCATACAGAAAGACTTTCCCACATCATCTCCCAATTTCTGTCTATTCAAAAAGGAAGGTTTCAATTTTAACATAACAAAATCATATATAACAAAATAGCTACCAAGCAAGAATTACAGCTATAATATCTAGTCTATTTGTATTTAGCAAAATTAAAGAAAGTACTCTATTATCTACCTTATCCTTGTGCATTTAAAGTTTCATATCCAATATATCTTTTAAAATAGCTAAGAAAAACCTATACCTATAACTATCTAATATTCAACTACATCAAAGACCACAGAAGGATATAATATTTACCCAAGTAAAACAGAAGTGCCAGTAACTTTCAAAATCTAAGAATGACAGAGATGACATCTATTTGCCTGGACAGTCACCCAAAGTTCCTTTACAAAGTTGGGGCAGCTATCTTCAGCCTACAGGTCCAGAGTCTCTTTTCATTTCAGTGAAGCAGGAAATCTGCTCTGCCCATTCTGGTATAGTTCATTAGTTGCTTCTTCTTGAGTCCTGAAGAATGTCTGACAGTTTTCTCTACAAAGCAGGAACCTGAAGGACCATCTCGGCTTATTCTGCCAAAGTTCAGAGGCCATTTTCCTATGGAACCTGCATATTCAGTTTAAACAGCATTGTGTCAAGCAGTCAATACAAGAACAGGTTCTTGTCCAGCGGCTAACAGTTGCCACAAAGAAAGTAAACTCCATAAGGAGTTTCTTGGATGCCCATTTTTCTCTTGAAGTAGATTGGTGCTGCCAGGAGAAGATCAGTCTCACAATCCAGTAAAGTCTAAGTTATTAAAATAATTTTAAATGCCACATTCTATAGGTCTTAGAAATGTTTGAAGATTACCTATATAATTCAAATATATCTTTGTATACCTAAAAATTCCTAACTAACATAAGTTTGGTTATTGTAAGCAATTATTAATCTGCATTTTTAAATTATACATTACAATTTTAAATCAGTTACATGAACATCATACCTTAAAGAAGAGTAGAAAAATACATACAGCATAAGAGAATTGATCTTAAATTTGTATCAATAAACCAAAATCCATACCAATATAAAATATTTTGAGACTAACAGCTGATTTTTAGATTAAAGTAAACTCAATAATCTAACTTTTTAAAATCACTCATATACCATATCCCCCTTTTCTTTTCTTTGAAAGAGATTAACTATGACCATTAACCATTTATAATGGAAAGAAGCATTTATAAACAATATTTTGGAATTTGGGCATAGTTTTCCATTACTACTTCCTGCTGATTAAGGGGTACTGGCAATCTTACAGGTTCTTGAGACTGGATCATCTTAGTCTGCAGCCTTGAAGCTGATACGGCCATCTCTTTCCATCAGAGGTTTTTTCAGGGGGTCTTGGTTGATGAAACCATATTTGCCTGGAAGCAATCCACAGGTTCTCATCTTCTGTGGAAACAAAAGCAGAACTCTTCCAAAGCAACATATCCTTAGACACAAATTTCAAAATCGAGATACCTTTAAAATATATACTCTTGTTTAACTTAGCAGCCTTTGAAATCCATTGTCTTTCTGCAGTTAGCTCATTAACAGTTAAAAAATTAAAAGAAAACACAACAATGATCACAATCCAGATTCTGTGTCTATTTTCCATCTTTATGTGGCTTATTATATTTGTATTGCTCTATTTCTCTTTTTTACAGACTTTCCCTACCTTCGTTCTTTTCTCTCTGTGTACATTTTACACACATTGTAACCTGTTTACAGGTTTGGTTTTTTCTTTTTTTATCTGAATCTGTTTTATTGTGAATCATTAATCATCTTCCAACCAGAAGAGCTTTTAAAATACTCACACTCTCTTAAAGAGCCACATAGTTTTTGTAGAAAAAGCTGAATCACTAAGTTCTCTTAAAGGGGCAGCATCTCTGTTCACAGCTAGCAAACAGACCAGACCCAAGAAATGCTGCTACTAAGAAACTGTCTTTGACTCTGTTTTTGTTCAATATAAACATAAACCTTAAATTAATCACATGATACTGAGTCTTTGTGAGACTTCAGAAACCGACCTGGCTGCAGCTTATGCTCTTGCCGCCAGTCCACTGGCACTATTTTGCTTCGTGGCTCATCCACCACACTTTCTTTGTACAATGACTTGCTTCCAAGACACAATTTAGACACTGCATTTGGCTCTCTTTCTGCTCTAGACCCCTTTCTAATCTTTTTCATACTTTATGTGGGTATTCTCCCTATGTTAGGACGTCATCTGTTTCAATAAGGTTTCTTGGTCCCGGCCATCCACAGGTCTAGACCCACAGACCTGCAGTCCCAGACTGCTTAGCCATCTGCCGTTGCTCAGGCCCCCAAAAATGACTCAGACACTTATATTAGCTTCATGCTGTTTGGCCTATGGCTCAGGCACCTTGCTAGCTAGTTCTCTATATTTACTCAACCCATCTTCACTAATCTGTCCTGCCACTGGCCCATGGCTCACCTGTGCTCCTTACATGTTTCTTCTTGGGTGGCTGGCTCAATCTGTCTGACTCTGCCCTCCTTCTCCTAACTATTCTGATTCCCCACCGACTTCGTCTATGGTGCTTGCCATGGCCTAAACAGTTCTTTATTTAAGGATTGATATGCACAGCATACAGAAAGACATTTCTCATTAGCATGGGTTCCAGAGGACCTGTGTTCAATTCCCAGTACTCACATGGTGGTTCACAACTGTCTACCACTTCAGTTCCAAGTGATTCAATATCTTCTGTTAGCCTCTGTGAGTACCAGGTATGCATAGAAATACATGCAGATAACATACTCAAGCATATAAAATATAATAAATAAACACTATTTAGTTAAATTAAAAGATGGGTGGTTTGTTTGTGCCCTATCTTTTTAATTTTTCTGAGACAAGGTTTGTCTGTGTAGCCTTGCAGCCTGTCCTGGAACTTGCTCTGTAGATCAGGCTGGCGTCAAACTCATAGAGATCTACATGCCTCTGCTTCTCCAGTGCTGGAATTAAAGGTGTGCACTACCACCACACAGCTAATCTTGTGTATGTGTATTTGTGTATATTTGTGTGTGTGTGTGTGTGTGTGTGTGTGTGTGTGTGTGTCCTTTCTTTTAAGGAAAAATGGACATTCAACTTGTGGAATCAAATATACCATTATTTTATTTATTTTAAATCTACAAACATGACAAGCTTTGACTGACAGATTTTTCTTATTATTTTTTGTTTTGTTTTTGTATTTTGTGTGGAGTGTTTGTCTGCACATACACCTTCACACCAGAAGAGGGCACTGGACTCCATTATAGATGGTTGTGAGCTATACCATATGGTTACTGAGAATTGAACTCAGAACCTCTGGAAGAGCTACAATATGCTCTTAACTGCTGACCAATCTCTCTACCCTGGAGTTTTCTGATAGTCTCACTTTCCTGGTATAAATCCAAACTATCTGTCATCGAAAAACATAATAACTGCATTCAGTTTACTAAAGTTTGCTGAGAAGTATTTTGCTATTTTTGAGACAGGGTCTCTCTATGTGACCTGGCTGTACTTGAACTCACAATGTAGAACAGGTGTTACACGAATAAATGAGACTCAGGGATAGATCTCTGAGAAAGTCGGAGATATTAGAGAGAGTAAACACCACAGCCAGATCTCACCCAGCTGTCTTCCAGCTTCCTCAGCCTGGCTTCTCTTGGCCTCCTCTAACTTCTGTCTTTCTGTGCCTGCCTTAAATACTCTCTTGGTAAATTAAGGCGTGGCCCCACCACTGCCTGCTTGGGAGCCTGGAATTCCTTCTGTAAACTGAAATGACCTTGAACTCAGTTGGGATTAAGGGCGTAGGTCACCACTCCCAGGATACTCCCTGTGCTGGGATTAAAGGTGTGAATTACCACTCTCTGATCCTCCTAGACTGACTATGGTTAGAACTCTGAAACTTCTGGAGCTTTTATTAAATCCCCACATATAGGCTTCCTGGAATTCACAAATATCTGCCTGCCTCTGCCTCACAGGAGACTGCAGGGTGGCAGACACCACGGGGGGGATCCACAGCTCTTCTGCTCTTCAGGAGTCGGGCTGCTCAGCACTGAGGACCCCTACACAGGGTCAGAAGTGTTAATAAGGGAAGGCCTCTTCTGCTTCCTCTTCACATCCAGAAGGAAGTCTCCTGTGCGCAGGTTCCCACTTTGCTCCTGCAATGTGCCTGAAGTCCCCATCCAGTGACCTGGTAACTTGTCAGCTGGTTCCAACATGCCAAGAGGATAATGGACTAAACCTCTGAACTTCTTTTTGATACTTGTTAGAAAACAAAATAGGGGAACCCAGAGACCCCTGACCCACAGCTGACTAAGAGCTGACTAAGAGTGAACCAAGGAAGCAATGGGCAGATGGTAGTACAAGATACACATAACAATGTAAAGAATAACAAGACACCATCAGAAGAACTGGTGGTTGTACAACATCAAGACCTGGTCATGGCAAGGAATAATTACAAATTTTGGTGGTAATGTGTGTGTGTTTTTCTTCTTTGGGCTTTTAAAATAATTTTATGAAGATAATAGAAGCCTTTAAAGAGGATATAAAAAATTCCCTTAAAGAAAAAGAAGAAAATACAAAAAAAAAAATGGAAGTGATTAATAAATCCCTGAAAAAAAATAAAGAAAACCAAGAAAAAGAAAACAAACAGGTGAAAGAAACATTCTGGGAATTAAAAATTGAAATAGAAGCAATAAAGAAGGCAAAAGCTGAGATAAAGCTGGAAATAGAAAACCTGAAGAAACAAGCAGGAACCACAGATGCAGCATAACCAACAGAATGCAAGAGATGGAAG
Source organism: Phyllotis vaccarum (assembly GCA_033318265.1). Taxonomy (NCBI): domain Eukaryota; kingdom Metazoa; phylum Chordata; class Mammalia; order Rodentia; family Cricetidae; genus Phyllotis; species Phyllotis vaccarum. The sequence continues at coordinate 43,252,332 of JARWLC010000016.1, forward strand.
AGAGAATCTCTGGAGTGGAAGATTCAGTAGTGGAAATAGATATGTCAGCCAAAGAAAACACTAAAACCAAAAAAAGTCATAACAAAAAATATTCAGGAAGTCTGGAACATCGTGAAAAGACCAAACATGAGAATAATAAGAATTGAAGGAGTAGAATACCAGCTCAAAGGCACAGAAAGTATATTCAACAAAATCATAGAAGAAAACATTCTCAACCTAAAAAAGGAAATGCCTATAAAGAACACCAAATAGAATAGCCACCCCCCCCCCCCCCGTGCACAAATCTGCTCTCCACATAATAACCAAGCCACTAAACCTACTGAACAAAGAAAAAGTATTAAGAGCTGATGTGGGAATGTCTTTCTATATGCTGTGAATAGCAATCTTTAAATAAAGGAGCTGTTTTGGCCCATGACAGGCACCATAGGAAAAGTAGGAGGAGGCATCAGAGTAGGTAGGAGGAGCAGGGCAAAGTCAGACAGAAGGAGCCTGAAGCCCAAAGGAGCAACATGTGAGGAACACAGGTAAGCCACGGGCCACGTGGCAGGAAAGATTAATAGAAATGGGTTGATTTAAGATGTAAGACCAAGCTAGCAATGTGCCTGAGCCATAAGCCAAACGGCATGAACTTAATATAAGCGTCTGAGACATTTCTGGGGGTCTGAACAGCTAAGGGCAGCTAAGGGGTCTGTGGCTGCAGGTCTGTGGGGTCTGGGCCTCTGGCTACTCGAGACCAAGAAAACACATTGTAACAAAGAGCTGCAAAGGAAAAAGGCCATATTACCTAGAAAGGCAGACCCATCAGAATAACAGCAGATTACTCAATAGAAACAATGAGAGCAAGAACGTTCTGGTCAGATGTTATACAGACACTAAAAGAGCATGGCTGCTAATCCAGACTACTATACTCAGCAAAACTATCAATTACCATAGATGGAGTAAACAAGATATTTCATGACAAAACCAGGTTTAAACAATACCTATCCATAAATCTGGCCCTACAAAAAGCACTAGAGGGAAAACTTCAACCTAAGGAAATGAGATACACCCATGAAACCACAAGCAATTAAAAATCCTACAGAATAAAAGCCCAAAGAAGAAACACACACACATTACCACTAAAAATAACAGGAAATAACAATCATTGGTCATTAATATCCTTTAATATCAGTGGACTCAATTAACCTATGAAAAGATACACTCTAACACAATGGATACAAAAACAGAATCCATCCTCCTGCTGCACACAAGAAACACACCTCAACTGCAAAGACAGACATAGACTCAGAGTAAAGGGTTGGGGAAAGACTTTCCAATAAAATAGTCCTAAGAAACAAGCTGGTGTAGCCATCCTAATATCTAACAAAATAGAATTCAAACTAAAATCAGCCAAAAGAGACAAGGATGGACATTACTTATTCATCTCAGGAAAAATCCACCAAGATGAAGTCTCAATCCTGAACATTTATGCTCCTAACACAATGTACTGACAAAGGTAAAAGAAACACTACTAAAGCTTAAACCTCACATCAAACTTCACACATTAAATAGTGGGAGACCTTAATATCCCACTTTCACCTGAGAACAGGTCAACCAGACAGAAACTCAACAGAGATATAAGGGATCTAACAGATGTTATGACCCAAATGGACTTAATAGATATATACAGAACCTTCTACCCAAACACACAGGAATATACATATTTTTCAACACCCCCTAGAACTTTCTCTAAAATTAACTACAGACTCGGTCATAAAGCAAATATCAATAGATAGAAAAAATGGGAATAACTCCCTGTATCATATCATGCCACCAGGGTCTAAAGTTAGAGTTTAACAACAACAACAACAAAAAAATCACAGAAAGCCTACAAATTCATGGAAACTGGATATCTCTCAGTTGAACCACCTCTGAGTCAAGGAAGAAGTTAAGAAAGAAATCAAAGACTTCCTAGAATTCAATGAAGACGAATCCACAAAATATCCAAACTTGTGGGACACAATGAAAGGAGTGTTAAGAGGAAATCTCCTAGCACTAGATGCCTACATGAAAAACAAGAGAAATCTCACACTAGAGACCTAACAGCACAGCCGAAGTTGTTAGAACAATTAGAAGCAAACTCACCTAGAAGGAATAGACAGCAGGAAATAATAAAACTTAGGGCTGGAATCAATACAATAGAAACAAAGAGAACAATACAAAGAATCAACAAAACAAAGAGTTGGTTCTTTGAGAAAGTCAACAAGATAGATAAACCTTATCCAAACTAAACAAAAGGCAGAGAGAGTATCCAAATTAACAGAATCAGAAATGAAAAGGGGAATTGTGGGGATTCAATAAAAGTTTCAGAAGTTTTGAAGATATCAGAGGGAATCTACCCACAGTCTATGTGGGGAGTTATTAAAAGCTCCAGAAGTTTCAGAGCTCTAAGCACAGTCAGTCTAGGAGAATCAGAGAGTGGGGATTCAAACCTTTAATCCCAGCACTGGGAGTGGTGACCTATGCCCTTAATCCCAACTGAGTCCAGGTCACTTCAGATTATAGAAGGAATTCCAGGCTCCCAAGCAGGCAGTGGTGGGGCCATGCCTTAATTTACCTAGAGAGTATTTAAGCTTAAGGCAGGCATAGAGTGAGGGGAAGCCAAGCCAAGGAAAGTGAGGCTGAGGAAGCTGGAAGACAGCTGGGTAAGATCTGACTGTGGTGTTTATTCTCTCAAATATCTCCAACTTCTTCAGAGATCTATCCCTGAGTCTCATTTATTTGTGCGACAATTGGTGTCCAACTTTGGGGCACGAATTCCTCTCCTACCCAAAAATCCACACTTGCTGGCCAGAACATGTGGCTGGAGGAGTAATTACTAGCAGCTAGGCTTTCTGTTCCAGGTTAGCCTCCAGCCTTAGGCAGACCGGCCACACGTGTTTCTGTTTCACTCTCATCTGGGTAAGTCTTTTAAACAGTGACCTCTTTCTCCTGGTGGGTTGTTTCTTTTTCCTTTTTGGACTCCTCCTTGGGATGCTATCACACTAGGTAGCTGCCCCACTTCACGATCGATTGAATCATCAACACACAACAACCGGTAAGTAAATCAATTTTTTTTTAAAAAGAAGGGAATTTGTTTAAAGCAATGGAGGGTGATTGGTCATACTGTAACCTCTTGTTAGACGATTTGATATTAAAACCAGTGAAGGAAAACATAGATAAGGTAGATGGAAATATCATAATGTTTATCATACTATTTACTATGAATATTTTTTGTCTGATATCACATAAAAAGTCAACTAATATAAATCCAAAGAAAAAGGTCTTTAAAAAGCCTGTTGAGAGAGAACAAAAAGATGCTCAAATTCAAACAGAGGAATATGAAGAACCAATTTCAGCAAGGTCATCTAAAATTAGACAAAAACAGGCAACATTAATACACCCAGTAACCTTTAAAAAATGAAAGATGATAGAGATGAAAGAGAAGCTAGCTGGGTTCCAGCACAAATGTTAGAATTACAGAGAGTAAAGGAAGCAATTATATCATATGGGATGCATTCACCATTTGTTAAACAAATGTGGAACTCCTGGTCATGCTGTAACTGGGTCACCCCTAAAGATTGATTAGATATGGTTACAGCCGTGCTAGAGGCTGGACCACTCATGCAATAGAAATCATGGTGGAGGCAGGAGGCTAAAACAGTAGAACAAATAAACAGGGCCAGAGGCATAAAAGTCTCCCAAGACCAACTTCTTGGGGAGGGAGATTATGGTGATATTGACAGGCAGTCATAATACAGTGACCATATTCTGGATTTATGTCGCATGGCAGCTTTAAATGCCTGGGAAGAGACTGAAGAAATAGGGGGGAAAAGTGAAACATTTACAAAAGTAATTCAAAGCCCCAAAGAAACTTTTACAGACTTTTTGCACAGATTAACCACAGCAGTAAACAGAATGGTACTGGACTCAGAGGCCAGGCAAATAATAATTGAATCACTGGCTTTTGAGAATGCCAATGCTCAATGTAGAAAAAAACTTAGACCTTTAAAAGCAAGGTCAGCACCTTTGGAGGACTGGATTCGTGAGACAATTAATATGGAGTCTTATGACAGTGATGATAACTGGGTAGAAGAGCTTATTTCAAGAGGTATAAGAAAAAAATCAAAATGTCAAATGTTATAATCATGGAAGGGAAGGTCACATAAAAAGAGATTGTAAACAAGGCATTCCCAGAAACAATACTTTTGGTAGGAATAATCCCAAGAGAACACCCCTCCCTTCTGGAATATGCAGAAGGTGTGGAAAAGGAAGACATTGGATGAAAGACAAGGTAACTTTCTGCCCTTGGGAAACGCCCCAAGGGGGCTTTAAAAAGCCCCCATATCAAATCCAATCCAGTCTTACCCTGCCATTGTGGAGGAAACACCTTCCCAGAACAATTAAAAAGGTTAAAACCTATTTTAAGAAGACATACTATACGGAATGATAGAAAATTTACAGAAAGGAAAAATTATAAAGTGAATATTTTGGAAAACTTCTATCAATGAACAAAGGCCAAAATTAAAAGTACAAATAAATGATGTTATTATTGAAGGCTTATTGAACATGGGCACGGATGTATCCATAATTTCACCAGAGTCATGGCATCCAAGTTGGCCCCTTCAAGAGGTAAATGTTCAGTTTTGGGAAATTGGGTCATTATTCCAAGTAAAAGAGTACAAGATGGCTTGAGTGTATAGGACCAGAAGGACAGAGAGGAATATTAAAGCCATATGTGGCTGATATTGCTATAAGTTTATGGGGACAAGATTTACTGCAACAGTGGAACACAGAGATTAATATTCCTCCAAATACAGAAATAAGCCATAAACTAGCACATGGTTCCAGATGAGATATTAGAAGGTATTATGAGAAAGAGTCACAGACCATTCAGGATATAGAGAAACAAGGCAAAACAGCTGCTGATCTTTCAAAAATACCCACAGCACTACCTCTAAAATGGCTAACAGAGAAGGCTATGTGGGTTCATCAATGGCGTCTAACAAAAGAGAAATTGCAGACCTTAGAGCAGCTGGTACAGGAGCAGTTAAATGCTCAGCATATAGAAGAATCAACCAGCCCTTGGAATTCTCCTGTATTTGTTATTAAGAAGAAATCTGAAAAGTGGAGAATGGTAACAGACCTAAGGGCAATAAACAAGGTGATCCAGCCAATGGGCTCTCTATAGTCTGGGATTCCTTTGCCTTCTCTGTTACCTAAAGAATGGCCTATTATAGTTATTGATTTAAAAGACTGTTTTTTTTTGTTGTTTTCTTGGGTTTTTTGTTTGTTTGTTTGTTTTTACAATACCTTTACAAGAACAAGACAAAGAAAAATTTGCCTTTACAGTGCCCACTTATAATAATTCTCAGCCTGTAAAGAGATTCCAGTGGAGGGTCCTCCCTCAAGGAATGCTGAATAGTCCTACTCTCTGCCAGTATTTTGTACAAAAGCCAATAGAACAAATACCCACAATCTATAATTTATCATTACATGGATGACATCTTGTTGGCCGATTCAAATATTGATATGTTAGAAAAAATTTTTGAGGAAGTGAAAAGAATTTTGCCTGCATGGGGATTACAGATTGCCCCCCAAAAAATACAAAGAGGAGATTCCATTAATTATTTAGGATATAAAATAGGCCAACAAAAAATTAGACCCCAAAAGGTACAAATCAGGAGAGATAGACTGTAGACAATGATTTTCAAAGACTACTAGGAGACATTGCTGACTTACAACCCACTACTGAAATTAAAAATGATGAACTAGATAATCTGTTCAAAACCTTAAATGGTGACAAGGACTTAAATAGTCTGAGAAAATTGTCACCTGAAGCTGAGAGAGAATTTGCTTTGGAGGAAAAGAAATTATAGGAGGCACATGTGGATCGTGTGGATCCAGACCTTAATTGCATTCTAGTTATCTTGCCCTCTAAGCATTCTCCTACAGGAATTTTAATGCATAGGGAAAATGTTATATTGGAATGGATATTTCATCCACATAAATTGAGTAAGAAGTTAAAGACACATGTGGAAAAGATTTCTGAACTTATTTTTCAAGGAAAATTAAGACTTCGTCAATTGACAGGAATGGACCCAGCAGAAATTGTTGTACCTTTAACTAATGAAGAAATTGACCAATTATGAGTAGAAAGTGAACCTTGACAAATAGCCTGCAGTAATTTTTTGGGGAGATATTAACAACAAATATCCTCAAAGCAAAAGAATTGAATTTCTAAAGAAAACTAATTGGATTCGCCTCATATTGTATGAGATAAACCAATTTCTGGAGCCCCTGCATTTTATACCGATGCAAACAAATCAGGAAAAGCAGGTTACAAATCAGAACATATAAGTAATGTGGCTCAAAGCCCTGATAATTCTGTTCAAAAGTCAGAATTAAATGCTATCTTGATGGTATTAATGAATTTACTGAACCTCTTAACATAGTCACTGACTCTCAGTAGGCAGAAAGAGTTGTTCTACACATTGAAACAGCTGATTTTTATCAATGATGAGTCAGAATTAACTTCATTATTTATTCAGTTACAAGAAATAATCAGGACTAGAAATCATCCCGTCTATATAACACACATTTGATTCCATACAGGTCTGCTAGGTCCTTTAGAACAAGGTAATGATGAAATTGATAAATTATTAATAGGTAATGTACTCGAGGCCTCAGAATTTTATTAAAAGCATCACATCAATAGCAAGAGATTTAAAAAAAGATTTCTCTATCACTTGGCAACAGGCCAAAGAAGTTGTAAAAAGGTGTCCCACCTGTTTTTTCTATAACCAAACTCCATTGCCAGCAGGAACTAATCCTAAAGGTATACATAGAAATGAAATCTGGCAGATGGATGTATTTCATATTACAGAATTTGGACAATTAAGATATATCCATCATACGATAGATACGTTTTCGGGATTTCAATGGGCAATTGCTTTAAGTTCAGAAAAGGCTGGTTCTGTAATCACATATTTGCTAGAATTATGGCCATCATGGGAATACCTGTACAAATAAAGACTGACAATGCTTCGGCATATGTCACTAGTAAAATGAAGCAATTTTTTGCTTATTATAATATAAAGCATATTACAGGAATACCACACAATCCTACAGGGCAAGCAGTCACAGAGAGATCAAATTGAACTCTAAAGGATATGTTAAATAAACTGAAAGAAATAACAAAGACCCCCAGGGATAGGCTGCATAGTGCCTTATTAACTTTTAATTTTCTCAATGCTAATGAGAAAGGAACAACAGCTGCTGAAAGACACTGGACCATAGAAAAAGAAAGCTGAACTAAATCAGCCTGTTCACTTCAAAGATGTACTAACCTCTGAATGGAAGCCAGGATATGTGCTACATTGGGGAAGGGGTTTTGCTTTTATTTCCACAAATGAAGAAAAGTTATGGATACCATCAAAATTAATAAAAGCTTGATTCAAACCAGAGAAACTTCATGAAACTAAGAATTGATAGCTCATCCGCCCATATTACAATTCTTTCAGTTGTAAAAAAAAAAAAAAACCCCAAAGGTTTGGAGCAGGTTTCTGTTTTTGTCCTTATAGAAAACTGGAAAAACCCATCTTCAAGAAGTTAAAAGGCCTTGGACATCTAGACTTCTAAAGCAAAAGGTAGGCTATCCAGGAAAATTTGTAAGCAAAAAAAAATGGTAACTATTGGTACCAGTATACTTCATAGAGTAAAATCTCATTGCTAAACCACTACAATTTTTTTAAATTGAAGTCCATGTTTGATTATAATTTAAAGCTGGCTTTAGAGTTGGATTGTGGCTCTCTTCTTTAAACTCAAGCATACTTGTTAAGGGAAAATAAAAAATCTCTGTATCCTATCAGAAGAGCCACCTGATATGGGACAGAAGAATAACAAAAAATAAGGGACTATTCTATTGTTACTAATCATATGCTCAATAAATTGTTATATGTTTAGTTTCCTGTACATTGTGTTGGTTTTTAGTCTCTTACCAGTTTTCTGCAGTGATCCAGGACAAGGCCTAATTGCAAACTTGAAATATCCAAAAGGAAGATGGGGCCTCACAACGATGATTTCACATGGACTCTGATAAAGCCACTAGGCTGACAAACACCAATCAAAGATCAGATTTGGACTACAAACTGCTCAGGACAATTTTGTGGCAGCTCGCTGAGATGAACCAGCTTCATAGACTACTATGGCCAGGACTTGAGACAAGCTATGTGCTTTCCTGTTATGCAGAGACTGGACAACAAATGACACAGCTACTTATTTCAGGACTTGACAATTAACAAAACTTTTCTTTTCAGGATTCTCAAAAGATGCTATCGCCCCAGTCAGCAGGAAGTAAATTTAAGAACATGGGGCACACATTCCCAAGTGGTGGGGTGGGTTGGTTTTGCTTCTTCAATGGGTTATAGATGATTGTCATTGTTTATGTTAATTGGTTAAAAATTGTTAATAGTTATGGTTAGAAAAAAGTTAAACAAGAACGATTAGGTTCATAATTTGTGGTTAAAAAAATAGAAAGATAAAGGGTATACAAATATATAGGATATAAAGATAGATTATGGAATCTTCTTTTAAAAGGATTTACTAGCTTTAAATATTTTACATTGCATTGGTTTTCTGTATGTTGTATACAAATTGTGTTGAGATTAATATTGAGATTAATTGTGTCACTGTCCAAATATCTCTATGCTTGTTTAAGGTAGATACTTATTCAGTTCATCTAACATTATAATACAAGGTGCTAGTTCATGAAAGTTTTTGTTTCCAATTAATTAGAATATAAAGCAATGCAAGTTAGTAGTTAGGCATTCAGAATAGTCATGTTAGATATGTTTTCAAGATCAAACAAATATATTTTAGATGAACAGTTCTTCTTCAAACACTTCAGAGATCCATAGCATATGGCATTTAAATTATTTTTAGAACTTAAAGACTTTTCTGGACAGTGACACAGGTCTGCTCCTGGCAGCCCCAATCTACTTCAAGAGAAAAAAGGGCATTGAAGAAAACCCCATATGGAGTCTACTTTCTTTGTGGCAATGGTTAGCCATTGGACAAGAACCTGTCCCTGTATTGACTGCTTGACAGTATGCTGTTTGAACTGGACATGCAGGTTCCCTCAGAAAGTGACCTGTGAACTTTGACAGAACAAGCTGAGATGGTTCTTCAAGTTCCTGCTTTTCAGAGAAAACTGTGAACAGAGATGGCCCGTGAACAGCGTGAGGCCTGTAGCAGCCCCTGGTGCGCCTGGCCTGGGTCTTTCTGGAGTTGGGTTGCTTGGGAATGAAGCACGAAGCGGGTGGTAAACTCCATCTAAGGCTAAGTACTGGCACAAGACCGATAGCCCACAAGTACCACAAGGGAAAGCTGAAAAGAACTTTGAAGAGAGACTTCAAACTTCAGGACACAAGGAGAAGTGACTGAACTACACCAAAATGGGCAGAGCAGATTTTCTGCTTCACTGAAATGAAAAGAGACGCTGGGCCTGTAGGCTGAAGATGGGAACTTTGGGTGACTGTCCAGGCAGATAGGTGTCATCTCTGCCATTTCTAGTTTTTGGAAGTTGCTTGCACTTCCTAGTTACTTGGGTAAATACTATTTCCTTCTTGGGTCTCTGAGGTAGTTGAAGATGAGATAGTTATAGTTACAGTTTTCTAATGACAGTTTTAGAAAACAAACTTTGAAGTTAAAGTTCATAAATGTAAGAGACATCAAAATAATAGCTTTTAGTTAGAAAAGAAATGAATTAGGTATAATCCTTTGGACTCATCAAAATAGGATAATTAATGAAATATTTTCTTTGAATTGTCATTTGTTAATGGACTGAACATTACTCATTTATTGTTTGTATATATTGTATGTAATTATTGTACCTATTGTATATTGTTTTTCTTATGTTAGCTATCACCTTCTTTTTTAAATTTGACACAAAAGGAGATATGTGGGGATTCAATAAAAGCTTCAGAAATTTTGGAGATATCAGAGGGAATCTATCCACAGTCTATATGGGGAGTTATTAAAAGCTCCAGAATTTCCAGAGCTCTAAGCACAGTCAGTCTAGGAGAATCAGAGAGTGGGGATTCACACCTTTAATCCCAGCACAGGGAGTATCCTGGGAGTGGTGACCTATGCCCTTAATCCCAACTGAGTCCAGGTCACTTCAGATTATATAAGGAATTCCAGGCTCCCAGGCAGGCAGTTGTGGAGCCACGCCTTAATTTACCTAGAGAGTATTTAAGGCAGGCATAGAGTGAGGGGAAGCCAAGCCAAGGAAAGCAAGGCTGAGGAAGCTGGAAGACAGCTGGGTAAGATCTTACTGTGGTGTTTATTCTCTCTAATATCTCCGACTTCTTCAGAGATCTATCCCTGTGTCTCATTTATTTGTGGGACAGGGGGCATAACAACAGACATCTAAGAAATCCAGGCATTTAATACTTTGGAAATCTATACTCCACTAAAATGGTAAACCTAAAAGAAATGGACAGCTTTCTAGAATGGTACCATGTACCAAAATTAAATCAAGACCAGATAAATGACCTAAAAAGACCTATAACCCAAAAGGAAATTGAAGCTGTTATTAAAAATATCCCAAGGAAATAAAAAAAGCCCAGGGTCAAATGGTTTCAGTGCAGAATTCTGCCAGATGTTCAATGAAGAACTAATACCAATACTCTTCAAACTAATACAGTAGAAACTGAAGGAACATTGTCAAACTCTTTTTTGTGAGGCTACAATCACCCTGATGCACAAGCCACTCAAAAATACAACAAATAAAGAGAATTACAGACCAATCTCCCTCATGAGCATTGATGCAAAAATACTCAATAAAATTCTGGCAAACTGAATTCAACAACATATCAAAAAAAATCATCCACCATGATCAAATAGGCTTCATTCCAGAGATGCAGGAATGGTTCAACATGTGAAAAACTGTGAATGTCATTCATAATATAAACAACATGAAAGAAAAAAACCCCATATGATCATCTCCTTAGATACTGAAAAAGCCTTTAACAAAATCCAACACTCTTTCATGATAAAAATCCTGGAGAGATCAGGAATACAGGTAAAATACCTAAACATAGTAAAGGTGATACACAGTAAGACGACAGCCAACATCAAACTAAATGGAGAAACACTCAAAGCAATCCCACTAAAATCAAGAACAAGACAGGGCTGTCCTCTCTCTTCTTATCTATTCAATATAGTTCTCGAAGTTTTAGCTGAAGCAATAAGAAAACAAAAGATTAATGGGATACAAATTGGAAGGAAGAAGTCAAACTATGTTTATGATATGACCCTATATATAACTGACCCCCAAAATTCTACCAGGAAACTCTTACAGCTGATAAACACCTTTAGTAAGGTATCTGGGTACAAGATTAATTTAAAAAAAAATCAATAGCCCTCCTATACGCTAAGGATAAAAGGGCTGAAAAGGAATAAGAGAAACATCACCCTAATTGCGGCAAATAATGTTAAATATCTTAGCGTAACTCTAACCAAAGAAGTAGCAGACCTGTTTGACAAAATTTTAAATCACTCAAGAAAGAAATTTAAGAGGATATTAGAAAATGGAAAGATCTCCCACGCTCCTGATAGGTAGGATCAAGATAGTAAAAATGGAAATTTTACCAACAGCAATCTAAAGATTCAATGCAATTCCCATCAAAGTCCAAACACTTTTTTTTTACAGACCTTGAAAGAACAATACTCAACTTCATATGGAATAACAGGAAACCTAGGATTGCCATAGCAATCCTGCTCAATAAAAGAACTTCAGGAGGCATCACCATCCCTGCAAACTATGTTATAGATCTACAGTAATAAAAACAACCTGGTACTGGCATAAAAACTGACTCTTGGATCAATGGAATTGAATCAAAGACCATGATCCTAATCCACACACCTATGAACACCTTATTTTTGACAAATGGACCAAAAATACAATGAAAAAAAGATAATATCTCCAACAAATAGTGTTGGCATAACTGGATGGTAGTGTGTAGAAGATTTCAAATAGATCCAAACCTATCACCCTGCACAAAACTCAAATCCAAGTGGATCAAAGACCTCAACATCAACTCAGCTGCTACACTGAACTTGATAGAAAAGAAAGTGGAAAATATCCTCCAATGCATTGGCACAGGTGACCACTTCCTAAATATAACACCAGTAGCACAGACACTAAGAACAACAATTAATAAATGGGACCTTCTAAAACTGAGAAGCTTCTGTAAGGCAAAGGACATAGACAATAAGACAAAATGACAGCCTACAGAATGGGAAAAAAATCTTCTCCAATCCTACATCTGGCAGAGGACTGATCTCTAAAATATATAGAGCACTTAAGAAACTAGAAGCCAAAAACCCAAATAACCCAAGTTTTAAAAATGGGGTTCAGAGCTAAAAAGGGAATTGACAACAGAATTACAAATGGCTGAAAGTCACTTAAAGAATTGCTCAACATCCTTAGCCATCAGAGAAATGCAAATCAAAACAACTTCGAGATACCACCTTACAACTTTTAGAATGGCTAAGATCAAAAACATTGATAACAGCCTGTGCTGGAAAGGATGCAGAGCAAGGGAGGGAACATCCTCCATTACTGGTGGAGTGTAAACTTGTACAGCCACTTTGGAATGCAGTATGGTGTTTCCTCAGAAAACTGGCAATCTATCTCCCCAAGGATCCAGCAATACCATTATTGGGTATGTACCCAAAGGATGCACATTCTTACCCCAAAAGCATTAGCTCAACTATGTTCATAGCAGCATTATTTGTAATAGCAAGGACCTGGAAACAACCTAATGCCCCTCAACTGAAGAATGGATTAACAAACTGTGATACATCTATACAACAGAGTACCACTCAGCAGGGAAAAAAAATGACATCCTAAAATTTTCAGGCAAATGGATGGATTTGAAGAATATCCTCCTGAGTGAGATAACACAGGCCTAGAAAGATAGATATGGGATGTACTAATTTATAAGTGGATTGTAGACAAAAAGTAAAGAATACCCAGGCTGCAAACCACAACCCCTGAATAGATTGGGATCAGAAGGAATTAAAGAGAGACATCCAGGGATCCTCTGGGAAGAGAAAATAGAGAAGATCTCTTGAGAAAGTTGGGATCATAAAGAGTAATGACCAAGGAGAGGTGGGAACAAATCATGAGAGAAGGAGATGGTTGAGTGAGAGAATCAATAAAGAGGAAGAAAAAAAGAAATGGATATCTTGATAGAGAAAGGCAATGTGGGGTGGGAAAGAGGCCAGGTGCTAGGGAAACCTCCAAGAACTCACAGGATGTCCCTAGCTTGTTCTCCAAGCAACAGTGGAGGGGGTGCCTAAACAGGACTTCCCCTATAATCAAGTGACTAACCACTCTAAGTGTCATCACAGAACCTACATACAACAAAGAATAGAGGTAGAAGCATAGACCCATAGGTAAACATCAGGTTGATCTCCGGGTCCACCTAAAGGGAGAGAGAGGAGAGTGTGTATGAGCAAAGGGATCAAGATCATAAGGAGGAGTCCCACAGAAATGGCTTGCTGGAGTTTTGGAGAGCTCACTAAATCAAACACAGCCACTGGGGAATCATTAGTAAAAGAAACTAAGCCCTCCAAAGGTAGATGACTGTCATTCGGCATGGGCAGGTTGTGGAACCTCTTGCAGTAGGATCAGACCATGTTCCTGTATATAACCTGGTACATTGAAACCCATTCTCTACAGAGGAACACCTAACCCAGCCCTGATATTGGGATGAGGGACCTACTTCAAATGGATACACCAGACTGAACTGATCCACCTTGACTACAGATGGCGCCCAACGTGGGGCGATTATCCACTTAAAGCCTGAGAAAGATTAAAAAGAGTTCTAGATCGCAGAGACTGAGCATTGACTACAGATGGCCCATCCAACGTGGGCCGATTATCCACTTAACGCCTGAGAAAGATTAGAAAGAGTTCTAGATCGCAGAGACTGAGCAAAGGCAGCTTCCAAATTGTGTATACGAAGTGAGTCTTTGTACAAAGAAAGCATGGCCGACAGGTCACATTCAAAATGGCGCCGGCGGACTGGCAGCAGGCATTGTAAGCTGCAATCAAGCGGGTTCCTGAAATCTCACAGAAGACTCAGTAGCATGTGATTGATTTCAGATTTCTGCTTATTTTGAACAAAAAGGAAACAAATTTTCTTAGTAGCAGCATTTTCTTGGGTGTGCTCTGTTTACTGGCCACAAATAGAGATGCGGTCCCTTTAAGAGAACTAATGCTTAATTTGCAAAAACTATGCTTCTTTTTAGAGAGTGTATTTTGAAAACTCTTAAGGTTAGAAGATGATTAAGGATTCACAATAAAACAAATTTAGATAAAAAGAAAAACCTGCACACGGGTTACAATGTTTGTAAAAGGTACAAAGGCTTCAGAGAGAAAAGAAAGAGGTTAGAAAAAGTCTTTAAAAAGAGAAATCGAGTAATAAAAATATAATAAGCCACGTAAAGATGGAAAATAGACACAAAATCTGGATTTTGGTTGTTATTGTGTTTTCTTTTAATTTTTTAACTGTTAATGAGCTAACTGCAGAAAGACAATGGATTGCAAATGCAAAGGCTACTAAGTTAAACAAGAATGTATATTTTAAAGGTATTTTGATTTCAAAATTTGTGTCTAAGGATTTATTGCTTCAGAAGAGTTCTGCTTTTGTTTCCACAGAAGATGAGAACCTGTGGATTGCTTCCAGGCAAATATGGTTTCATCAACCAAGACCCCCTGAAAAAACCTGATGGAAAGAGATGGACATATCAGCTTCAGAGCTGCAGACTGATTCAGCCTCAACAACCGTGAGACTTTCAACGCCCCTTAATCAGCAGGAAGTAGTAATAGAAAACAACGCCCAAATTCCCCAAATATTGTTTCTAGATGTTTGTTTTCATTATAAATGGTTAATGTCATAGTTAATCTCTTTCTAAGAAGAAAAAGAGGATATGGTATATAAATGATTTTTAAAAAATTATTTATTGAATTTACTTAGATCAGGAAATCAGCTGTTAATCTCAAAATGCTTTACATTGGTATAGATTTTGGTTTATTGATACAAATTTAAGGTCAATTTTGTTATGCTGTATGTGTTTTTCTATTCTTGTTTAAGGTATGATGTTCATGTAACTGTTTTAAAATTGTAGTGTATAATTAAGAAATGAAGGTTAATAGTCACTTTTGATAATCAAACTTACAGTTAGGTTAGTTAAGATTTTTAGGTATACAAAGATATATTTCAATTAGGTAGGTAATCTTCAAATACTTCTAAGACCTACAGAATATGGCATTTAAAATGTTTTAAGAGCTTAGACTTTTCTGGACAGTGAGACAGGTCTGCTCCTGGCAGCATTAATTTACTTCAACAAAAAAATGGGCATCGAAGAAACTCCATATGGAGTCTACTCTCTTTGTGGCAATGGTTAGCCACTGGACAAGGACCTGTTCTTCTTATATTGACTGCTTGACAGTATGCTGTTTAAACTGGACGTGCATATTCCATAGAAAGATGACCTCTGAACTTTGGCAGAACAAGCCTAGATGGTCATTCAGGTTCCTGCTTTGCAGAGAAAACTGTCAGACATTCTTCAGGACTGGAGTAGAAGCAACTGATGAACTGTGCCAGAATGGGCAGAGCAGATTTCTTACTTCACTGAAATGAAAAGAGACTCTGGGCCTATAGGCTTAAGATGGATGCCCCAACTTTATAAAGGAACTTTGGGTGACTGTCCAGGCAGACAGGTATCATCTCTGTCCTTTCAAGCTTTTAGAAGTCGCTTGCACTTCTGATTTACTTGGGTAAATATGTCCTTCTGTGGTCTTTGATGTAGTTGAAGATTAGATAGTTATAGCTATAGTTTTTCTTAGTCATTTGAAAGGTATATTGGATATAAAACTTTAGATTCATAAAGATAAAATAGATGATAGAGTATTTTCTTTAATTTTGCTAAATACAAATAGACTAGATATTGTAACTGTAATTCTTGCTTGATAGCTATTTTGTTATATTTAATTTTGCTATGTTAAAATTGAAACCTTCCTTTTTGATTAGACAGAAAGAGGGAAGTGATATGGGAATGCCTTTCTGTATGCTGTGAATCTCAGTCTTTAAATAAAGGAGCTGTTTTGGGCCATGGCAGGCACCATAGAAGAAGTAGGAGGAGAAATCAAAGCATAGGTAGGAGAAGCAGGGCGGAGTCAGGGACAGATGAGCTGAAGCTGCCCAAGGAGCAACATGTAAGGAGCTGGGTGAGCCACAGGCCATGTGGCCGACAGATTAATAGAAATGGGTTGATTTAAGATGTAAGAGCTAGCTAGCAATGTGCCTGAGCCATAGGCCAAACAGCATTAAGTTAATATAAGCATCTGAGTCATTTCTGGGGGTCTGAGCAGTGGGCGGCTAAGGGGTCTCGGGCGGCAGGTCTGTGGGTCTCCGAGAAACCCCACTACTACAACCTTGGGACTCCTTGCCCTCCTTGGGGAAAGGATGAGGGTATGGGGAACGGGGAGGCTGAGGAAGGACTGTGAGGGATTGGGAGGGAGGGAGAGCAAGTAGGGGATACATGGGCAAAAGGGCATGTGCTGCCATTTACAGCACTTTAAAATATTTTTAAAATTATTTTCATGTGCATAGGTATTTTTCCTGACTGTATATCTGTGGGTATACTACATGTGCGCTTGGCACCTTCAGAGGCTAGAGCCCAGGACCAGAGGTACACGCCATTGTGAAGTACCATGTGAGTTCTGGGAATCAAACCTCGGTCCTTAGTGCCCTCCACCACAGAAGCACCTCACCAGCCTTAGAGTGAGAGGACTCCTCTGTGCCTCCTTTCCCTCCTGATGCTTGCCTGTGCTCTGCAAGCCTGCTGTTCTTCCTTGTGCTGGGTCTTCACAGTGATCAGATCATCAGCTGCAGGCACCTTGGGGGGATGAGGTAGAATTTGCTCAGAAGGAGGTGGAGATGCTTCATGGTCAAATTGCTTTTTTAGTGCTGCTTGGGTTCTACTTTAGTGGCTTTCAGAAAGTTTTATTCATTTATTTTAAGAAGTGTATTTATGAAGTTCTTGACAGAAAACTGTGAAGCAGATTCCTCTTTCTTTGCCAGTCACAAGTTTTCTGTCCCTGGCACTGTCTGTCCATTCTGCTTCTTTTGTTTTTGTGATTAGCTTTTCCAGAAGTTTATTTTATAGATGACGTCATTGCTCCTTCCTCCCCAAAACTGGACTTTCAGATTACTGACCACTTCATTCTACTTTTGTTTACTCTGTTCCTTTCCTTTTTCTATTCAGTCTTTTTCTACTCATCACTCTTTATGCTTATCTCTGTCCTTTCTTTGGATGCCATGAGTTCACATATAAGCTGTTGTTGTGCCCTAAAAACATTTAACTATACTCACATGCTGCGTTGTTATTTTCTTCTAATTTCCTTGTTAGTTAACAGCTACATTGAGACGCAGGGTTTTTATGTGTGTGTGTGTTATGCAGAGTTCTATGTGCATGCTTGTGCATGCCAGGTGCATAAATGCCGTGCACATGTGTGGAGGTCAAAGGACAATGGAGGGTGCTGTTTCTCACCTCTCATCCTCTTGTTCACTGCTCTGTACACCAGGCTGGCCTGAGAGCTTCAGGGGAGGTGTCTGGGATTATAGACATGTGCTGTCATGTCCAGTTTTTATGTGGGTTCTGAGGATTCAAACTCAGGTCCTTAGGGTTGCATGGCAATTCCTTTATCCATTGAGCCGTCTTCCCAAGGCTTCCATTTGCCTGTTTAACACATACAGCTTTGCAAGGTTTGATATATCCAGTCATCCAACCATCTCCACATCCTACCCCTTTTCAGCTGCCACTGCTTCCCACCATAAGCATCTAGATGTCTGCTTCCCATCCCCATGGACTTGTCTATAACGGACAAGCTACACCAAAGGTACCACATAATATGTATCCTTGGAGACTGACTCTTTTCACTTAGCCTACATGCCTTCTGCTTGCTAAATAATATGCCATTGTGTGGATGTATCACATTTTATAGGTATTTGGGATTATATCGGTTTGGGGCTATTATAAACAATACTGCTATGAGCATCAGTATATAGTAAAAGTTATTTTATACACATGTTTCATTTTGAGAAATACATATCACTGTTCTCATGTTAACTCTGTACCGAAGCCTCTGAGGAAAGGAAGGACTGTTTTCAGCTGCTCAGTTAAAGAAGTCAGACACAAAGATGGCATACATAGATCTGCGTTCCTATGATAAATAGCCCTTTTAGGTGCAGTGGTAAAATACCCTGAAGAAGCAGCTAACGAGGATATGGCATATTCTGGTTCATAATTCTAGCTTATGGTTCATCAGTCTTGGTGTCAAGAACATGAAGCAGCTGATCTTCTGCATCCACAATTAAGAAGTGGAAAGCAGTGGATGCTGTGCTCACTGAGCTTGCTCATGTTCATGCACACTGGGCTCCCAGGCCATGCAGTTAATATATATTCCCAGCTCTGTTAATTTAGTCTAGATAATCCCTCTGAACCATGCCCAGTGGCTAACCTTGTCTCAATAACCCCTCATAGGCATGTGTGGAGGTTTGTCTCCTGGGTGAGGCTACCTGCTGTCAAATCCACAGTCAGTGATAACCACCATACAAAGGCAAGACAAACATGTCTCAACTTGTCATCATTCGTAGCCTGCTTCTCGTGAAGTTGGGGGTGGATGAAGTCTCAGATGTGGTTTAGCCTGGCAAACTTTTCTGAATATTTACATCTTTAATTGGCTTTTAATGTATGTATTTCTTGTTCTTTTTCCTCCAAGTCAAAGCAAAGATATGGGAGACTGTTTTGATTGAAGCAAGCTTGGTCATGATGGACATGAGGTCATTACTTCCCGATGGCTGAGTTTCCCCAGGAGTTTGGGAGAAGGACAGTGTAATGTTTGAGCTTCACTGGAGGCACCTGTGCCTTGACATCTAACTGGGTCCTAAGTTCGTCTCACAAAGGCCTCCGGCCCACATCCAGCCTAATAAAGCTGTCAGACCAGATGCATAGCAGCTATCTTTTTGTGGCTTGCTGTTTCCTAGAAATGAGAGACAATTCACATTTTAGTGAAAAGTGTTAGAGATAGATTGATACTTGATTTACAGAGGTGAGATGTCAATCAGACATTTACTCTAGAGCAAACATGCTTTCTCATTCAGATGCAAGCAGATCTGTCTCTAGAGCTCTTTTACTGGACAGAGTTTATTTCCCCAGCTTTTGTGCATGTGTGTGTTTTATGTTGCACATGTTCCCCTCAGATCCTTTCAATCCATTTTTCTGCCTCTCTCTTCCCCACTAATTCTCTGTGTTACCCTGGGTAGTTTCTACTTTCATACACACACACACAGACATAGACATACACACACACACACACACACACACACACACTCATAGACACACACAAAGAGACATGCACACATACACATGCACAGATAGATACACAGAAACACACACATAGACATACAGAGAGAGACACACACAGAGATACACACACACACATAGACACATAAACACACACACACAAAGACACACACATAGAGACATACACAGACACACACACACAAAGACATATACACATACACACAAAGAGACACACAGACATGGACAGACAGACACATACAGAGAGACATATGCACAAAGACATACACAGAGAGACACACAGACACTCATAATTAACTCTGATTGTATTCATTTTCCTACAAACAACACAGTTTGGTTCTTATTTATGGCTGGAAAAAATCCTATCCTGTACATACACATACTCACACACACACTTTTCTTGCCCATTCAACTGTTGTTGGACAGGTAGGTTAGTTGCATGACCTAACTATTCTGAGTGGTGCCGCAGAAACCAATGTATAAATATCTCTGTGGTATATCAACATGGAGTCTTTTTAGTTAATACTCAGAGGTGGTACAGCTGTGTTATATGGAAGGTCTAGTTTCAGCTGTTTGTTTGTTTGGGAAACCTCTATATTGGGTTCTATAGTGGCTGACTTAACTTACATTTTCACCAGCCAAGAGTAGGGCTCCCTTTTATTCGCATCCCCAGCATTTGTTGGTATTCTATCCCAGAGTTCCTCTCTGAGGTTTGTCTGAATCTCTGTCCTACTGCTTTAGGGTCCTAGAGGTCAGTGATTGGTGGAAAACAACTCTACTGTAAAGTTAGGTTCGGAATTCCCACTTAGTAAACTAAACCCTCTTTGTGGCAGTGTTATAGTGTAAAAGGTACTAGGTTGGAGCTGGAACACTCTTTGGTCATCAAAAGCTGACTCTGGACAGCTCCAACAAAGGGACATTCATAGCAAAGTCAGGATACAGCCTTGAAGCAGAAGGTGGACCTAGGCCTGAGGGAGAGAGACTCTGCTGGTCACTGGGCCTCTGTCTGGAGTTCCTGGTCCTTCCCCACAGTCTTGGCACTTTGTGAGCAACTTTCTATGATTATCTAGGAGACAAACTTCCAGGCATGTCTGTATTGGATTAACTGAGGTGGAAGACCTTCCCTGAGTGTGGGTAGCACCATCCCATGGGTTGGTAGGGTAAGCACGTGCCTATGTCTTTCTACCTCATAGCTGTGAATATAATATGGCCAAGGTTCAAGTCTTGGCAACATGGCCTCCTTGCTGTGATTGATGCATCACAAAACTTGGAGTCAGAATCAACACTTCTTTATATTATTTTTGTCAGGTGCTTCTCAGAGCAGTGAGCAGGTGACAGACTTCTCAGCTGGACTCTAAACAAAGGCCAAAACCATGTAAAAGTGGGGCCCCAGGTCAGTTGTGCTGTGTGTGTGGAGAGAGGTGAGCTCCAGGTCATCTGTGATATTAAAAAAAAAAAAAAAAAAAAAAAAAAAAAACAAAAAAAACGCAAATGGTGATGCCCCGAGGAATCTGGTTGTACGGTAATTGAGGAGGAAGCAAAAAGAGGGGAGGTCTGCATTGTTTGATGCTGTTCCTCTTTTAGCCCTGATGCTTGGAAATCCAATACCGCTTGAACATATCTCATGGTGGGATACACATATGAGGACAAGACAGTCTATGATTGCATCATATTAAAAACAAAACTCTCAGATGGGTGGTAGTGGTGGTGGTATTAATCTTGGCACTTGAGAGACAGAGATAGGCAGATTTCTGTGAGTTTGAGGCTGCCCCGGTCTACAGAACAAGTTCCAGGACGGTTATAGGGCTACAAGGAGTAACCATGTTGCAAAAAACCAAACCAAACCAAAACAACAAGAGAAAGAGAAAGAGGGAGGGATCAGGGGGAGGGAGGGAGGGAGGGAGGGAGGAAGGAAGGGAGGAAGGAGAGAGAGAGAGGGAGGGAGGGAGGGAGGGAGGCATGGTTTTTCTGTGTAGTCTTGGCTGTCCTGGAATTCACTCTGTAGACCAGGGTGACCTCGAACTCACAGAGATCTGCCTGCTTCTGCCTCCCAAGTGTTGGATTAAAGGTGTGCACCACCACTGCCAGGCTAGAGATCAGTAGTCTCTTTTTTCAAGATTTATTCATTTAATATATATTCAGTGTTTTGCTTGCATGTATACTTGCATGCTGGAAGAGGGCACCAGATCTCATTATACATGGTTATGAGCCACCATGTGGTTGTTGGGAATTGAACTCAGAACTTCTAGAAGAGAAGCCAATGCTCTTAATCTCAGAGCTATCTCTCCAACCCCTGAGATCAGTAGTCCTATACAATGTACATGAGGAAATAATCTTTCAGTTACTGAAGATAAATCAATGTGCTCTCCTGAAGGTTTCTCGTGTTCTAGCTTCCTTATTCCTTCAATCCTTCATATGAATAATTTATCTCAAATGTGTCTTCTAAACCGTAGTATTTAGGACTGAATGTGAACCCCAGATGTGGCCTAACCATAAACTTCTATTACTATGACTATGGATTACACTATCATTGCTGTGATGACTTGGATTATGGTTCAAAAATGCCATTACTAATCTGTTCTCCCCTGTATATTCCTTCAAAATTAATTTTTAAAGGCATAAATGTGGTCTGGGAGCACATCTCAGTTGGCAGAGCACTCGTCTAATATGGATGAGGCCTGATTCTGATCCTTAGCACCTCAGAAATTGGACATGGTGGTACAATCTATTATCTATAATCCTGATACTCAGGAAGTCGAGTCATGATATCAGAAATCAAAAATTTTCAGCTGTATACCAAGTTCAAAGCCAACCCCAGATGCATGATACTCAGTCTCGAAACACCAAGCACACAAAGCCTGAAACATTACAAAGAACCATGAATGCACGGTAGTTCGTGGTTCAAACAAAAGAGGAAGAATGATGTCATCATTTAGCTTATTCTGACTTGACTCTGCCTTTCTATTATTTATTGATTCATATAGATTCTAGGCCTTATTCCAAGTCAGTGATGTCAAAAACTTAAACTGACCAGAGCCAAAGACAAATGTCTCCATAAGCTGACACCGAGCCATTGGCTGAATACAGCTATTAAACCACCTATGAGTCGCTGAAATACAGAGTCCTTCAAATGTGTCAGCTGGGGGGCTTTGCTCTAGTGATGAGATTTACTTTAAAGGAAAGAAAACTAGTTCTGAGCCAAATAAAGATAGAACATGTAGTAACATTACTTATCAATTAAACTTTTAAATAATAACATTATTAATTAAGTTTATTAATAGTAAGCAGTATTTTAAAATGAACACTAAATTGTGCCCAGTGAGTCATTGAAAACACAGAACACTGCAGATGTCCAGCTGGTGTGTGCAGATCATCCTATTGTCCTATAAACCCCGCCCCCCGAAACCCCAGTCTAACTCCATTTCCGGCTGTGTGTCCCCGCCCCCCGAAACCCCAGTCTAACTCCATTTCCGGCTGTGTGTCCCCGCCCCCCGAAACCCCAGTCTAACTCCATTTCAGGCTGTGTGTAAATTTCTTCCTTGATCCCCTGTCATTTAAACAAGACACTTTCCCAAGTGTTCTGCTTTAATCAGAGCCACTGAGGCTCCAGTCTGCCCGTTCTCCTGACCCATTAGCTCTATAGAGGTACAAGGCAGGAGGTGGCAAATGCATGAGTCAGGAGACCTCAGTTATGAAGTGCCTAGAACACAAGGAAGAATGAAAGTCAAGCATGGGTTTACATTGGCTGGGAGGCTGAGCTCATTCTCCGGGGAGGATCCAGTAGGAGATCAGTTTCCAGATCAGGATGAATGGCTGAGGTGATCCCAGCCCTGGAACAGAGTCTGCATCCAAGTCTGCTAGAGGCTGCTAATGGCCATGTGCTGCTGGGTGGGTGCTGGCCCTGTTCCCAGTCACATGGTTCAAACAAGGTGCAGTCACCACAGCAGATGACAAGGATAAAAGCCAGTTTGCTTCTTTTGTTTTTGTTGTTTGCAGGATGTCACACAGGCCTTTGGCTCCCCTTTTCCTTTTTCTGTCACTTGTTGGCTTTTCGTCCTGATACATTTCTGTGGTTTTGCTTCTTGTAGCTTCTGTACACACATTTTTAGCCATAGCACGATTCATTTGGGAAGTGACTGTATCATCTTAAAAAGCATTCAATGTGGGAGAGATGGTCTAGTGGTTACAGCACAGGCTGTTCTTCCACAGGTCCTGAGTTTAATTCCCAGCATCCACAACTGACCAGTTCCCTCCTCCAGTGTGCAGATGTATGTTCAGGCAAAAAAGCCATATGCATAAACAAATCTTTGGGGTTGGAGAGATGTCTCAGTGGTTAAGAGCATCAGTGCTCTTCTAGGTGTCCTGGGTCTGATTCCCAGCACCCATATGGAAGCTCAAAACCATCTTGTATCCACTTCTGGCCTCCTTGGGTACCAGACACACACACAATGCACAGATACACACGCAGGTAAAATACACATAAAATAAAAACAAATGTTTTAAAATGATTTTTAAAAAGCTTTCAGCTGAATTTCATCTTAACATGCAGGAGAGCCTGGAGTTAATGGACTCTCGAGCAGCTCCTTTCCTATGCACTAAAGACCCGTCTATAGGTAAAAAGCACTAACTGGCAAGTTTTCTAAGTCATAGCTGTCAGTTGGCAAACACCACCTTCTAAAGCTTCTCAGAAAGCCCAGGGCTGACCAGTGGCTTGAATACATTATAATTTCAGGACTGAGTTCAGCATTACAGTATGATTTAAGATTGGCACTTAGTAAATTAAATGAGATCATTTTATAACTACTAATCGTACAAGACTGACTCATGTGTGTCACACATCACACAGTGAGTCTAAGGTTGCTCAGATGCTTCCTGTTGTTGCCCTTAACATCACTTATTCATCCATCCAGCCCTGATTGCTTAGAATATCCTGAAAATTGGCAATGCAAACACTTCCCACAATTACTCAGTCTCAGAGTAATTCACAGCCAAGTACCCAAATCTAAATGGCTGAAAATGTGTTAATTAGAAATTAGATGGCAATTAGCATCATCCAAAGAACCGAGCAAGCTTAGAGTCAAGCTAGGGAGAAGTATAAAGTCAAGCTGGTAGATGGTTCTAGGGGTAAAGTTGTTTGGTGCCATGGCTGAGGGCCCGAGTTTGATCCCAGGCACCACATCATGAAAGGAGAGAACCAATTTCTTCAAGTAGACTTCTGACCTCCACAGGTATACCATGACCCTTGAACGCACATGGGAATACACATACACACAAAATACATAGTTTTAAGTGTTAAAAATTTAAGTATAATTGGGAAGTTCATAGCTGTTGAAGTACATCTTCTTTTCTAAATGGAAAGGCCAAAAATTGACCATGAGTATATAGGACCATGGCAAAGTTTTGTCCTGTTTGGGTCATGTTTTGGCAGCAAAAGGCTAAAGTAATAGATGGTATATTATTTGTTTTGAATTGCGTAGTCTTATCATTGCCTTGATTCTATGAATTTGATGTGTCCTTCCCATGGACATGCAGTATGAAAACAGTGGGTTTGAAGCCAGATCCTGAGCCCTTGTCTTGGTGGTTGCAGAGCTGAGGGAGGTGACAGCTGGAGGATGGCCTCTTGGTTCTGTGATGCTATATAAATTGAGATAGCATTGATCACTGTAGCAACTCACTGGAATCAGAACTTCAGGGTCTCATGCACACAGATGTTCTTGATTTACCCTGTAATAACTTAATCACATGATTTATATACACCATCTCCTGTTGGAACAAGGGTATAAAAACCTGTTTCTGATGTGCCATGAAATAAAGATCTTAAAAATTCGAATGACTTATAAGAAAATGTATTTTATCTTAGGAATAATGATAGATGTCAGACTGACCACCTCAAGTCTAGAGGCCTCTAGACTCTTAGTTTAGGGTTTCTCTCTGTACCCCATTCTTGTCCCATTGCACACCTGTGTATCTGAGGTGCCAGGATGACAAGTTGGAGAAAGGTAGTAGTAGATAGGTACACATGAGTAGGGCTCTATAAAAGGTGACTCTTGAACATAGTAAGCCCCTTAGATCTAAAATATACCCAAACTGAAGATTATCTTTCCAAATCACAAATCTAGGCTTCTTTCTGTTTATTTGAGAATTCATTTAGGAATTTTTCTCTGCCAAAAGGTAAACTTCTGACATTCTGCCTGTGCCTTCTCATGGTCCCACAAAGTTGAGCCCTCTTCTTGAATTCCCTTGCAGGCCCTGCAGGATGTGTCATCCATTCTTACAGATCCTCAATAAGCTTTTGCTCTTCCTCCACTGCCCCTCATCTTTCTTAAAGCCCTAGGATTCCTGCTTCTTCTGCCCAACCCAGATTCACTTCAAGAAGCTTCTTGCATGATATTGAGACAATACAAGCCAGTTTGGGCCAGAATCAGAAAGTCTAAAAAATTGGAAGTATTACCCGATACTGGAAAGCCCTTGCTGGCTCTAGCAGGTGGACACTCAAGAAGAGGGGATATTCTGAGGAGACCCATGCCTGGGAATGACTTCACCCATGAAACTGAAATAAGAGGAGAACTCAGATCAGACCCAGGGGAGAGCCTATTGGTTGTGATCAGCATGAGAAAGACCAGGACTCAACAATGATAAAGATAAGGGCCATCAGAGGACCATCAGAGGACCACTGAGGGACAAGACAGAACAGATTCACAGCTGAAACCACTTTAAACCCTTCTTAGTGTTTCTACCTGTACTGAGTTCCCACCATATGGTTATTTCAAAAAATACTGTTTTTATTCTGATATATATTTTGTCACTCCTTTTCTTTTCCCCAACTCCAAATTTACAACCCCTTTCTCTTTAATTACTGGTGTGTGTGTATGTGTGTGTGTTCCTAAATATAGAAACACAACCTGCTCAGTCTGTATAATGATACTTGGTATTGGATAACAAATTGGTGTTCTGCTCAAGGAAAGACTATTCTCCCACTCTTGGCAGTCCTTAGGCTCCTCACCTTTGTCAAAGGTGAGACCTAATGAACAAATGGGATGTTGGTGAATAAGGATGTGGAAGAGTTCGTCCCATGAACATTATTCTCATACAACCCTTAAGGTCAGTCTCACGTCACTGTGTTCCAGGTTGGTGATGCAGGAACATGTAAATCTCTGAGAGACCTTGGGCTTGTGGAAGGGATGGACCTTGTGCCTGACTCGTCAGGGAGGTATTCTGAGATACACAAGGATGTTTGGAGGACAGGGGACCTTGTGGAGACCCAGGAGATTCCTGGCAGGGTGCCAGCAGGGACTCCAAGGGTTTCAGGTGGGAGCAGGCACAGCCAAATGAAACAGTACTATCTTCTCCACGAGTGTTTGTTACCTGCTTTCTCCACTCCTCCCCGTCCTGTCCATTTGTTCTTTCTTTCTAAGCTCACAAAAGGGCCAGAGACTCTATCCATTTTACAGGAACAAGCACGATATAAGCATCCCATTTATCCCACCTTTCTAGACTGCAGCAGTGGTTTTAAAGCAGAAGATGTTAAAGCCACAAGGATAAACACTTTCAGGTGGAGCGGGGCCAATCTATAAGGTGTTATGCATGGTGTAGTGTGGTGTTTTCTATGTATGCGGTCTGTTGATGTGTGTGGTGCTTGCAGGGTGAAATGTGTGGTGTGTATATGTGATGTATCTGGAAAATGTGGGGGGGGGGCAAGTGTGTAGGGAAGCAGGCATCGTGGCCAGGGAGAGTGCAAAAGAGGTTCCTTCATTTGAGGAGGGTGATGGAACAGTCTATATCAAATTTGCCTCTACTTCTGAGAGATATGTTGCACCTGTCACTGCCTTGACTCTTCAGACCTTTGGGCAGGACTAGCAGGACTACAGCCTGCCCTTATAGTAAGGACGTGGAGGTGAGGGCAGCCTCAGCTTGCTGGCACTCAAGCAGTTGAATTCCACAAAGTAGACGGCTTCACCATTAGCTAGCTTCCTCTTGCAATTCTAGAAATGGGCTGTAGCAGGGCTGTGATCCTCTTCTTGGCTATTCCTGACTTGTGACTATGTCTGTCTGTCTATCACGACATGCAAGTATCTTATCTACAATTCCCTTGCTAGCCTCAGTTCCCAACTCCCACGATAAACAGTAAGTAGAAGGGTTCAGGCTGGGGGTCTAAGGACCTCAGAAATGATGTTTTCATTAGGGTCCAGTGTATGTGTGTACGTATGTGTGAGTGTATACACATGAAAATGAATGCCTATGGAGGTCTGAGAGGGCTGTCAGATTCCCTAAACTGTGTGTGATTACAGGCCGTTGTGAGTTTCCAAACGTGGGCGTTGCGAATTGAACTCAGGTCTTTTGGAAGAGCAGAAAGTGCCCTTGACCACTGAGCCATCTTTCCAGCCTTCTACTACGCATTTTAAACAAAAAAAAATTAAAATATAAGATGGTTATAGATGCACCCACGAGGCAAAGGAAGCAAGAGAGCAGGAAGTGGGGAAGAGAGAGACTGAGGCAGGAATCCATGTGATGTGTGAGCAACATGAAAGTCTGTGGTGCTGCCTTACAGACTGTGAGGCAAAGAGGAAGAGAGGCAGGTCTCTATAGCCCCAAAGTGCACAGGAGGGAGGAGACACTAGAAGGGAGACATTTCCAAACACTCGGGGCTTCCAGTCCATAGAGCCGCTTCTGGATTAACAGCCTTCTGGTTCTGGCTCTGATAGCCTCAGTGAATGGTCTGTAATTACTTGGTATTTGGATTATTTGGGAAAAAAATAAATGAACTCATGCTTTGAAAAGCAAATAGACCTGTGAGACTGACAACCATCAGCCTATATTCTAATAAAAAATAGCTCTTGCTCCACCTTTTTAAGGCAGCAGAACATAGATATAAAATTCTGTGTAGTCCCCAGGAAGACTCTGTTAGCTGTCACAGTTCTTGCAGTCCAGTTATGTTACTCCAACAAGGTTCAAGTCTCAGGTGACACTAAAGGTGACTCTGTAGACATATGTGCAGTGAAGTCATCCTATGATTAATTTGTTAGGTTTAGAAACTTAACTGCAAAAAGCTTTCAAGTTTCTACGCGACAAAAAAAATCACAAACCAGTAGAGACATGGTATATGATACATGCTAGAGCCAAAGTCCCAAGTCCTTCTTATATAAATGTCTCTTAAAGGTGAATGAAGCAATAAAGAACCCAGTGGAAGAAGTTTAAGCTAGTCTGACATTTACCCTTTGAATTTATTCATTTCTGATTTTCATGCACTTTTATTTTATGTGGTCAAATCCTGTGCTTTCTATTACTCTTATGATTAGATAGTCCAATTCACCAAAAACTGAAGTACTGAATTCTCAGGGGTCCATGAGGTCTTGTGGCCAGAAGGTTCTGTCCCGCCTTCTTAAGCCTATTGTATGAAAAGCTTTTCCCGTTTCCTGAGAAGGAGGCAGGCTGAAAGAGTGACATTATTAGCTGCCGGCTGACAGTGGACCACATTTCTTAGAACCACAATAAAGGCTGAGCTTCATCCCTTTCCACAGCAGGGCCACACCTGTGGACAAACACATCTCCTCATTCGGGAGTATATAGATTTAACAGAGTACTTTTCCATCCATCTGTGAAGTTTTAAGTGTAGGATGAATACTGGGGTTCATTTGTTTATTGTAGATTCAAATTTTCCCAAATAACTAGCTAGTCATGTGCACTTCCATTTTTTTGAGAGGTCTTTTCTTTGCAGCTGATGTGTGCATTATTTTATGCATTAAATTTTTCTGTATGCTAAAACACGAAAAGCCGTCTCAGCTCAGAGCTGTGCATTACTCTGAGGCACTCAGAGGCAGTGTTTGTGAAAGTGGATGTCCTTCCTCTCCTGTTCTCCCCAGAGACAGCAAACAGAGGGAAGGAAGCCAAAAAAACATTAAACACAGTTGGCTGTGCTGGATCATGTTTATGCCAAGAAAAAACAGAATAATATTGCATGATTTAAAGACTATTATGTTGCCGGGGGGAAAAAGAAAGACTTTAAAACATGAGCAGATTTTCCTTGGTTCTTACTCCATACCCAGCTCTATGTAACTGAAGATATCACTCTCACGGACACCCATGATGAGGGATTTAGTTTTATCACCTTGATATGCTAGGACGCAAGATAAACCACAGCTTTTCCCGAGTCAGTCAAAAGGGGACCTACCCAAGATGCAGCAGAACCAGCCAGTCAGCTGGGACACTGGGTTGGTTCTTTGTCTAAGCCGCTCTTCTCATCAGATGATCAGAAGCAGACCAAGGACAGTCCTAGTAGGGGCAACACTGGGCAGCTGTGTTGTCCACGGTTGTGGCCTGCTGTGGAAAGGGACGAAGCCCAGTCTTTTCTGTGGTTCTGAAAATGTGGTCCACTGTCAGCCGGCAGCTAACAATATCACTCTTTTCACTCCAGCCTCCCTTCTTCTCAGGAAATGGGAAAAACTTTTCATCCAATAGGCTTAAGAAGGCGGAACGAAATGCCCTCTCAAGACCTCAGGATAGCCCAGAGAGTTCATTACTTCAGTTTTTGGTGAGCCTGCTTCTCTTAGTTAGGTTTCTGTTGCCGAGTTAAACACCATGACAAAAATAACTGGACAAGGAAACCAGCTCACAGTCCAAAAGGAGGGAAGTCAGGGCAGAAGCTCAAAGCACAGACCTAGAAGTAGGAACTAAAGCAGAGGGCAGAGGCTTGCCCAGCCCATCTTCTTATTCGCCCCTGGGCCACCCGCCAAGGGTGTCACTGCTCCCAGTAGACTGGGTTCTCCCACATCATTAGTTAAGAAAATGCCCCATAGACTTGCTTGTACACCAGTCTTATGGAAACATTTTCTCAACTGTGATCCCTCTTTCTAGCTGTGTCTAGATTACTGTCAAGTTGACAAAAACTCAAGCATCTCACTAGTAGACTCAAGGATGCTCACATTGCTTAGAGTTAATTGTTCATTTATCTGTTATTTACTGTCTCCATAGGTCAGCCAGAGGTCATGCTGTGTGGGCACATGGTAAGGCTCTCACATGGCCTTGTGACATAGAGACAGGTCCAAGTCAAGGCTATAGCGAATGCTATGGTGGCATAGTAGACCCCGGCTGTCAAGGGCCTGGTTCTCTCTGAGTTTGAGATTCTATTCATAGTGAATGCTATGGTGGCATAGTAGACCCCAGCTGTCAAGGGCCTGGTTCTCTCTGAGTTTGAGATTCTATTCATAGTGAATGCTATGGTGGCATAGTAGACCCTGGCTGTCAAGGGCCTGGTTCTCTCCGAGTTTGAGATTCTATCCATAGTCCAGAAAGAACATTTAACAGCTTTGGGCCAAGCATCTTAAGATTTTGAAGCCTGCTCTGTGACTTCCTTCCATCCAAGTAGTGGTCAGGCCCAATCCTGCCAAGCTTCTGAGTCCACAGAGCCAAGGGTGGCTCTGCCTAGACAATTTGTCACCTTCTAAGCTCACAGCCATAGCTCCATTTAAGGTTTTTATCTATAACTATGACTGTGACACAGCTCTTTGAGCTGCTATGAAAAACAAATGTACACAAAAGTTTCTTGAGCACTAGGTACTATTTTGATACAAAGGAGAAATGCTGTCACTTTCCTGTTGTCTTTTGATGGTTGAGAGTGTGAGAGTTGTTGATGCTGGTACTGTCCTCATGTGGTGAAAGGCTGGCTGCTCACGACTTACGGTGGCCAACTGGCTTCACAGTGAGCACAGCCCCCACTCCAGGACCCCTGACAACCCTCAGAGATGAGTGATTCGCTCCACTTTTGTCAGTTCAAACCACATCCTGCCCATTTCCACTTTCCACAACCAGCTCGTGACACTGGTCGCTCTAAGATGTGGCCAAGCAACAGCAGAGATCTGTTTCACAGAAGTGAAAATCATCCAGCGGTCACCCACCAGGTAAGCTCCCCCTTCCAACTGGAGCCAGCTCCCCATCTGCAGAGGAGGTTGATATTCAGCCTGCGGTCAGCAACTTAACCATAGTTTTGACCTATAGGAAAATCAAGCCTGAGGCAAGAAGGTCAGTGGTGCAGTCATGAAGGGCTGCACTCATTTCATTCAGGGCCTGAAGCCAAGTGCTGCCAAGGAGGTAACCTTCTAGAGTTGGTAAGGACAGTGAGACCTTCTAGTCACTTTATAGATGAGAAGACACAGTCCAGGGGCAGCCTTACAGAAGAGAAAGCTAGGCTGGAACTTCAGTCAGGATTGCTCAAAGACACCCAGTTGGACCCAGGTCTATAATTTATCTTGGTGGCCAGAAGCTATGTCTCACACCTGATACTGTCTGTAAAAACCCAGGACAATAGCAGCCCTGCATTAACAGACAGCATAGAAGGTATCAGGTGAGTAAGGACACCCTAAGTACTGTAAAGGTGGGTGTGTTGACACATGCCTAGGTGTCCCAGCCATAGGAGGCAGAGGCAGGAGGACCAAAGTTCAGAGCCAAACTGGGTTATCTAGAAATATTGTGCCAAAAAACCAAAAATAAAACTAAGGAACAGAATAAACATTTTGAAGGAATTTGATGCTAAAAGTGGAAGAGAAGGGGGTGGGATGAAGGTGAAAGAGAGGCCAGGAGGTCATTTTGGGGCTAAAGAGATGGCTCCATGGCTGATAGTTCTTGTTCTTACAGAGGACTTGGGTGGGTCCCCAGAACCTATGTCCTGTGGCACACAACCACCATAACTCCACCTACATGATAGCACACCCTCTTCTGGCCCATGAAGACCTTTGTATACATATGCAAACATTGCTAGACAGACCCACACACATAAATATAATTTTAAAATTTTAAATAATTTTTAAAGAAGTCAATTAAAAAGGTTTTTTAAAAATCATCATAAAAAAACAGTCATTTAAAGAATTCTTAATCTTATAATTTGGTGCTAGGAATGAAACCCAGGACCTTGCAAGGGCTCTACCACTGAGTCATTCTCCAGAACTTAATTTTAATTATTAAATGTGTTTCAGCAGGCGCTGACATCTTCTTTCTGAATGTTCAGGGGAAGAAGGCCAATAAAGAGTCGGAAGAGCTGTAGCCTTAGTCAAGCTTGTTACATTGGAATCAGGGATGGCCTGCATGGTCAAATAACTTCCAGTATATAGCCATGACCCCTTGTCAGGTGGGTGGCCCGGCTAGTTGGCAAGGCCTGTCTCTGTGTACCCTGACAACAATAAGCATTGTTTTTCAAAAACATCCCCAGATTTCATCATCAGCTGCTAGCTTTCCTTATCTTTCAAGGGTATGATAAGGCCCCTAACTACTTAACTTATTAACTTGGCTTTCCATCCTCACTGGAAAGAAGAGAACTAAATGGAACTGCAAGGTGTGTGTGGATGTGCATATACATGTGCACTTGAGTAGTCACAGCTATGCTGTAATACCCACAGTGGCATGTGTGTTCAGTCCTGGACCTACTTGTCTGGTCCCCGGAAGATCTAGAGCAAGGAAATGCTGCAGGAGCTGGTTCCTTCTAAGTACGTCACCTGCAAAAATCCTATCTCGCTCCAGGCCTGGCTCCAGGCCTGGGATATTTCAGCTCCTTTGTGGGGAGAGCTGCTCTGCTGTCAGTTTAACTGCCAGTGAAGATAAAGAGCACAGTGCTAAGGCCCACAGGTTGCACAACCAACCACTCTGTCAATCTAGGGAAGAGACAAGACTTTCCAGCCCCTATGGTCAGAAACAGATTTTATTTCTGTCTCTGTCATCTCCTATTTTTAGTGCCCAGGTTGGTTTTAATTAGGCTGTGGTTTCTATGGAGGGGAGAGTGGTGGCTCATGTTCCCCTTTAGTCTGCTATCTGGCTCTTGGCTTCCTTTCACAGCTCAGGATGTGTAGAGTGGTTGCACACTCTTGTCAGGCCTTGGTGCCCATGAAGCCAAGGCCACTCCCAGCTGTGATGAGCAGAAACCAGGGCATGACCAGCAGGTTCATGAAGCCCTCTCCTCACAGAAGCTGTGTTCTTAAAGTCACACACTCTACATTCAGGTCTCTGAGCTGACTGTGAAATTCTCCCTATTAAGATCAGTCTGCCTTCCTTCTTGCAAATGCCACCCCAGTCTCCAATGACAGCTCGCTGATCTCTGCCCTGGATAACCACTTGACTTGTATATAAGCGCTGCTACAGTTTCTTGATTAATTCAGTCATTCAACTTTGAGTGAAAGTAGCCCTATTCCTTCAGCCTCTCCGGAGGAAGAGGGTATTTGAGAGATCCCAGAGCAGCAGCAGAAGTATTCAGTGTAGGTAGCAATAATTTTCCCTTTAAATTCAACCCCTGCAAACATCTTATCAAAACTGTGGACACAAGGATAGGCTTAATGCAAGAGCAAAGATGAAGAGCCAGAAAGGCAAGCAAACCTACGAGCAGCCAAGAGAGGCTGGGCAAGGAGAGGAGAGGATGCCAAGTGCCAGGCTTCATGTTTCATTTACACAAGTGTCACCAGCACCATGGGTCATTGTGCCAAGGCTGCTCTGGCATCTCTGGGTTTAAGGGTACTAGGCGGGTGAGGATGAACATCCTGAAGACTTCATGGCTTTTTGATGTCTGGTTCTCAGATGTGGTAGATATGGTGATGGAAATAAAGGCAAGGACTCCAGAGTTAAGGTTCTGCAGGGCAGAAGGGTCCAGGGGCTGAGCTTGTTTGTGGAAGTTTTGTGAGACCTCTCAAACAACAGGAGGAGATGAGATACAGTACCAAGATCCTAAGAGCAGGATTTAGCAGACCCTGAAGTTTGGTCAAGAATGTTAAAGCCCCAGGCTGAATAAAACCTTGGGGTCTGGAACACTGTCAAACAAACCCCTGTAGAGTGCACGTGTATGAGCTAATGCTGACCTCTTACCTCTCCAGGCTGCCACAAATCCCAGCTGAGAGCCAGAGGTGAGGCTCCAAGGTCTATGTCTGATTTGGGGTTTTCCACTTCTCCCATGGCCTCTCTGTCAGTGCGCTGCTTCCTAGTTTATGCTCTGATGTAAGGCAGGGGGCCTCAGGGCTTTATCCTTACCCATCCCAGTGGGGACAACCTTTCAGATGTGTTGATATTGCTAAATATGAGCAGGTGTGCCCCAGGATGAAACTTTCCAGATGACCTCTTTGGCTCTGCTAGGCATGTCTGGTCCCCAGCCCCCTCAACTGATCATCTCTCTGTCCTACCATCTCTTCTTTGTATCCAGCCATCACCAGTTGTTTATCAATAATTTGAAACTGTCTGTTGTGACAGAAAAACAAACAAACAAAAAAGCAAAAACAAACAAACAAAAAACCCCTATCTTTGGGGTCAGCAGTTTATCTGATTCCAAGAACTAAAATTGAGAAACCACAAACAAAAAGCAAGAAAGTGTGTGTTGACAGTGGTGGAGTTCACCAGTGACTTGCGTGAGATCCCTGGAAACCCATCTCCACCATGCAGTTGTGAAGAAAGCAAATGCCTCACTGTTCCATGCCTCCTCTCACTCCTCCTGCTGGGCTTTTCCATCCCACACCAAGGCTCCAGTGTGCCAAGGTCAGACCAGAGCTTTTCCAGCTGGGTCCATTTGGGCATCGCAGTACCTTGTCATGATCAGGTAGATGAACATTTGTTAACTAAGACGATCCTCCAACAATGGAGAGGCGGGAGGCAAGGGCAATCACCATTTCAGATTATCTTAGGTACAATGAAGAGGTGTGGACAGACAGGTAAGAAATCCCAGCCTCAATTCCTCAGCTTCCAGTGTAAACTGTGACGTTGTCTGCACCTAGGAACAGGGCTGGAAGGAGGATTGTATCACAGATTGAATTGGATCAGTGATGAAAACCATTGAGAGACAGAGGAGATGGAGGGGAGGGAGGGAGAGAGACAGAGGAGATGGAGGGGGAGGGAGGGAGAGAGACAGAGGAGATGGAGGGGGAGGGAGGGAGAGAGTTCATTATGAGCAAGGCTAGATAGATTACTTAAAGGGAGTAAAAAAGGTCATTGAGAAGGGATGGCTGGCCTAAGGTCCCGGGAGGAAAGAGGGACTGAGGACCTGGAAGAGAACAGGAAACAAAGCCCTTGTACTGATGAGGACCTGGAAGAGAACAGGAAACAAAGCCCTTGTACTGATGAGGACCTGGAAGAGAACAGGAAACAAAGCCCTTGTACTGATGAGGACCTGGAAGAGAACAGGAAACAAAGCCCTTGTACTGATGAGGACCTGGAAGAGAACAGGAAACAAAGCCCTTGTACTGATGAGGACCTGGAAGAGAACAGGAAACAAAGCCCTTGTACTGATGAGGACCTGGAAGAGAACAGGAAACAAAGCCCTTGTACTGATGAGGACCTGGAAGAGAACAGGAAACAAAGCCCTTGTACTGATGAGGACCTGGCTCAAGAATGTTCTTAGAATTCTCAGGCATCATTTCACAAAGACCAGTCTTTTGATAAAATAGAAAGTAAACAAAAGATCCTTGACTATTTGGGCTCCTGTAAAAACAAAACATCATAAAATAATGACAACTTATTCCTCGTGGTCCTTGGGGCTGCGGAGGCCAAGGTGGAGATGCTGGTTACGGCTTGTATCCAGGCTCCGGAAACACCTCACTATGGCCTTTCTGAAGGAATGGTAAGCTCCAGAGGCTCCACTTTACTAATCTTTCTTCCCTTCTCGCCTCCTTTTTTCCTTTCCTTCTCTCACAGAGCTGGGGTTTTGGCCTAGAGTCTCATTCATGCTAGGCAAGCACTAAAAGTGCTAATTCCCTCAACTATGTCACCAGCTTTTAACTTGCTTTGTTTTGTTTTGTTTAAAGCAGGGTTTCTCTGTGGAGTTATAGCTGTCCTGGAACTCTCTCTGTACAACAAGCTGGCCTCAAACTCTCAGAAATTTGCCTGCCTCTGTCCCCCAAATGCTGAGATTGAAGGTATGCGCGCGCGCGCACACACACACACACACACACACACACACACACACACACCATACCATACTGTGGCATGCATACAAATGCACACATACACAATAAATTTGTGGAAAAAAATAATCCATGAACATCAATATGAGTTATAAAAGCACCATCCTTATGTTCTAGTCACTACCCAAAGTCTTCCTCACCTGATCTCCCTACCTTGGGATTAAGACATATATAAGGCTGGTCAGAATTCTTTAGGTGGTAGTGACCCCAGGCTCACATTTGCAGAAACACTGCATCAGTTTTGAGACAACTCTGACCAGAGAAGGAGCTGATGTGGGGATGGTGGCTGAGAGGTCTCTGGGGACTCTTGAAATGATTTAACATTTCACTGAGTCAGAATTATTGTTATCCAATGAGATGCATTTATCGAAGGGAAATCATACATCAAAAGACAGAAGACGCCTAAGAGTATTGTCTTGCTCTGTCTCCACATCCCCTCTTTTTTTTTCCCTGTGTGACAGGGGATGTACTAGATGGAGAGTAAGGGTTCTTTATTGTGAACTTTCCATGGCCTTTGATATGTCTATGTGATTCTGAAACAGAGAAATGTAATCTGTGGTGTTTCTTACATCTGTTTGACAGACAATTCTCAATTCTATGTTGGGCACTTCTGGGTCTTCTGGTGCCCACTGGGCGTTCTATACAGCATTGCTATAACAATTTCTGTGGACGAATGACATGTGTAACATACCAGCTTAGGAATGTGAGGCACAGCTTACCTCTTATTTTACTGGCATGGTGAGTTTTCATCTTTCTGTTCTTGCTTTGCACCCCTTCACCCCTGGGTGGCTGTGCTGTCTCCAATACCTGTCACAGAGGGACCACCCAGAAGATGCATCTCTACTAATTGGCAGGCCCTGCAGGCAGGAAGTACTGACCTTGGCAATAGCCTTGCTCTAGCCATCATAAGCACAGTGTGGAGCTGACTCTGAAGCTGGGGAGTGCTCTACTACACATATATTCTGTCAGAAAAGAGCTGTTTTCAGTGTACAGAATGTGCTGCCTTGGTGACGACATGAACAGGGACTATCTAAGAGTTCAAGGAGCATGGCCAGATAACAACAAAAATAATGTTGTGACTTATTTGTTACAGAAGACAGTTTGGAACAAGCAGGATCTTGGATTCCATCCAAGGGGTATTAGTTCCAATGGGACCAAAAGGACCTCCTTTCAAAGTCCCAGTGGCGGGAACTCCACCTGCTGCAGCTAGGAGTATATGGAAAAGACTGTCTATAGGTATAGTTACCAGGTACATAGTACCTCTCAGGCGTCTTCAGAGAGGGCTTAAGGACCCAGCTCCAGGGACAATCCATAGAGTGGACAACTAGAGACCAGACCTCTAGCCCCAGCCCAGCCACTAACAGGCTGGCTGACCCCAGAGCAAATCACTTTGAGTGGTTTCTGCCTTTGGAAAGGGGGAGAGAGAGATAAGATCTGATCTACCTCTTAGAGGCTCAGGTGGTTTCTGTTTTGCTTTTTGTGAAGAGCAATAATAAAAATGATACCAAACTCTGCTGAAAATAAATACAGGCTCTATGCATCTCTTAGCAATAACAGTGAGAATTCTCTTTGGGATTGTGGCTTACTTTACCACGATAAAATCACTAGAAAAATTCTAAAAAGTTACTCCTTTGTGCATTTGCCTTCTCTATAGAAAATGGTTTTCTATTAGGGAAGAGGTACTTCGAGACATTGGTTTGGGCCTCTGTGTATTCCATTCCCCCAGCTGAATGGCGTCCTCTTTCTCTGGGTTTCTATTTTGGTCATATTTCAGAAATGGTTGAACTTTGGATTCTGAACTCTCACTGAAAAGTGAATTTAAAGAAAATAATGAGATTAGCAGATAAGTAAATAAACATTTTAATTGAGACTCAATCTGTACAAGTATTGGAGCAGTATAGAATTACATGACTCCATAGTCTTTGCTGGCCTGTATGAAACCAAAACCTACAAGGTTATATTAAGCATGATCACCTTGCTCCACAGGGCCTCAGAAAGGGGTTTGAATACGGCATCTTGAAGGCATGCAATTGTACAAAACACAATGGCACAAATGAGTGTTTTTTTCTTGCTTCTTACAGAAAGGAAATTCACTCAGGGGGAGTCTAAGCAAGAACCAAATTTCCAACCTTTCCCATTCCTCCCCCAAAGGAGACCTCACCCAAAGGGCCTCGCTGATCCCTTAGGTAGATGTGTGTCACTCTACCTGGGGTGAGGCTTTAAAGTAGTCTTTATGGGAAAGGCTGGGCCCTCCTCCCTGGAGTATTTCTAAGCTGAAAACTCCATTGCATTCAAGTTGTTTTTTTTTTTTTATTTAATACATATTTCATACACTTCCATCTTAAAAGCTTCCTAATTGATTGGCGGCAGGCGGCCAGCACTCTTATCTAACTGACTGAGTCCCCACTTTCTCCACAGCTGCTGAGTTGTTGGTGTATGCAGCTGTCTGGAGTGAGACCAAGAACATCCAGGGAAGCCAAGGCTCTGTGTTCTCTCTTCGACTGAGTTCTGGCTGCTGGTCAGTACCTCCCAGGTACTCTCTTCTCTACTCCTGTCTCCTTTGGGTTCTAAGAAGTCGTGCTGGGGATGCAGCCAGAGAATAGATGGCAAGGTGCTTGCTAGGACTGAGTCCCATTCAGAAACAAAGCTCGGTATGGCTCGTAATCCCAGTGCAGGGAAGGTAGAGTGAGACAGGCCTTCAAGGTTCACTAACTAGCCAGCCTAGCCTACTTGGTGAGTTCTAAAGCATCAAGATACCCTGGGTTTTGTTTGTTTGTTTGTTTGTTTGTTTGTTTGTTTAAATAGTCAATAGCTGAGAAATGGCAGTTAGAGATTGTCCTCTAGCCTTCATCTGCTCATGTATACAAATACATGTCCACCTGTATGTACACACACCTGAGAATATATAAATACATGCATGCACACAGGCATGCACACATGCACAATCTTGAGAATCATAAAGCAGGTATGAGTTCCTTAGGGCCCACAGAAGTCCCCTGTTTTCTCAGCTGAAAAGCCTGTGAATACATACCTCTATCTTTCTTCCCATTTCTTTGTGAAAGGACCCCATTCGACTATTTCAGCACATAATCACTGACCATGTATGCTACTATGGTTTGAATCTAAAGGTCCACAGGCTTGGATTTTGGATGGTGGTGGGCTGTGTGGCCTTTGTGAGGTAGGCCCTGGATGGTGGAAGCAGGTCACTGAGGCAGGCCTTTGGATACGCCTCCTGGTTATCACCACAGTGTTGGTTGCACTACCTCAGTCCCCTCTGCTGCTGATCCAGTGGCTCCTGTGGTCATCCCTTCTCAGCTTTAGTGGATGAAGCCTCTAAAGCCAGTAGACAAGCAAGGGGCTCTGCCAGCAACGAGAAAAGTAACTGTTGTGCATAGATTTGAAACTTGAATAAAATTAAGTAACACATAGAATTAAGTAACACGCCTCACTTACACTAGCCATCTTCAGATTCTCAATAGCCATGTGTGGCAGGCCTCGCCATACCAGACCATTTGTGAGGTAGAAAGTCTAGTTGAACTGTGTGCTATCTTGAATATCACCCACAACTCATTTCAACAGAATTTTAAGAGGCGGAGGCCTATATGGATTAAATGACTTTTCTGAGGATATCTGAGGACTTGGGAAATACATTTATTTTTGTTTGGACTTTTGAGTTCCCTTTCTATGCCTTATTTCAGTTTTGGCTTTTGAAACAAAATTTTATTGTCAAATATATACTTGATAAGCAAAACAGTATCAAATATATACATAATTTTTACAAGAAAAACAGTGTCCATTGTTATAATGGTCTTCAAGTATAAAAGTACTGTCTTCCCCCCCCCCCCCTTTTTGGGGAAGCCTTACCAGGTTATATTCAGTTCTGTATAAATTATTTTCCTATTTTTAGTAGCCTGTGAAAACATACAAGCAAAAATCTTGATTTATTTCTGGAGACCAAGAAACAGTGCTTTGTTTTTCCCTGTAATCATGAGAGGGATAGCATCATCATGCTGCCAACATGATGAACTCACTTCTGTAGAGGAAACAGATAGGCTGTGCCCTGGGTACTGGGACCCAGGGTGGTCAGGGGCACATCCTGTGAGCATTACTGCCAGATACAGGCTGTAGGCTGTTGATCACAGATGTCCTCAACATACTCCATGAACATGGCCTTACTGAGATCAGACTCTCCCCTGACCATGTCTGGGATATGTACAGAGCCCCATGCCAGGCACCAAAGAGGCCAGAATTCAGAGCGAATGGCAAGGCTGACACTCTCCTTGCTTGTAGAGTATAGGACATAGGGATGCTGTTCAAAGGTCCTAAAATGGAAGGGGCCTAGGAACTGCTTCTGAGAGTCACCTTCCCTGACAGACCTCAGTGTCAGAACTTCTGTCTATGAGGCATCATGAAGACAAATTACCTTCTTAGGGCTGCAGTAGATAAAAGATGCCTACAGTCTAATCTCCAGAACTGCTGCTTTACACGGTGAAGTAGATTTTATAAGGGTCCTCACATGGATTGTTTTGGATCATCCAGGCGGGCTGATCCTAACCATAGGTCTTTTGAAAAGTAGAACCAGGTGAGAGTGAACAGGGAGTGGGACAGGGGTGGCGCCTGGAGTGACCCGAAAGAGACTATGCTCCAATGGATAGCTAATAGAAAAAAATCTGCTGTCAGTTGTCCCCTAGGGCCTACAGAGGAGGTGTGGCTCTGCTGACAACTTGATCTGACCCCAGCTATGTCAACCATCAATAATGGTGCCTCTGACACAGAACTGCTGTGATGGATCATAGGCGACATGGCTCTAAAGTGCTTAGCACAGTGTCTACAGTGCTCTGGTGCCAAGTCAACAAATGATTTTTATCCTTTGCTTCTACAAACTACATTATTAGAGCCCATTTGGATCTCAGCTCTCACATAAAGCCTACCCACCACAGTCCACTGTGGACAATCCATTTTGGAAGTGAATAAAACTCTTCAGGGGTTTAGGGCAACACATTTTGGGGTGGCTCCACCCCAAGGAAATGCTCCTTAGTCCTTAACTCAGAAAACTCTTGGCATCCTGGTTACCCTCTAATAGCCTGCTGAATCCCAATGTACAGATACACTGCTGAGTTCTATGCTCGTGTTCTGCAGAGCCACCTCATAGATGCCTTTTGCAAAATGAGCTATGTACTGGAGGTCCTGTTTTAGATAATATGGCTGTAGACATAAAAGATCCACAAAACTGTGCCTGTTAAATGGGTGAGAAGGACTCAAAGGATGTCATTAATAGATTGCTGGGTAGCTGCCAGGATGTTGCCTAAGTCTGGTGACCTGTTCTGATAATTTCCTGTTCCTTCATGATAATCCTTTTCTAGCTTTCTTCTGACTCATTGGAACAGTGGCAAGACCATGAATAAAAATAGACTCCTGGCCTATAGTCGTCAGCAAACATCTAAGATGCCAACCATTATCCACAGTGGCCAGCTCAGGAATCTGGCTTGTTAGACAGACGACTTACAGAAAGGCAGACCAAGACCACCACCTGGGGCAAGAATTCAGGAAACCATGCAATGAGATTCTATAATAACTAGTCCTAAGTGGCTATATTTGGATGCCAATTGACAGCTTCCCTACTACCATCCATTGCCAGTTTAGGATCAAACAAGGGAAAGCCAAGCATCACCTCTAACTAATGAACTTTCTGAGCAGGGTATGCCCAAAAGTTTGCCTTTGTCCCCTTAAAAAGTTGACTCATTCCTCTGCCTGCTTCTGCCTCTCATTTCCTCAGTGAAAGGAGGGAGTGGATTTCCTTGCTATGTCTGGTAAGACCTGAACCAACGTCTTTCACTACCTCTCATTTGGGTGGTTTGCCTTCACTTCTTTATACTGTGCAGCCAGCAAGAGTGTATTTGGAGACAATAGTATTTTTTGTGCTATTTTCCCAGGCAGTCTTTATCTTGTGTGACAGTCAGCGTAACACTCGTAGCCTCACAAAGCCCCAGTCCCTCACCTCCATCCCTGTCTTGATGAGTATACAGCTTCTTGTGGGCAGGGTGAAGTGTGATAAGATGAATCATCCCTGAACTTGGACTGGTGTGGCACTACTGTGGATCATGAAGGAAGTAATTAGTGATGGCAGATGGGATTCTGTTTTCAGGGAACACTGGGGAGAAAATGATTTAAGGATGAAGATAATATGTCTCAATTCCCATGCCCTCAAACCTCATTTTAAAGATGGTAAGCTGTAAGTGGTGTCCTAGGGAATGTTAGGAGCTAATGTCACTAATCTAAAAGCTATTAGTGCAGGGAAATAGCCCAGTGGTTACCAGGTGGCAATATTGAAGGAGCTCTCTGTGGGTGCCTCAAACTGTTGGTCTTTGAAAATCAGGTCCACATGTGAGGCTCTCTGCAGAGCCATTGTCAAGATCTCAACTAAGTTTATTGCTGGGTAATATCAAGCCACATTCCTGTGATGTGTACCTGGCTCCAAGGATCACAGTTGTTTATTATCCTGGGGGATCATTCATCATTCTCACCTCCTCTCCTTCTCTCTTCCCTATAAATAAAAACAACGAGTTAAGATTTGGTACTGGTTAAGAAAATAGTTGACACTGGAAAGTTGCAAAA
Organism: Phyllotis vaccarum; assembly: GCA_033318265.1. NCBI lineage: Eukaryota > Metazoa > Chordata > Mammalia > Rodentia > Cricetidae > Phyllotis > Phyllotis vaccarum. Next base: position 43,295,345 of record JARWLC010000016.1, read on the forward strand.
ATGTGTTCCTCATTCCCTCATTTGGATCCTTGCCCCATCTTTATGGCTATCATGTATTGATTGTTTTCTGGAATTGCACAGATTTTAGTGGTTTGGAATAGTAAATAATGTTGGTTTGCATTTTATGTGTTACCTTAATGCCTTAACAACCATGGCTTTTATCTCCTTTACATCATCATCCTATAAGGCTGGATGAGCACAGTATGACAACCATCAACACCATTGAGCTTGTGACAAAGTAATAATTAAGGAGGTAAATTCTTTGGCTTAAGTCATACATCTAGCCGGTTCCCATTAAACTCTGACCTGATTTCAGAATTTCACTGATGCAGTTTAGACTAATAAACCACTGAGTATAATTAGACTTAGTTTCAGTTTAGAACTGACAACAAACTCTGAGTAAGCTTGGCAGGCAAAGAGGAGTGGATGAAGGTGAAATGTTGCATTCCTCCCTTAGTAACTTAACCAGCCAGAATATGCCTGAGTAGCAGGAAGAGGAAGGCATGCCATGGCTGTGTGCTTGCTCAATATGGGCTATAGCCAGAACCAGCATTCTACTTTCCAAGATGGCAGCCACTAGCTGCTTGAGGCCAGTGAGGTCCTGAAGTGCTAACCCTTGGGTCCACAACAATTTCAAAGACATTATAAGAAAGGGATATAAGCCATCTCAGTAATTTTTAGATTTACTATAGGTGAATGTGATGCATTGAATTAAATAATATACATCATTAAGGTTAATTTCATGGAATTATGCTAAAAAAATTTAATGACTGCTACAAAGTTAAAAATAACACACGAGGCTCACATGTTTGGGGGTGGGGAACAGTGCTGTCCTAGGGTGTCTCTTGGGATGAGATGACACAGTCACTAGGTAGGTGAGGGTGAGTGAGGTCAAATGTCCAGCTATGTCCCCTATAGGATGGGGACTCTTTGGGCAGTGCCAAGGGGAAGTTGTTTGGCTTAATCTGTTCCTGGGACTGGAACCTTATTATGCAAGAACACTGCAGAAGCCCCAGAAACAATTTCAATAGAAATATTTTCTCTTCTGAGAACCGGTTTCTTTCCTAACACCACCCAAGGCAACAATAGATTATTGCTTCCTGGAAATCAAACCAAGGCTTTAAAGTGTTTCATATTAAAAACAGAAAGACCCAAGAAGGAGACAATAATTATATTTCTAAAAGCTTTTTAGAACAAATGTCTGCTTGTGAGAAATAATTTTTCTATAAATATTTTATTCACCCTTTATTTTTTCTTGTTCTTTAGCTAAGAGGTTCCACATGGTAGAGCAATGTTAGTCCTCTTGGGGTAGAGAATCAAAGCCTTTACTGTTTCACTCCCAAGCTTTGCAGCTTCCACATCTCTGCTGTGACTTTGAAGTGGAGGGTTCCCAACCCTCTGGACAATAGACAAAGACCATTGGGAAAAGCTACAGGCACATTGCTTAAGGCTTGGCTGAAGGGAGAAGTGAGTATGGTTACCTGTGGGCAGTGACTTCCCCAAAGAATCCAAGCTAAAAGATATTTAGAAATCTAAGTATCAAGTGTTTTCTCAACAGCATGAACCCATTAAATGGTTGAGATAAACATTCAGTAAGGGTGCCAATGTACTAACATAAGCACTCCTATGATGAGGAAGGACGTGATCTTCAAAATTTCTGGTCTCTGGAGTCCAGTCTATGCATTCTTAAGATAGGACAGCATTTGACAAATGTATTTTGAATGATAGACTTCATTCATCAACCGACAAATGAACAGAGTGTACATGGGTTTGACCGCAGTATTTAATACGGGAAACTGGGAAAGGATGACAAGGAGGAGCTGGTACAGGACCTGGTCTTAGATGTAGATTATATGTTGATGTTCACCCCTGATTGGCCATAGCAGAGTTGTTAGCAAACATTCAGGTGCCAAAATATTAGGCGAGAACACAGGAGAGCCAAGGTTATTTGTGATGATGATCAGTAACCTGGAGGCCTCTCTTAAGCTGGGCATCCTAGCTGGTATAATCCTTTAAAAGATACCGGCCCAAGAAGTTGTTTACTACAATTTACAACAGTAGGCTGAGTCCCAGGCATTAGGGTTTTTTTTTTTTTCCTGAGACAACTCATGCTGGCCTTGACCTTGCTGTGTTGCTTAGGGTGATCTTGACCCTCTGACTTGCTTGTCTACACATCTTGAGTCCTGACATTACAGACATGTACCATATTCCTTGTTTGTATGGTGCATGGATTGAACTGGGGGTCTTATGCATGCTAGACAGGAACTATACCACCTAAGCTACACACCCAGCTCCAGGGACTGCAAACCCTGAACCCCCAGCAAACACACTTAACCTTGGAACTCTATCCTTGGCTTTTAAAAAGTGTGGGTGTGTGTGAGAGAGAGGGGGGTATGTATGTGTGTTTTTGTGTATGAAAGTGTGTGTGTATATACGTATGTGTGTGTGTATATATGTGTGTGTGTATATACATGTATGTGGTATGTATGTGTGTATATATATGTGTGTGTATGTGCTGTGCATGTACATACATTGGAGTAATGGACTCATTAGTGTCACATGCATCAGAGATTGAGACTTGTCATTTACAAACAGAGGCACTGGGATAGCTCAGGGCTGAGACTGTGACTATATCTGGGATATTTAACATTTAACAAGAGTATATTTTGCTATCTTAAGCATTTGGTGTCCCGCCATGATTTCTGTGTCACTGTAAGGAGACAAATTCTCTGTGCCTCCCTTTGTTCCTGTTTGTGCTACAAGTAAAGAACTGACTGGCCCTGGCCTCACACTGTGGTTTCTAGAATGTGTGTGCAGGGAATAGCCTCAGAGGACAGGGACAATGTCTCCCTTTAAACAGGGCAGTTAGGCTTATTGTCCAAGATAAGGTCACAGTTCCTATCCTATGATACAATTATGTCTGCACACATTTCCTACCTCTCAACATGGATCTGTAAAACTTGGGGTGTATGCATCTTGGCTCCTGTGAGTGCTGAGAACAGTAAAGCATTCTTTTATCTCTCAGGTTCCATGTTCTCACACAGCATCTGTAATCTATTCAGAGAGACATGCTGGTGCAAACAGGAAAGAGCAAGGCATTCAGGGTCTTGCAATGCTTGTCTGTATTGAGACAGCGTCTCACCACATATACAGTCCTCGTTGTGCTGGAAGGTTTCACATAGATCAGACCCAAACTCACAGAGCTCTATCGGCTCAGGTTAAACCTGTATGCTACATCTGGCTAGGCTCTCAGAGCTGCTGGTGGGTCCCCTTCAGTTTCCTCTTCTGACTTTATGGAGGAGCTATTGGAAAACCTGACATGATTCTGTCATTAAAATCGCATCGTCAGAAAAGACAAAACACAAAAACAAGCAAATCACTGGATGAAGTTGGGTCTTTCAGTAAGAGTGAGGGCCAAGATGGAAAGTAGTTTAGGTTAAGAATATTTTCAAGGATGCAGACTATTGATGAATAAGGTGAGAAAATCAGTTGCACTTACTTTAAAAGACAGCAAACAAAAATGGTGTTCTGAAACATTTCAACAGCACAGATACAAGCTCATATGGATATACACACACTAACACAGAGAGACATAGTCATAAACATACATATCATACACACACCAGCCGCACATGTACACACACAGGGAGGGGGAGGTATTTACAGAAGACATGGGAAGAGAGAAACTGAGATCAAAACAGGAACAAAAACAATACACCTTGTAAGTTAATGGGCGGCCAACATGGGCACAATACCTTGCAGGTTAAGAGCTCTGTTTGTGGTTAAAACAATTAAGGATAAGTTTTGGTTTGTCCTAATTTTGTTTGACCCATCTGCACCCGATGTGCTTGATCATATGTGGTCAGGAGGCATGGGGGTAGAAATTATGTCAGGGTATATGTTTGCCCCTTGACTGAATGTAGGTGTAATGTACACAGACAAAAATTGCTTTAGGATATATGCTTTCCCTTGACTGGACCTGACTGATACAGTGGCCTTATAAGTTGTGCCTTCACAAGTTCTCAAAAAAATGTGACTCCTTGCTGCTTCCTGGGAACTCTGGGATGGGCTTGGTCAAAGTCTATCAACCTGGCCAGTATTTAATTAAAGCTTGCTTCAAATTCAAAGTATTTAATTAAAGATGGCTTTAAATTATGGTAATGATCTTATTCTCAACAAGTGGGATTAACAAAACCTCAACTCTTTTGCCTTTATACTGCCAATTATAAATCAAAAGAAGAAGACAGGTTCTACCTCCACAGGGATAGTAATAAGAGAGCAGCAAGTGTTGTGACCTGTTCTGTAACTTTACCTAAGACATGCACAAAGCCTTCAGATGGCAGGCACTTAGAGAAGCAAGAAGTCCTCAGAGGCCAAGGGCTCAATTTTGTTTTGTTTTATAAAGTGAATCCTAAAGAAACTATTTTTTTTAGTGTGAAGGATCAAAATCTAGTAGAAGGTACTGTCTTCATATCTGGGTTAAGTAACAGAGAAGAAAACTTTTCCCTTTGGCTTTTAGAAGCCTTGAAAGGCCATGAGGCTTGTGTGTAAATCTCTGTTGAGGACAGAACCGTAAAATAGAAAGAGGCTAGATTTGGATTACTAATGGAAGTCTCATGAGGGCCACTTGTATCCACACTGTAAGTTGGGCAAAAAAGAACTTTGGCGACAAATACATGCATCTTTGAAATGTCTTTTCCTTTTTCAGCTATGGATGAAAGTTAAAGTTACCCAAAGGTGTTCTTGTCTGCTGTCTTTGACTCAAACTGAGTGTTGCTGAGCGTTCAAGTATTCCTATCTGTCACCTTAGCCTTTTGAATATATATTCCATGATCTCTACTTGGCCATGCTCCAACACATGTTGGCCATATTCCGTTCTTGAACTGTGACCTTCAGCTGCACATGCTCAGGAATACATCCTCTCAAAAGGAGTTTCTACATGAGCATGTGGAGTCTCCCCATTAAAGTCTGTAGTGGTTTCAAAGAAAACGGCCTCTGTAGGGAGTGGTACTGTTAGGAGATGTGGCTTGGTTGGAGTAGGTGTGGCCTTGTTGAAAGAAGTGTGTCACTGTGGGGTAGGCTTTGAGGTCTCCTATGCCTAAAATATACCTAGTGACAGTTTACTTCCTATTGATTGCAGAACAAGATATAGAACCCTCAGCCCCTTCTCCTGCATGCTGCCATGTCCTGCCATTAAGATAAAACTGTAAGCCAACCTATTAAATGTTTTCCTTTCGAAGACTTGCCATGGTCATGGTGTCTCTTTGCAGCTAGCTGCTGTAGGTAATCTGTTTTCTCTAATCTTAGTTTGGGCTTTACTCATGATAATAGGAAGTCATTGCATTGAGTTTCTTGTGATCACAGCCTAACTTTGTCTACCTTAGTGTTTAGCTTCAATGTTGTAAATATTGATTTACACCAATAAAAATGGGTGATAATAACATGTAATTTATGGAGTTTTTTAATGAGGTTTAAAGAGGGTGGCATTATAATTATCATAATAAAACACCACCACCACAAGCCTTTTTCTTCTTTGCTATCTCTTTTTATTTTAAATCTCCATTTGTCGCAAAACTATAGACCTTTATCACTGGCCCTCTGTCCTGCTGCCTCAGATAAGAATTCTGCTTGAGCCATATTAAGACCAACACATTTACAGATTAATCAAGAGGAGATGCTGAATATTTAGTTAAATACATAACTTTGGAGCTCAAGAGGAAGATGCAGGATGAAGTTATCAACCTATAGATAGTTGATTAAAAGGAAGAGTCTTGTGGGGTTGAGGATTAGGACACCAGGACCCAAACATAAATAAGAAACACTGAATCTCTTGTAACTTAAGAGTTTATACACTCTCAAACAAGTACTGGCTTTGGTTGTCTTATAATAATATTAACTTCAGAATGTAGCTTTCAGCTTCTCACCTTTTCATCTAGTATTTTATATTGTGATAAAATGGTTAGCTTTAATTATCAATTTGACACAATCCAGAATTAACTGGGAAGAGACCCTCTGAGGGACTGTATATACTGGGATGGTCTATGGGTATGTCTATGGGGTATTCTCTTAAGTTATTTGATGTTGGAAGACCCAGTGCCATTCCTTAGGTGAAGGTTTTGAACTATGTCAGAGTGAAAAAAATTGAGCATGCACAAATGCAGTCTTCTGATCTTGACTGTGGCTGAGGTCTGACTAGCTGCATGCACAAATGCAGTCTTCTGATCTTGACTGTGGCTGAGGTCTGACTAGCTGCATGCACAAATGCAGTCTTCTGATCTTGACTGTGGCTGAGGTCTGACTAGCTGCATGCACAGATGCAGTCTTCTGATCTTGACTGTGGCTGAGGTCTGACTGGCTGCATGCACAGATGCAGTCTTCTGATCTTGACTGTGGCTGAGGTCTGACTAGCTGCATGCACAGATGCAGTCTTCTGATCTTGACTGTGGCTGAGGTCTGACTGGCTGCATGCACAGATGCAGTCTTCTGATCTTGACTGTGGCTGAGGTCTGACTAGCTGCATGCACAGATGCAGTCTTCTGATCTTGACTGTGGCTGAGGTCTGACTGGCTGCATGCACAGATGCAGTCTTCTGATCTTGACTGTGGCTGAGGTCTGACTAGCTGCATGCACAGATGCAGTCTTCTGATCGTGACTGTGGCTGAGGTCTGACTAGCTGTTTAGAATTCTTATGGTCTTGACTTTTCTGCTGTTATGGACTAGAACGTGGAATTGTGATTTCAAATAAACCTTTTTGTCAGAATATTTCATCACACTAACAGCAGTGAAAATAGGACAGGAATAGTGGCTGGAGCCCCTGTCCATATGAGAGAACTCACCAAATAGCAACATGAATTCTCTCAGGCAATAGAATTCATGGCTACTATTATCCTGAACCAGCCCACGTGACTAGCAACCAAGAAACAAAAAGTACTCCTTCTAAGGTGATTTTGCTGGGAAGGCAATCACTCAGTCTGGTCTCCAAGGACTTCATTAGAACAGTGTTCATGATGGTCCTGGTGACTTGTTGAGAAGAATTTCCCAAGTCTTCTTTGATGATAATGAATGGCAGGCAGAGACATGTCAGAGTGTTATAAACAGAGGAAGGACAATTGATGCTACACACTGTTCTTTATTTGTCTTCAGACAAGGGGAGTTAATGGCAATGTAACTTTTCCAATAACACAAACAAAGTGCCATTATATTTAATGGTAGCCAACTGGAGACTTACTTCACCTTAACTATGCAAAGTACATTTATATATTTCCTTGTATGTACAATTCTGTAGGTATCAACCACATCTAAAAGTATCAACCTTAAAAGCAGCCCATAGATAAAAGTATGAAAATCTTGGTAACAAAGTTTTTAATACAAAAACATTTATTTGTACATTTACTTTACTTAAAAATAACTCCAATATAGCTGAAGCCAAAGCAAAGGTTGGTTGGAAACTCACGAAGATATTATAATAAACAACCCTTCTCTCCAAAAGAAAGTGTCTCCTAAAAAAACAGAATCTGCCATCAATCCTTCAGATGTTATCTTGGGGGAAGAATTTAATGAAATGAGCCAGCTGGAGGGGCCACAGCAGGTTTCCCAAGTAGGAAGGTGTAAGCAGTAGCCCCATGGTCTGCACATTGACATTCCCAGGATTTCTGATAAGCTGGCTTTTTCATCTTCCATGACTGTTTTTTGTCTTCGGTACTGAACTTGGAGCACAAAACACTGGCTTTATTTTTCTTGGCTATCCATGATGAAGTGATAAAGTACCATTTATCCTCCACCTGTTTTTCATTGTGCCTGGTGAGATGCAGATTGCATAGGTGCCTATAGGTGAAGGATTGAATGATTCACTGGGTGAGGCTAAGGAACGGCTATAATCATTTACCTAATTCAGTCACACAATGTTTTATTTAATTCAATCTTATCTAATTTTTCCACATTGTGTATAATAAACATTGAGAAACAGATGTCCCTACCAACTGGAAGGGTGCTGTTTAAACATCCCATTGGTTAAAATGTCAGATTTACTGTTTAAACACTCATTAGCCATATCCAACTTGAAACATATGATATCGCATGGCCATATTAAGCCAGACTTTGAACTATGTCAGTGTCCTTGGACTCTAGATATACCACAGAGCTTAAAAAATGATCCCCACCTCTTGCTTTTAGAGGAACATAACATTGACCGGTGTATAAGTCCCTTGTTCGGCACAGTTCTGATTTTGCAGAAGACCATCACACACTGGTCCAATCAGGAGATTGTTCTATTCAAATAAGAATTCTTCCTCCCTCCCACCTCATAACAAACGTCCTTTGTACCTCTATTATAATGACATAGAAAAATCCCTGAAAGATTCAAGTTGGGCAACAATACAGATCTGATTAGAGCCTTCATGAGCCTGACAATGTAGAATTGTATTTCTTAAGAAGTGTGTAACCATATTTGTCTGGGCTGCAATAGAAACCATAGAATAAGATCAGACTAGAACTTCAACAGCTCCCTAGTTTCCTTAGACTGGCTTATATTTCAACCTTTTTCCTCTTATTTTTTTTTCCTGATAGTGTAGGTGTGCATTTCCAACCATAAGTGATAAGAAAGCATAAGAAAGCACCTGCCACCTTCAAAGCACAGTTAGAGTTGAAGTTCACATTTATGAGTCATTTTATTCTAGGTTTGATTACAAATACAGACTATTCTCAATTCTACCCATTCTATTCAGTGTGGAAGCTAGATGTGTGGGTATTACCCCCATTATCTACATTCAGTCCTGATTATTAGAATCCCTCTGGGTTTATAAGTACTTCCTAAGCCCTGCTATCCCCTCTCCTAGACACAGCAAGACTTTTAGATATAATAAATAAGTATTTGCCAGTGGAAAAGAAATTATGTATGAGCAAAGGCCATGCCCACACATACAGAGACAAGCAAGTTGGGTGGGATGGAGGGTTTTTAGTTGAACTATGGCTGTCATGAAACTCTCAAGCCTGCACACATGCAGGCCCTGGAAAGTCATTGGGGATGAACGTCTCCATTTTTTCCCATCTCTCTTTCAGAGTGCCAGGGTGAGGCTCTTGGAGAAGTGGAAGGCATCAGGGGGCTCTTCTCATGGGCTTTCTCTGAGTCTCTGCCCAGTTTGGGGAGTTACATGTCTGTTGATATAGAGAAGATTCCAAAGCTTAAAGAGGAGCTGAGATTCAGGTGTGAAACCCTTCTTAATATGAAATGAATGGGGTGGCTCTCTGTTGGCTTATTGCAAAATAATTGAGACTATTTTTTAAAAAGTGAAAAGGAAAAAGATTATCAAGCTTCTAAATACACTCTTTTCTTCTAACATGTTTTTAACAAGAAAAATGCACCATCAACTACTCTTAGAGCGAGAGCAGCCACAATACTGTGACTTGGGTCATAGTACTGGGATCCAGTGACTGGGTGAATTTGCCATTCAAATCAGAAAATAAAATCCCACATCTGAAGGATTCCTATAACCTTTCTCTTTTTTTTAATATATATAGATATATATATACACACACACATTTTTTTCAGATACTCTACAAATCCCAATTTGAACAATAACAACAAAACCAAAAGAGAAACAAGTTTTATATTTATAAAAGTCTGTGTTTTTTTCATCGTTACTTCTAAAGCAGCTTAAAGGAGCCCGCCACTTGGCGCATACTGCAAACTGACTCCCTTACAATGACCGTGGCAGGGTAGCAGCACAGGTTTGTTATTCCATAGTCAGCATGTGGAGAATGTAAACCTTTCATAGGATAATATTTTGCTTAAAAATTGAAATAACTTGAAAAGTTCTGACCATCTTATTCTCTGAGACCGACTGGGGAGGTCTGACTTTCCTGCCTTCTCCACGGGAAGGTACCGCAGCATTTCAAGGAGACCAGCAGGGGTGGGAGTGGAGAGGTGTGTGTGGGGGGCAGGGGTGGTGGGAGACCAGTGGGGGTGGGAGTGGAGAGGTGGGAGGGGGAGTGGAGAGGTGGGGGGGCAGGGGTGGTGGGAGACCAGTGGGGGTTGGGGGTGGAAAGGTAGGGGGCAGGGGTGGTGGGAGACCAGTCGAGGTGGGGGTGGAGAGGTGGGGGGCAGGGGTTGTGGGAGACCAGTGGGGGGGGGGTGAAGAGGTGGGGGAGCAGGGGTGATGGGAGACCAGCGCGGGGAGGAGACAGGATTGGTGGGATGAGCCCTGATGCATCTGTGTGGGAACGGGACACACAAAGCAACCCTCTGAAGGCCCAACTGCATAGCCAGATTGTAACCCTTTGCTCTGTTTCCCATCTGGATTTCCAACTGAATGAACCTCATGGGTTTAAACAAACATGCATGTAATCCTAGGTAACTTGAGTTAAATGCTGAATCATCCAGGGACGAGTAAACCTTGAAGAAACAAGGTCAAATGAACAACAGCTATATCCATCATAATCAGTATCTGGGGGGTCTGTACAGTCAGAGAAGTGAGTCCAAATGAAGCAGTTGAGGAGGCGATGAAACCCAGGCCTCTCTCAGGCCCCTCACGTCTCAGGATTATCCTACATTCTCAGAAATGCTTTGGAAGAATCAAAAGACAAATATCTCAAATGGAAAAATTATCTTTTTTGCTTGTCTTGCTAACAAAAATTCTAGAGGTCAAAACTAAATACAATTTAAACAATGCTGAGATGCATGAATTCTTTTCGAAAGCAGCTTTTGAAATATCAACCGCAGCAATAAACATTGAATGAAGTGCATTCCAAAGTTAGCACAGATGAATGATAAAGAGTGTTAATGCCACAAAGTTACTCCATAAATGTCTCCACACTAATTCTATACTGGGTAGAAAAGGTGTTTTCCCTTTCATCAGCTGGAGATTTTACTGCTTTCCTTATTCCTCTATAATTTTCCACTTTTTTGCCCCAGGATGTATAGATAATCTCTACATTCCATACATACCTGAAACCTTTTTTTCTCTCTCCCTCTGTCAGGTTTTCAAACAAAACCAAACTATACCAACAAGATACTGTTTCACATGTAATTCCATAGACATAGGTCACTGAATCATTGGACCGCGCCGCGCCTCAGTGCTTCCATTAGGAAGTATGACCCTCCCCAAAGTCATTTAAAGCCTTTCCTTAAACATGACAGACCATTGCTAACAGGTACTTGTGGCTGCCTGCAGGGCCACAGGCTTCTGGTGTGGCAGTGTCCCTGCCTTCGCCATGCCCTTTGGCGAGACTGGCTGGGAGCCTGACTTCTCCTTTCGAAAGTGGCAGATGTCTTAGGGAGTGATGTGGAGCTCATGCTCCAGATGAAGCAGGCCCCATAAGTGAGTCTCACTATTGCTTTCTTACTGTGCAGTTCTGAGCTCTGTAAGCTTCCAGACACTCAGAGACCAACTGCTCTGTTCCAATCCCTGTGCGGAGGTTGCTGAGGCCAAGGCTCAGCCAGGCCAAGGCCTCACTGGGCCACAGGGTAGGTTCTGCAGGTGTTGGTCTCCTAAAAGCAGGCACTTGTGGCCGCCTGACGTTCTGGGTGACCCCATTCTTCCTGCCTTCCTGATGCTGAAGAAATCACCACATGTTCACTTCTTTGACTCTAGAAGCTCCTGTTTCCTACTAAGAGTGAGAATTGGAGGAGGTGTAGGTGTATCCAAAATATACGAATATCTACATCAGGGCTTAAGGTACTGGATGACATTGTATAAATTGCTAAAATGCTTCTCGGCACAATTGGTAGCTTAAAAAAATAATTTCCTAAGGTTTAAGGGCATTTTCCCATCACTGTCTTTCAGTGGGCATGTCTCAGTGGGTATCAAGTCCATCTGAAGTCCCCAGTCCTTGTCCTCTGACTGGGTTGTACCATGTGAGTCATTACAAAGTCCCTTCTCCAGCCCAAGGAAGATCAGACTTCCTTGTAGGCATCTATCCCCATACAGTATCCTAGGCCCCAGGGCCAATTTACATAGATAATATGGAGGCCTTCCTGCAGCCATACTACAGGCTTCCCCAGCAGTCAGGGTCCTGGGCCATTTGCTCTTCAGATGGTGGGCCAGTCTGGCCAATATGGAAAACAGATTGTTGGTCCATAGCATTGGCACAGGCCAACAGGTGGAGCCACAAAAAGTGGTGCTTGGCAATTCCTGGTAAAATTTCCAAAGCATGGTGTGTCTATGGAACTGTCTTAAATAAATAAATCTTTCTTTTCTAAATAATGTAAAAAATAAATGATATTTCCCTTTGGCAGTATATAGCTGATTCGACCGTTTGTTTGAGTGTGTGTGTGTGTGTGTGTGTGTGTGTGTGTGTGTGTGTGTGTCTGTGCGTGTATTCATCTTTAAAATAAAGATCACAACTTTGTTTCATGGTACATCGTTGATAATGTATATTGTTTCTACTGCTTTAGTGAACCTTTTGCATATTTGTTTGGGGCACTTCTGTGGACTTCACTTGTGGCCCAGGTAGGCACCCAGAGTGATGCAGGCCCCCACCAGGGCCAGGCTGAGCAGTGTCTTCAGAGACAGCCAGGAGAAATCAAACAGGGGTCGCACGCTGGGGCCATACAGTTCCACAAAGGCGTCCTGCAGTGGGGGGAAGAAAGAGGGACACAGAGAGAGAGCATTAGCCACCAGGAAAACTCAGAAGGCCTCCCCACCAACAAGGCAGGGACAACACCATATGCTCCCAGCATGCCAGTAACCTCTGAAGTCAGAGGGGAATGCAAAACTACCCTTTGATGAGGCGATGGCTTGGAAAACATCTCACTCAGTCAAGAGGTGTTTCCTGGCCACCTGTTTACTTGCCAGGTGCTCTGACAGGCTGCAGTATGCAATATGTAAAGCAGATGAGAAGATCCTGTTGTACAAGCTCTTAGGAAACAGGTCTCACCCCAAGTAACTATCACAGAGGGTGATGGATAAGGAAGTGCTCCAGATAAGTAAGTCCGGAGAGACACTGGGAAAAATTGACAGCTTTGCAATTTCTTTTTCTTTTTCTTTTTTTTTTTGGTAGCATGGCCATTCATAAAAACCATAAAGCATAATGCAGGCAATGTCTCCCACACAAATTTACAGTTATCTTACTGTATGCTAGGCACTGTTCTAGATGCCTGACATGCATTCTTTTACCTACTCTTCATACAAATCTTACAAAATCGTTTTGGCTCTTCCTGCTCAGAAGATGAGAACCTTGCCTACCGGTTGTAACAGAGATTGTCACAGGACAGCTGTGAGGGAGGTGAGAAGTGTGCTTGGCATAACAGCCAAGACCGCAGGCTACAGTGGTGAACAGTCAACCTAGCTCACTTCTAGGGATTTCATTGTAAAACTCTACGGAGTAAGTGGTAGTATAAGCCTTGTAGAAGTTACGGCATGTGTGCAGTACGTGGTAGAACTAGAATCTGAAGCTAGATCCAGGCCAATGCTCTTCCCTCTTCCTGTCCTCCCTAGCATGGAATTCTGGATGTCCGCCACTACATCTACCTTTTCACCCACTGCCAAGGACTGAAGGCAGTTCTTTATGCTGTTGCAACAAGAGCTTCACGAGCGCCATCTTTCAGCCCACAAAGGTTTGGAATCAGACCCACTTATCCATATGCTTATCAGCTTATTCCTTCTAATGGAACCACCTCTGAGGATCCAGAAGTCTTCTTAAAGGGGAGACTAAAGGCAGGATGAGAGTAACTGCTCACATCATTAAATATATATTACATAGATACTTTTCATGTGTGCATACTATCCTATATCATACTTTATAAACAAATTTTATAGTGTTTCAAACTTTAGAAATTATAAGCGATATTATGATATACCTTTATACGCAGGGTGTTTAGCCATTCATTTAAAAAAGAATAAATGCCTAAAATTCTATTGACAATATATCAAAGTTATTACCAGTAATCATGAGAGTTTACACTCAATTGTCCTTGCCACCTCACAGTGGCTTTCTGACCAATGGTACTGCTTGCAAAGCTGGCTACAGTTTAGGGCTGTGGCTCATATGAAGGACCATCTTGTCCCCCAGAGGGCAGTTGGTAATGTCTCAAAATATGTGGTCCCCATTATTTGGGGTAAAGGAGTTATTGGCATGTAGTAGGCAGATGTCAGGGAGGTCAACATCAACTATGGCATAGACAACCTCTACTGAAGAAAGACTCCCAGCCAAATACCAATGGCACCAATGCTGAGCAGCTCTAGTGTAGACGACGTTCAGACCAAGAGCCACAGAAAAACAAACAGCTCAGTCCAGCATCAATGGTACTGGCCACATTAGTAATGGACAGATTTGCTGGCTCCCAAATAAATGGTTGGTCATCTCTGCAGGGGATGGGTTAATTTTTGCCAGGAGGGGGCGCAAATGATTTCCTTTATATATTTGTTGCTGGATATGTCTAAATTGGAGTTTCAGAAGAGAGAGCAAAGGGCACAAATGAAGTATGTGCCCGGTTCTCTCAGGCACAGCTCAGGTTCCACCCAGGCGATTCATGAGGAGCAGCTTTCCCTATGCATGAGGAGGGACCAGCTGACAGGTAGAGGTAGAAGAAAGCCATCCCCTTCATAGCCATGTGTATGTGAGCAGGAAAGACCTAGCCAAAGATGCCCTAGTGCTTCAGGGTATCTTTCCTGGGCTGTTCTTTCCAGCTTCCCATGGAGAGGGTCAGGCTGCTCCTTGAATTCCTTCAGTTCTCTGTAGCAAACGTTAAAACAAATCAAACTACTGGCTATGTGACCTTCCTAGTCATACAGCCAGCCTGGAAAAAGGGCAGAAGCAGAGGTGGAGGAGGAGAAGAAAGCTTCTTCCCAGGCTGCCTGATGCATAGTGCTAGGGGATTGAAGCAAGGTCTCCCCTAGACCTCTCCCTTTCTGGGGCTGGGTAAGTCCTTCATATCTCCACCCCTTCTCACCAACAACTTCAGACAACATCCCAAGGGCCATTTCCCAAGTATACTGTAAAAACAAACAAACAAAACAAAACAAAAAACAGCTATTAAGGAGTGAGGTGAACTAAATTAGTCCCTCCTGACCCAAAGAGCGGGGGCAGGTTTTGAAGCCCCATTCAAGGTCTAGAAAGGCCTCGGAAAGTGCAGAAGAATCCGAGTGACTTCCCAGTTCTGAAAACCTATCAGTGTGTACCTTTAAGCAAAGTATCCAACTCTGAACCTCATTTACTTTCCCCATAGGCATACTATTGGTGGCTGTGAAAAGTCACATCATCTGCCAGTGTGGTCCAGAAGGGGAGCAAATACAGTAATAACAACGTGTCCTGCTGTCTGTCCTCCATGTTGCCCTCCACAGCTGTTCCTGCCCGTGCCCTTCTGTGGTTATGCCTACTTGATCCTGTATGGAAGCTGCCATACAGCTCCCTAAGGAGCCATCTCAGGATGGTAGTGGCAGTAGCAATGTCCCTTGTTCCATAGAGATTGCTAACTAGTCCATCAGACTATAGGACAGGGTGATGAATCACTTAATCTCTGGAGACTGCATATGGCCCTGAAGCCCTGCCCTCTGTGATTCCAACACTGCACTCATGGGGACCCTGAGGCTCAGGACCTAGGCTCTGAATAACCACTTTTACAGAGACTTATGCTTTCTCAACTGTCCTGATTAGGAAGATTTCTGAAGTTTATTTAAATAGCCTGTCATTATTTAAGTTTAAAAGCCATTTTTAAACTACATATTTGCTCATTTTATGTATTAAGGGGGTTTACAGGTGGTTCAGTGGCTAAGGGCTCTTGCAGAGGACCCAAATTCAGGTCCCAACACTCAGATTGGGCAAATTCAGCTCCAGGGATCAATGCCTATGGCTTCTGTGGGAACCCACGGTCATGTGCACATCCCTAACCCAAAATACACACATAACTTAAAATAAAATAGTTATTTTCTTTAAAAACAAAAACTAGGAAGAAAACTAAGCCTTTGAATATGATTCTGACTAAATCCCTGTCTACACGTCCTACAAGATGAAGAGTCCTTGCTCATGGCAGGGCTGACAAAGCTTTCTGTACCGTATCTGCAAGGGTTAAGGATGCTCACAGGCTCCAGGAAGGCCATTCTGCCCTCTGCTGGTTCCCACCTCAGAGGGGGTAGGCAGTGAGGAGGAGGAGGCTGGCATCCTAGTCTGGTTCTGTACAAATTTCAAGCCCAGAAGCCACAGCTGACCTTACTTTGCATTACCCCAAGGTGACCCACAGAGTACCCAACTCAGCAGGATTAGACAGGACAAGCAGGCCTACAAGTGTCTGTACTGTTCTACAGGACCATGGGTGGCTCTTCCTTCTCATACACCCCTGGGGAGGCCTTACACCCTCCAAATTTTTCCTTCCACTCATAACCTTCTAAGATTTAGAAGATCAGGCTAAGAGAAAATAAGCTTGGAACACTCAAACTGAGCTTGTTGGCAAAAACACACAATATTTAAATGATATCAAAAGCCAAAAAGGGTGTGGCTGGGCTGGCTGGGGCTGGGCATTCCAAGAGGTTTTGTACAGGCTGTGACCCCAGGTAAGGCTGAATGTACAGGTCTTACTCCAGGTAAGACCCCTGGAGTCTCAGGGTGCTTATCAAAGGACTTAAAATGTTACCTGAAACTTAATGATTACACTTAAGTTGTTTACCTTAAGAAATTAACAAAACCCACAAGGTGTGTTTAACAGAAGAACCACCATATAATTTAAATGCCTGAAAATAAGATCAGCCCATCCATATCTGGGTCCACACAATAGAAACACACTTTGAAATATTCTAGTACATCATGACAGTCACCTACACACTCATGAGCATGCATATGAACACACACATGTTCATCCACATGTGTCCCCCTCGACCCAAGGTTCTACTCCATTCTGCACTGTACCTCAGCTGAGCATTCAGGTTCCAAAGAATACACCAAAAAAATACATTACTGATGGAACACTCAACTCACAGCTTCCAAATCACTTAGCAATTCCCCACCCTTCGTCAGATCTGTCTTTTCCATGACTGCCGTGAGCAACCACCACTTTTCCCGGGTGCATGTTTCCTTCCAGCAGCCAATGAGCACAAACTACCAAGAGCTTGTTGGGGTCACTAATCTCCACCCTTGAGTCTGATTCTCCTATCTTCTGTGGCTTCTGGAACCTTCCCCTCAATTGCCCTCACTCTTCAGCGCCAATCAAGCTCCCCCTTTCTTCTGCTGTTCTTCCTTGGCATATGAATGTTCTGATCCTCCTCACAATGTCTGTGCTGATGCATGATCCACCCGAAATGGTATCTTCTCCTTCCAGACAAGCTGTCAACCCACCCTCCCTTCACTATAGTTTTATTTATTCCTCTTCTATGCCTCTGAGAGTGCCTCATGGCAGTCGCCCCTACTGTGTGGTTAACTGCAGTACGCTTGACTCAAGGGCCTTTGGCCAAATTCTCCTCCTCTTGCTTCCCAGAGAATTTCCTTTCTGTACCCTTCATGGGCACTTCCTCCTCTGATGTTCCAGATGTATGCTGGTGTCTCCCTGAATCACTGTCTCTCTCTGTCAATCTCCTTTCCTGACCCCACTACTCTTGTTATAAAGTCTCTGAAGTTATATTCATTCATATTATCATTCAAACTGCCAGATTCATATTTCAGTTGCTTTCTTGTGTGTGTTCTATGTGTATGTTTATATATGGTTTGCATGTATGTATGCAGGTATACATACACATCAGTGTGTATTGTGTTATGTTTATATGAAGTGTGCATATATGCATGTGGGTGCACATGTGCTTTGTTATGTGTATATGTTCATATGGACTGTGTGTGTATGCAACATGTAAAAGCCAGAAGTTAACACGGGGTGTCTTCTTCAGTTGCTTTCTGTCTTATTTTCTGAGACATTGAACCTAAAGCTCACCAATTTGGCTGAGCAGGATGGCTGGTGAGCTCAAGGAGCCCTCTGGTCTCTGCTTTCCTGGTGCTGGGATTACAGGGGCCTGAAGTCATCCTAAGTTTTATGTGGGAGCTAGTGATTAAATTTAGACCCCCAAGGTGTGCTGTAGGCATCCCTTTCACCCTCCAGTGCATTCTAACATGTCCTGTAGGAATTACAATAAACCTGCCCTGTGGGAAGACTGACATTGCTCCCTCTCCCAAGGCTGTCCCTCTTCCCGCCATCACGGTGCACCTGACACTGACTTTAAAGAGTTGTACTGTTAGGCTGGGTCCCTCCACAAACAGACCCAAAGACAAAGACTGAAAGGAAGCTGTGTACCTGGGAGCTGACCCCAAGACACTTTACCTGAGGGCAGAAGTGAGAGAAGGAGGGGGTGCCCAGTCACAAGCTTCTCTCTAGCAGGAAAGGCCTTTTGGAGATGAACCCTGATGGAGAAACCTACGGGCCCTTGTGGAACAGTAGCTGGGAAATTTCCACAGTAGCTTCCGGTACTCAGAGCTTCAAGTTGTGCCTACACGAGTGCCGGTACCATAGCGCTTCCATTGTGTGCATGGATGAAGTGAGCTTTAAAGCAGAGCACAGGTTTCATGTGGCCTGGAGCTGTAGGTGAAGCTAGGCAACACTGCAGAGGAAAAGTATAAAGGTGTGGAGAGTGATATCCACAGCATTGATGACCAATAGCACAGATCTGTCTCCATTACCACATCTCTCAATGACTGTACGGGTTCAATCCCATGCTCACTTCTTCTAGTCTTGTGCTCTGCCATTAAATGTTTTCCTATTATAGCCAGAATTATCCATCTAGTTGCAAACATGTCACTTCATGCCAGAACTCTAAGGCCAGAGTCTTCAAGTCCAAGGCTTACAGGCTCTGGCCCAGCCTGGTCCTTCTCTGTTTCTTCTGCTTTTCATCCTCAGACCTGAAAAGGCATTTCCACAGACAGTTATCCTTAACACTAAGCTAAAGATCTCCTTTTGCCAGATATGGCATGGATAACACTTGGCTCTGTGTTCCTCTTGTCCAACTATTAGCACTTGGAGCTGCAGGTCCATGTTTTATTTCTCTCTAGGTCCCTGGAGCAGGGGTCTGTTAACAACTAGCCATTTGACAAATACACATGGAAGTGGAAGAAGCTGATTTCTTTATTACGTAGCAGGATTTCCAAACATAATTGAACGGACATTTTAAAGAGAAGGGACACTTGAAAATCAAATAAAAGACCAACTTAAAGAAAATAGGCTGTTTTCTGCAGCTCCTTCCTGTGGTTCCTTCCTATGTGCCCCATGCTCAGTCTGTTCCCACGGACACAGTATTTCATCTGCTCTCTGGCCAGCATCTGCTGCTTGGGTGCAGCACATCACCTCTGCAGGGCCTTGCTGGTCAGTGTCCGCACCGCTTGGGTGCCAGGCCTTGTGGTGTTCTCACCTTTACCCACTGTGGACCTCATTGGGAGGTGTCCTGGGCAGCATCTGACCACTTACTCTCTGTTGGGGAGACCTGGAGTGTTGTACCCACACTGGAGAGACACCCTTGTAAGATGCTCTTTAGAAGTAAATGCACAACAATCCAGGATATCAATGCTGGCTGTCTTAATGTCTGTTACACAAACCAAGGGAGACGACTAAGATCAAGGCCTATTTCTGGACGATCAGGCAGACATGAGATGCTGAGTGGTTTTTGAACTGCAGATGCTTCTAAGGGGACAGGAGACTTACTCCCAACATCATCCATTTGCTGACATTAAACCGCTGGGCCCAAGAGCATACCCGTGAGAGAAGGCAGTAAAGAAGAAGGGAAGAAGGAACACAAGCCATCAGCAGAGCACAGAAGCTCTCTGTGAGGACAAGGAAGCCAGGACTGTCTTGACACCAGACTTGGCTCTGAACAAAAGCAGAAGCATGCACTCACAAGGAAGTGAGGGCTGTTTCTACCTGAGTGAAGCAGCTGGTGAGGAAGTGACTCCATTTCCCCCTTATCGTTTGACTGGGCAGGATTTCCTCTGCAGCCACCTTATGCTGAATGGTCCCTGAGAGTCCCGACTTCAGCAAAGGCCAGCTTTGTCAGAGGCATCTGTTCCCTGTGCCTCCTGAGCTCCTTATCCTCCCCAAAATACCAATTTCGGATTTGAAAGGAAAGGAAAGGGGAAAAACAGCCTTTGAACATCTAGCTAAAGGCCACACAGCTGCCTGATCTCCAGGGAGACTCATCACCTAGTCAATGCAGGCCAATCTTGAAGGGGCTCTGGGTCCAGAGGGCAGGACTCTTTGAAGCACTGGCCAAAGTCATACATGAAACCTAAGCATCATTTGGTTGTAACTAGAAACCTGTTGGACAATTGACAGGAGATGAGTGGGTTGGGCCAGGAAAGTTTGGGGTATATTTTGTTATGAAAATTTAGCTAGGATGCAAATGAGGTGCTTGTTCTCAAGAGCTAAAGAAGGTGAGAGATAAGAAACCTACAGATTGCTTGAGTAGAACAGTTTGAAAGTAATTTACAAAGGTCCGCTTATAAATGCTCTAGAGATTACATTGTCAGAAGACTGGTCAAATGCTACTCAGCCATATCCAGCTGCTACAAGGAGACCTGCACCTAGACACGGCCAAAGCCCCGGGAAGGAACTTGAGGGCTCCTTGGCCTGCCTGGGTGGGACATGCAGGCAGGACAAGCACAGACACAGGTGCTCAGCAGCTATGCAAATCCTCCAAGGAGGGCTGACCTGCCACCTGTGGCTTAGCGCCTCCTGCACGGGAGCTAGGATCATTCCCATCCATCAAATGACACACAGGGGAACTGGTATAGGTCAGAATCTGTGCCCTTCCATTCACCAGGTTCCTAACAAAAGAGATTGGAGGCCCCATCGGTTCCCAGGCCCCTCAGCTTGCTTGTTGGTTTAGTCACTAGACATGATTTCGTGGGCCGGGCTCTGTCCTATAATTTCTTGGTAATATTCTAAAAACACACACTAGCTTTAATGGACATGAATTTTCTCAATCCATTGAAAGTATGTGTGAATGTAGGCACTCTGATCCTGTATTGTCCTGGCCAGGAGAGAACACACTTATTCTGTGGCACTCCTTTATAGTTCATCTGAAAAGCCTCAGCAGGGAACACTGGTATCAGATATTTTTCTGGCTATAAGAAAAGAGGGATTTATTCTGACTCATGATTTAAAAATGCTGTCCATCATGATGGGGGAAGGCATGGTAAAGTGTGAAGCTGCTTCCTAACATCCCAATAGACCAGGAAGCATAGAGACTAGGGGAGGGGCACACTTCTAGGAACCCAATCCTGATAAGTCCCACCTCTTAAAGGCTCTACAACCTCCCCAGACTGCAGCACAGATGAGTTTGTGGAAACTGTTTTACACTTAACCCAGGCAGTGTTTTTCTTGAGGACTTCACACCACTGGCCTCAGCAACCTGTCTACGAAGGCTTTGGCCTTGGAAAAGTTTTTCCACTTCACTTTCCCCTTCTGCCCTTTGGCCAGAGCCCTTCCTGCTGCTCAATTATTTCTGGCTTTGGATTTACGTGTTAATGGGGGGGGGGTCACATCAGTTTATGATATTGTACTATTTAAGAAAGTATGTTGTGCAAAAATCTTACTACAGTTAAATAACAGAAAGATAGCTATCCAAACTTAAAAATAGGTAATAAATTAGAATGGACATTTTGCTAAGTGATCCTGATGTGATCAATAAGTACATGAAAACACACTTATGATTATTAGCTACTAGGGAAATGCAATTGAAGCTATAATGAGTTGGCACTTCAGACCTACTGAGATGGGTATAATTTTTAAATGGACAGTAACAACAAGTGTTGGTAAGAATAAAGAGCCTTCACAGGGTGGCATTGGGAGTGTAAGGGGACAGCCATGATAGAAAACAGTTTTCTAGTTCTTCAAAAGGTTATATGGAGCTACTGCACAGACCAACAGTTTAGCTTTACTATATAATCAACATAATTGAAAACATATGCTCATATATAAACCAGTGCATGAATATTCACATCAGTATTGCTTGCAACAGCCAAAGGGTAGAAATAATACAACTATATGCTAAATAATAAACAGATGAAATGCGGTATGCCCACACAATGGAGTATTATTCATCCATAAAGGGAAAGAGGCACTGATATATACTATAGGCTGGTAAACCTTGAAACAAAACTGAGTGAGAAAAGCCTGGCATAAAAATTCAAATACAGTACAATGCCACTCACATGAAATGTCCCCAATATGTAAGTTTTAGAGACAGAAATCAAAAAAATGGTTGCAGGAGTTGGGGTCAGGGAAGATTGTGGAGTAATTGTCAGAGAGTACAGAAATCCTTTTGGATCAATAAAAAAAAGTTCTGGAATTAGATAGTGATGATAGTTGTGAACCATCTTGAATATTCTAAAAAATGAGTTGATCACAATCTGTGAAATTTCATGGTTATGTGAACCATATTTAAGTAAAAATAACTATATTTCTTACAATCCACAAAGGAGAGGATTCAAACTATTACATTCTAGAATTGGACCCTGGTTCTTCTGTGTGCTAGGGAGGCAAGGCCCCTTTTGTTATGAATGTCCCCCACTGCTGCCCTTTAAAACCAAACAGTTTGGAAGACCTTTTCTGGGTGACGACTCAGGCCAGCTGAGCATCCTCACTATGAAGTGCTGTACTGTTTGGACATGTGCTATCCTGGTATTGTTCTCTGTTCTCATGTACACTTGGGGATATAGCTTGGGATGTGCCTGGGATGTGCCGATGCATGCCAGAATATACATTATCATAGCTACTGCAGATGGCCACCTCAGGATTCCTCCCAGGATGGACCATCTCAATTGCACTCTGTTCCAGCAGACTCCAGCAAGCCTCAGAACTCCCTGGGATTTGGGGTCCCTCTTCTGGGCCTCTTCTCTGTGTCTCTCTTTTCTCCAACATGGAAAAAGGTGCCTTGACTCTGGTGTTTCTCTGTGCCTCCAGTCTCTCTGCCTTTATAAGCATAAGGCTGTTAATTGTCTCAGAAGCCTTTCCCCAGCCTCCCCACATCCTGTGTTTGTACATAACATCTAGCATACTATTATTTTGTTGCCCAGGTTTGTCTTAAATCAGGTTTGAGTGACTCTCCTTTAGCATTCCGGTAGCTATGATTATGGCATTCACTATTTTGTCCAATTTTAATTAGTCCCAAGAAGCCAATGTGCCTCAGATTGGGAGAAAGCATGAAGTTTTGCTTGTCCTGGGTGTCAGATGGGATGCTTGATGCCTTGCATGCAGTTTAGCATTTAGATAGACACACCACTGTCTTTTGTGGAATGTCTGGCTACTGTATGGTCACTCACCTCTTTGTATCTTCTCATTACCCCACTGGCCCCAGTGTCCACCCTGCATATGAGTGTGAACATAAACACTGATGCTCTACAGGACTAATGGCAGCTGAGCACACTCACTTTGTAGATCATTACTTGGGCCACATACACAGTTCCCCACTGTGCCTGCTGTGTGGCCTGTGAAAATACTGTGTGGCCCAGCATGTCACTGCAAGAGTTAATTTATGAAAATATGCCAAAAATGAGAACCCAAAGCCCATGCTTATTAAGTTCTGCAGCTTGGCCTAATCGCTGTCATCAGTATGCCACTCCTCGGAGGGAGGGTGGAGAAGAGTGGAGAAGACCAGAGCTGGGAGCCAAATGCTTGAGTTTTCACGTGTTTAAATCAGCAAGTGTTGACTGAGGATGATGGGAGGGGGTGCAGGGAGCCTGTGTCTCCTAATGGGGATTTGCTGAAAATAAATTTGACCCTGGAGGAGGTTATGTTAGAGTAAGGAGCGCAAAGGAGAAGATATTCCTATGGGTGACATCTGCTGGGCATTGGCAGCTCCTAGCCATGCCTGGCCTGACATGTACCTCCTAAGACTGGGCATTTTTCCTGAATGTTCCATGCCATATTGGTTCAAGAGCACGTGCCTGGATGCCCTACAGCAACTCAAGCATCTGTCAAAGACTAGCACTGGCCAGAGTGTGTCCTTCCTACTGTTTTAGGCCTGGGGCAAATAAGCGCCACACTCTTGAAAACTCACAACTTACTAATATCCTGCCCCCAACACACCTCTAAGACATAACAAGTCTCAGCCTATTCCTAGCCTCTTACTCTGCAGCTCAGGGAACCATTCATTCTGTGACAGTTAAAATGACCGAGGCAGTCCTTGGAGCAACCTTTAGGAGCAGAGAGGTGTCCTATCCACACCACCAATCCAACCATCCAGACATCTTCTTTGTCTCAAGCAGGGCCTGGTACATGGTGGTAAACTCAGTGTCTTCCATGTGGGTGTGCTCAGGAAATTTGCTTTTGTTTTGTAGTTTATGATTTAGCTCAGTTCACCTGGAAAGACTCAGCATGAATAAAACCAGACTCATTTCAAGGCAGACGAGCTGGCTCTTTGACAAACGTCTTCCTTCCTCAGATGCTCTTCCTGAGCCCAGAAAGGACAATCCGCTGTATCTCAAGGAAAACACAGTCTTTGCTGCTGTCAGCAGCTGTTAGTAATGGAGCATGTGAACGCTGAGCAGGGTCAAGTCTAGAGTTCTGGATTCACCCTCATTAACATGGGGATAAGATATGCTGGCATGGCCACTTGTCCAAATAGATGTTTACTGAGAGGATCTCAGTTAGTGTGTGTCTATTGCCATAACTAGATGGCCATATATGGAGAGGGAGAGAGAGGGATGGAGGAATGGAGGGAATGGAGGGGGGAGGGCTGAAATCTCTTCCATCTGCAGAACCTCCAGGGCACATTGACAGCTGGCTGACCTGATATAAGGCCACTGTCCTACAGTGAAGTAAGTCTGCTGTGGACATGAGCAAATCCAGGAAATCACATGAGTCCACCTTCTGTCCAAAGACCACCAATGTTCTTGTAATGGGTACTTTGAGTAAGAAGTGCCCCTGGGTACTTAACTTCCAAGGTTGTCATCATGTAGCATGGAGCTTGCTAGGTAACACTTACAAAAGGTCTGCATATATTTGCTGGTTGACTAAATGAGAGTTGAATCATGTCTCTGGGCATGTGTGCTGGTGATTCCTGATGCAGAGGGCATGTCTGGAAGTTCTTGAGCTGGATTGACAATACAGAGGGCAATACAGAGTCTCTACTTGTGACTTTCCAGTAACCCCTTGCACTGAACCTGTGATGTGGTACTGCTAAGACCAAAGCCAATGAAACAATATTTCCTAACTGCCTTTGTGCACAACACTGTGGTGCCTCAGGAAAACCAGTGACAACAGGCCATACAATAAAACCACACTCATCACCAATTCAAATACTTCACAAATGCCAACACAAGAGTTTCTCTCTAAGGGCATAAGAAATTCAAGTTTGGGTAGGTGAGGGCTTTAGTTGGGGGTACTAGTTCTAGCAAATTGCTATTTTAACCAAGGAGCACATTGGCTAATTTTGGATCCATGTGAAACATAATTTCCCTAACAAAATAGGTGTGAACTTCATAAATTCCTGTTTGGTGGAAGCTTTTCTGCTTCCTTTGATCTATCTTTGGAATCTGAGTCAAGCGACCTAATGGGAGTGACACCACTCATCAAAGCATTTATCTAGTGTCTACTTCCGGCCAGTCACTGGATCTGAGCTCCAGAGTGAGAACTAACTACGCCGGGCCCCATAGGATAGGTTTCATAAACAATATGAGAAGAGATTAACACCAGAAAGATCCCTCAATTCAATGAGATTTGAATTTAAGGCCAAAAAGCCTACATATGTGCTTCTTCAACTACACTTTGCTTCTCCTGTTGGAGACAAAAATTATGTATAAGAGCCAGTCCTTAGGGAGACACATAACAAATGAAGCTGTGAAACTAGAGATGCACAAGACTAATATGAGAAGAGGTGAATGCAGTGAGGGGCTTTTCAGAGGGGAGGGGAGGGGAGGGGAGGGGTGTGCAGGAAGCTAAGAACTTGAAGCGTAAGGATTTCAAAGAGAGCTGAGTAAACAGCTTAGTGCTAGCTTTGCCTAGCATGCATGAGACTCCAGGTTCAACCCCCAGTACTGAAGGAAAAGAATTCAAGTGGGGAAAGCTGAGGGTGTTCAGAGATGGGATTAATTTGGAGTTTATGATTACCCTGGGGCAGGTCCCAAAACCAGCTGGTCCTTGCAGGCAGGAATGAGTTGACTGCATTGTCAGAAAAGGGACTTGGTGACCACGGGAAATCACAAGTGCACAGGGCCACCCTGTACGTGCTGAAGAACTAGATCTCCTAGGCATGCGTGTGATATACTCTGGACTCCTGTGAATCTGTGGTCTGGCCCTGTTGATGAAACCACGTGTATCACCTCTCCACCTCAAAAGTGTTTATGTTGTGTGATAGAGACTCCAATCCCAAAAGAGAGATTCTTTCCATGTAATCAGGGAAGCCCTCCTGTCATGGGGCTGCTTCGCAGGAATTCTGAAATGTGAAGGAGAACAGAATTTCCCTGAGTCACAAAAACAAATCCTACCTGAGACTTGTTTAGAATATTAAAACAACTGACCCAAGAGCCTCTGAAGTGACAACTGGATTTTATTCCTTTCTGGGAATCTGTTCAGCTGCTCTTCAGAATGAAAAGGAATATGTCCACAATGTGAATGAACAGTGACAAGTTCCACACCATAGGGTCCAAAGGAGGCACGTGGAGGGTAGCATAGATAGTCACATGACACACTTGTGGTCATCTGGTCTGTGACTAAGCCAGCAGCCTTCCTTCTGTAAATGTAGCTCCACATGAGGAGGTCTGCTCTGCTATAATGCTATTCTGTATTTTTCATTATTACACAATGGCCTTTAAATAGCTAAGACCCTCGGCATACAGAATTTCATAAGACTTCATCTATGCTCATGGATTAGTCCTTTTGGTTTGTTTCTGGAAGGCTGAAATTTTGTGGAACCAATCTGTGCTTTAACCAATGTGACCTAACAAGCTATTTCCAGAGCTGCATGTGCAAGAGAACATGTTCAGCTCAAGCTTTCTAATTCACCAATTGAGAAAAATGGGAAGCTGAGTTTGGGTCCAGTACACACAGTAAGTAGACAATGGCCATGAGTCCCACTCCTGAACCTTTTCTGTGGGATGTTCCTGGCCTAACAGCCAGGTGTGAGGGACACCAAGGAGACTGATATGGCCTTCCCAATGACCAGTACTCAGGTGGATCTACACCCCCCCCCACGCACACCTCTTTGTAGGTCCTCTTCTCCGGCTGTGTCTTGCCTTCTTTTTCCATTCCCTCCTTGCCTCAAGTTTTATTAGCAAATTCTCCATTTTGATTTTTTCCCATCTATTTTCTATTTGAGTCTTTTATGACATCAGCAGGAAGCAATTCTCCACTCCTCATTCATTTAGAAGAATAAAACACTGACTAGCGGAATGAATAAGATCTCGCTAGACCCAAGAAATGCTGAGCCCTGCCTTCCTGGGACTCCATCCCTCTTTCTCTTCCTGGCAGTGGGAACTGACATAGAGCTTGGACTGTGTCTGATGCCTCCGCTCCTGACAACCTAGAAATGGTGCCATGTAATATATATCATGCTAGGTACCATGGGTACCATCTGGCAATGGAAGCCTCACATGATGCTGAGCCTGTGATCCAAGTTCAGTCCACCAGAGGCTTATTCTCTAACCCTTTCAGCCATCACAGAGCTAAATATTGGTACTATGAGTACATGACAACTAAAAGGGACTTGTGTTGGATAAAGGAGAGAGAAAGCTCATGGGGTTTTTGGTGTGTTTTTATTACATTCTTGAAATTGTAGGCCTTATAATTTTATATGCTTTTCATTTATATTTGAACCTGAAGTTCTTTGGAAGTAATCTTAACCTTCTGAAATACCTATGAAATGGATATGGGGGGGGGGTTCCAAATGACACACACACACACACACACACACACACACACACACACACACACACACACACACACACATTTGGGGCCTAAGTCCATGGTTGATGATGACAGGTTTAACCAAGTGTGTTTTTATTAAACTTGGCAACAATAATTCTTTTTCTAAAAGTTATTCTAAATGTTAAAAATATATAATTTTACTGCCATTGTGTCTATAGTACATTTTGTTGTGAAAGCTAGAAATCCAAAGTTTTAATGTAAGCAAAAAGAGCATTCTCTTTCAACTTTTGATTAGTCAATTAATTTTTTTTTTTAGACAGGTTTACTTATGTACCCCTGACTTGGCACCAGTTCTTCTGCCTCAGCCTCCTGAGCACTGAAATTACAGGCTGTAGCCATCACACCCCTCTTCAAAGGCACTGACTCTCCACTGTGCTTATCCTGGTGTTTATTCATTAAACTATTCCAGGTAGATAACTATATTTGCCAACCTGATGTCCCTAGTCATTGTTCTGACTGGAGATCACTGCTATCTCAGCTCCTATAAAAACCCTTATTAATTCTAAGAGGTTGCAGCATCAAGAGATTGGACATTAGAATCCCTGGCAGGGTTATCAGAGTCCTACCTACCTATGTCTGTATAAAAACCCACACAATAGCTATGTGGGACCCCAGTTCAAATGGAAAAATAACTGTATTTCACTAACACCCAGATGAGTTGATAACACATTAAAGGAGTCTTCCCTGTATGTTCTTGTCAGGCACAAGTAAGTTCATTGTTGGTGACTTTTGGTGGCAACCAAAGATACTGTCTGGATTCTTTCCTGCTTCTTACATAGTAGTATTAGTCAGTGTCAAGATCCCCATGGAGTCCTTTTCTGGCCTCTCCAGGGAGGTAATTTTTAAGGCCACTAAAACTCTGTGTTCTGCTGTAAGCCTCTCATCATGCCCAACTTGCTCCATCTTAGACACTGCAGAGAAAAATCTATTGTTGTCTTCAGGTTATTAGACTAGAGAACAATTTGCTTTTTTAGGCTTCAGAGATTGTTGCAGTGCCTTTTGTTCCATTTCAGAGAACTCAGAACTGTTTGGGATCCATTACATCAACCTTGGCGAGTATATAGAGCAAGAAATCAGGTTCCCTAGTTTGGAACCAGAAAAAGGATGATCTACACGCCACTCCATTTTCCATTTTTATTAAGTCAGTATTTTTTTCCTTTTAACTGGATGATGTATACTTTTAACATTCCAGGAAAAAAGTGTCTGTGATATGAAAGTCATAATAAAAGAAAATAAAAATGAAATACAATTACAAAGAACAAAAAGCTATCATTTTAGGGTGAAATGCCCAGAGAAAAATCTACTGTTAAAAATTATCAATACCCCATAAATGAAAAAAGAATACAAAAGACTTGTTGTTTTAGAAATTAACTCGTTCCTTAATCTTTCTGACTCCTAGACTTTCATCCTGATTTTATATTTTTTCAGACAGTGTTTCACTATGTAGCCCTGACTGGCTTGGAACTCACTATGTAGACCAGGACGGTCTTAAACTCACAAAGATCTGCCTGCCTCTGCATCATCAGTGCTGAGATTAAACGTGAGCACCACCATATCTGATCTATTGATTTTTACTACCTCAAATTGGCATTTGGCACTGGACAAGGAGCAAACCCCATGATGATGTAATGCTATTACACTAAGGACTCCAAAATGACCATTAAATAAAAAGTGAACAGATGTTGAAGGTGAGCCAATAACCATCTTCATGTGGTTACAGATGTGTTTATTATAAATAGAAACAGACACATGCCATGCTGAAGTTGATAAAGTATGGCCAGATCTATCAGTAGAGTACCATGTGTAGCAATTCAGAAGTAAGCTACTGCTGTGGTTCTGTCCATTTTACAGACAGACAGGAATATGCCTTTCCTAAAGACACATGTTAACAGGGAACCCAGGGAACCCAGAGAACCCAGGGAACCCTGAACTCAAAGTCTTGACATAAACTCTCTCTTCATAAGTCCCTCCGTCACATGGCCACCCTAAACATAACTTCCAGATAAATATCTGAAGCCAAGGTATTTGCATAACTTAAATGCAGAGGTATTACTGCTTGTAACATCTCTATCTTTTTGGTAAGTTTAAATTATGAAGAAAACTCCCTTCTATTCTAAATGTTGAGTGATATTGCAGAATTTACTCGGGTTTCTGTCTCTGTCGTTCGTCCAGCTCACTATCAAATAAGTCATCTGCCATCTTAGCCCATGTGAAAAGGGATCATACTCATTTATAGGAAAACAATGATCCTCCAAACAACAGCATATTAATAACTCAGGCTTCTCCTAAAAGCCTCTTCTTGATGGGAACTCCAATTTTCCTTTCGGGCGTGAAAAATCACAGTTAGGATCATGAGCTGGCAGATGGACAATAAGGAGGAGGGAAACATGGCCAGCACTTCCAAGCCCAAACTTTTATCTAGTTTCTCTTTGGAACGCAGCCCAAGGTCTGACTGAATGCTGTCTGTGGAGAGGGCTCCCTTGACCTAAGATTTCGGCTTTAGGGAAAGAGGTTTCCTGTGTGCAGAGTGGACCTGTTTGCTTGGCTCAGCCTGAAAGGAAAAGCAATGGAGATCTGAACTCTGTTCTTTGCTGGTGATGGGAGCATATCAAGAATGGTCCCTCAGACAGCTTTGGGCTCTCATTTCTTAGCACTTGTTGTAAAGGAATTAAAGGAAAAATTAAAAGAGAAAGACAATATGCTACCCAGTAAGGCCCAACGCAAGAGCAAACTCTTTCCTGCCCACTGTGTGGTGAATTGTCCTCTCATATCACAGACTCCACCACCACTGTTTTGGCCATTGTTTCTCTTGGTCTGCATTCCTTCCTCTTAGGGTTCTCTTAGCTGCTACCGCTCATCTCTGGAGATAGGTTCCTCTCTAACCCATGAAGTCATCACTACCTGGCAGGCCTTCGTGTTTATCTTTGCCCTCACTCCTAAGTCTGCCAGGAATTCTAGAAGCAGACTCCTGCTCAGCCTTCTAGAGAACTGCCAGAGTCCCACTCACCCATGTTTCCATGTGAGGTTAAAGAAACAGATTTAGATAAAAATGCCTAAAAGAGATTGATCTGGATCAGCAAGATGGCTCAGCACACAGACATTGGTGCTTGTTGTGACACCTGAACCATGAGTTCAATCCCTGGGGCCCACATGGTGGAAGGGAGAGAACCAACCTTCACAGGTTGTGCCCTGACCTCCACTGTGGTACACGAGTTACAACCCCATGCCCACACAAATAAGCAATGCAATTACAAAGCGGGGGGGGGGGGGGGGGGGGTCCTGAAGCTTAGGTAGTATGCCCTTTAAAAAGTTTTTGCGAAAGATTAAACTCAAAATGTGATACTCTGGGAAGTCATCAGACTGGGGTTGGAGGGGCACTGGCTCCCCAGTCTGCCCTATGCAATGTTTGACCTCTTCAGTTTGACAGGCAACAGTCCAATGCACTAAGCATGTGAGCAGGCTGCTTTTCATCCCGACTGCACTGAGTTCTCGCTGCAGTTTCCACTAATGACTCCTTTAGTCACCTTGGTTTTTTTGTTTTTTTTTTTTTTTTTCTGCAACACAACTGGGGCAGTCCCGCTTCTCCATCTCTTGAATTGCCAAGAGGACTTTCCCCCATGCTTGTGCATTTTCTATAAATTAGCCACATAGATTAGTCAAATTAAACTGTCTAGATTTCCCCCAAAACTCCCATCCCCACATTGAGGGGGAATATGTAGCCCTAAGTTACTTTCACCTCCACCTTCCCACACCATCCGGTCTCCACTAACACTCATCTGATGGGCATGGTTTACACAAACTACTCTCCAGGGTGGACATGAGGGGAATAACCATTCGCCCTCTCGTGAGAGACTACCAGATGTAAGGAAGAGCACCCTATCATATACACAGCTTTAAGTGGTCGAACACGGGCTAGACCATTCAACACAGGGGTTTGTGGAGGGATAGGGGCACCTGCACATGCAGGGAATGCTAATGGCCTGACCTGACCGGGTTTCCAAACAAAATATCATGGAAAAGATAAATGCAAGTTGGCACTTACTAAATTTCTGCTAGTCCACCCCAATTTCTCATACTTTCTAGTCAAGTGGATACATGCTAATTTCCTTGGCAGCCCCAGATAAAGCTCTTAATATGATTTGAGTCCCTTGGAGATTAGCACTATTCTAAGTATTAATGTTCAAACACAAGCAGGGTGAAACCAAATGCCCACTGAACACTGGCTTTCTGTTAGATGGAGGTTTTCAGTAGTGTGCTACGAGTCCTTGGATAAGTGAGCTAGAAAACGGCTAAGTGGACTCACCGCTAATGTCAAGGGAGGGTTCCTTCCCACAGGAAGCTGCCCACATGGTTGTTGCTTATTGGCAGGGAAGTTTGGATGACAATCCGAGAAATACTAATTCAGCACTCCAAGCAGGGGTTTGAGGAGGGGATCCCCAGACTATGATCAAAACAGGTTCTGCTTGCAGCCAGCCTGCAAAAGCTCCCCTTCACGTTCTGGTTCTGATTGTTTTATGTTGCTTGTGACAGTGTCCCACCTCCACCAAGAGTTATAAAGAGATAACAATTTATTTGTTTGTCTAGAGAAAATAAGGGTGGGTGCTTAGAAATATGCCTTTGACACAGAACCAGCACAACTGTTCTAAGCACAGAATCTGCACACCTTGCCAAATGGGGGTTTTGATGTGGTTGTTGCTTTTTTAGGAGAGCTGTCCCCTGGCAACACCTTATTTGCCAACTTGAGGTACTCAAAAATTTACAAACATTCTTGTTTTAAAATCATCCTAAAAAGAAAGATTGTTTCATTAGCTCTCCAAAATGTAGCACAAACATCTGCTGCCTGCTTGCTCTCTCTCAACTAAGAAACTATTTGACTTGACTTTGACTGTGCATCTCTACCTCCTACTCTACAGGGGGAGGGAAGGAGGAAAGATGAGGAGGGGAAGAGTGAGGGGAGCAGGAGAGGAGGGAAGAAGGGAGGGAGGGAGGGAGATGCCAAGAGAGAAACAGACAACAGTTAGAACCAGTCAGATTGCATCTTGAACTTGGCATTCCTGGGCATATACTTGACTGAAGGTACAAATATCAAAAGGAAGGAAACACATTAAAGAAAAAATAATGGATCATTACCACTTGGCCAGCTTGCTCCCCAACACAGCGGAAATGGGTATCACCCACTACACCAGGCTAAGGTTGCCTTCTAACGTGAAGCAATCCTCTGTCTCAGCTTTCTAAATGTGGGCTATAGGAGTATGTTTGTGCTTAGCCCCACTGTGTGCCTTATAATCAATATAACCAGCAGTGTCACCTGCTGAAGCCATCCTTCGGCTGAGATGCCACTTTCCCTTAGTGCCCATTCTAGACTCAGCTCACAGGCCACTTCTGTCATGAGGTCCTTTCTGACCAAGCATCCACCTCCCACCACAACGAATAGTGAGTGCTCTTCCCTGTTCTGCCTCAACTCAGTGCCTTAAATGAGCACGAAAGCCCACCTGCCGGCCTTAGGGCAGAATCTGCATTTATTTGATTGTCTGCTTTTCTGGATTCTAACAGGGCCTAGCACCTGCTAGAGCTATGTGTTCGCACAATGGGTGAATGAATACAGACAAAAACTACTTAAATAGGTCTGTAACAAGTATACTGTGCTCAAGAAAAATGGATATGTTACAAATTTTAAAAGAAGTTGCCGGCTTCCCTGGAATTTAAGCCTGGGATGCTGAGTTAAGTTCCCAATTCACCACAACACAGCTTTAGATTGGAAGCTACAGAACATCTCTATAAAAACAAGAGGATGATGTGTAGGTATCAGGTAAGAATGTCAAGAGCATCTCAAGGGAGTTGGCACAGACTAGATGGAAGCCAAGGGGCACTGTGGTTACTCTATCAATGACAACAGTAAATTAAACAGACTCTGAGAAAGATACAGTATAATTCCTGTCTTAGTGATGGCCACCTGCCTCACTCACAGAGCTGAGAAACCATGCAATAGGTGTGTCATGTTAAAGGGTCTCAAGGGAGCCAAACAGGATTTCCTTATAAGCATGCTGTACACTGAGTGATGGTGAGTTAGTTGAAAGGGGGAGCTATTTGGAGATCAGCCTGCTAGAGTCAGAGGAGGAAGGAGCTAACACATGGTTAGTATGTGTGAGAACAGCCTACTGCTCTTTGCTGCCTCCTTTTGGTGTGGAGGGGGAAGAGCAGGCAAGGGAGTGAGGGCGAGGCCAACAAAGGCACCAAGCAATGCAGCTACCTATTCTTAGGAGCTGGTGGAGGCTCGGAAGAGAGAGGAATGGTTTAATCAGAGGTTGAGCACTCTGCACACTGAAGTCATTTCGCCTTTGCCCTGAGCTCAAAGTCCTTGACCGTATGGCTGTATGGAGACTCTTCTCTTTATTGTTTGAGGTCATTTCTCAAGTGAGATCAGAAGCCACTTTAGCCTTCAAGGATCTAGTTAACAACCACAAGGCTTGCTGAGAAACAAGCAAGAACAGCAAAGCTGAGAAGGTATCAGACTACTAAGAATAGAGAGATGAAGGGCAAAGTTGACACCAAGGCGTCTTCAACCATGGAGAAGCAGCATCAAACATTATCACAATGTCCCGAGGGGAAAACTGCAAATAACTTTCCCATGTGTATCAGCCCAGTGACAGTGCCAGGCTTAGGACTTGCATCAGTGATATTTTGAGTCTTATGACTCTTCAATAGGAGACAGGGAAGGCTGTGTTTAGCAGGGTTCTTGGCTTCAACCCACTAAATGTCAATACAAACTCTTGTCTAGCAGTGACAACCAAACATGGCTCCAGGGCTCGGGACATGGACAGCTCAAAGCTTGTAACACAAGCACAATGGTTGGAATTTGTTCCCTAGAATTTATATTTTCAAAAGCTAGAACTTGATGACACTGGCTTATAATCCCAGTGTTAGGGAGTCAGAGACAGGGGTAAATTGGTGAGCTTCAGAAAACTGATAAACCCTGTTTTTGAAAAGGTAGATAGTCACTAAGAAATAACATCTAAGTGTACACACGTACACACACACACACACACACACACACACACACACACACACACACTTTCCAAATGTCTCTTAGGAGGCAAAGTCATATCCATTAAGACTGGCAAGTACAAATGCTCAAGGTTATTCCACCCCTTTCCATCTGTCCTTGCTTAGCCACTACAATACCATATGCTGGCATGCAGTACACACTCAGTAGATGTTCACACAGACAACAAAACACGGGTCTTCAAAACCCCAAATTTCTCTTCCAAAGTCTAGGTTTGAGGGGCATACTGCCCAAAACTACAACCTAGTGAACCCCATAAGTCCTGAGAGGACAGCACACTGAGAGTCTGAGCTCTCAGACAAGCAGAGGTACGTGCAGAAATGCTTGCCAAGAAGGACGCATAAACTCTGCAGAACTTGCACTCCGTTTCATCCCTGCCTTCTCCTCCATTTTGCTCTGCAGAGCTGGTGTGCAGTGAGTAAGAGCCAGAATATGAACACAAATCTGGAGCCACCCTCCTTCATGTCCTGACGCTAAACAAGGCAGCCTCCTCACCAATAAACAATTAAGTTAATTGTGGGTTTGACAAATATTTTTCCCCTGAGGAATTAAGGAGTTAGGCTTCCAGGCTGAACACCAGAAGACAAGAAAGCAAAGGAATATGGTCAGTCTCTCAAGACGTTGTGCCCCAAAGAAGTAACATGCCAGCCAGAGTCAAAGTCAGGACCAATCTGTCAAAATACCTTAATCTAAGTAAAGTCACCCAACCTTCCCCTTCTATTAAGCCAGGACTAGGGACATGCTCCTGGGAGGGGTGCAGAAGATGTCCTTAGAGAATTTGTTATTAGATATTTCTGTACCTCAAATGATAGCTTACTTCATGCAAGCCCTTTGCATAAAGCCACATCAGAGGCTACTGAACAGGATCCTTGGAGGGATACCTATGCCTTCCTTCTCTTGACATTTTTCAGTGGAAATCGGCATTGGCCATTTTCAGCTTCAGTCTTAAGCTCCTGCTGGCTTTATCTTGTCTTGCTTGTTTTAATTGTAGTGCGGTACACTGTGTAGAGGCCCCACCTGTGTTTATGTCAAAAGCTATCAAAATACCATGAAGGGAACACGGTGTGGTCCCCATTAGAGGATCAAAAGAGAATTGTGATAGAAAAGTTTGCTCCTAAACTCGGGCCTTTCAGCCCTCCTGAAGCCCTGACATAGGCCTAGGCACACTGTTCTACCTGGCTGAGTTGAAGTCTAGACCAGGCATGCACTGTTTATTGACAGAGAAATGAATACCTCAGCCTGTCCGGTTTCAGAGCAACTAGGGAGTTTCCAGTCTGGATATGAGAAAACTTTTACGCTGTACCCAAACATTCTTTTTCTTTTCTTAAGCCAAAATTAGAACAAAAACAAACATTTAAGGGGTTTATTGCAGCAGGAAGAAGAAACTCAAAAGTCAAAACATTTCTCATGAAAAAACGTTGTCTAGCTCTAACCTCACCTGGCCTAGGACCTTGGGAAGTTCTGACTGCATAGGAAACAGCTGCAATCCCCCACCCCAACCCAAGCCTGAGGTCCACACTGCTCCAGAGTGAGTCTCCAGCTAGGTTTCCCAGGCTAGACTATGAGTATGTTGCGGCAGTGAAGGGATAGTAGGGGTGTGGGGGTGAGAAAGGGGGGGTCCATGAAGGAGTTTTGTTTTTGTTTTTTGTTTTTTGTTTTCTAACCTGGAGGTGCCTGGAGGTGCAGTTAATAAGAAACTGCTCAGGGCAGCTCCACAGTGAAAGCATTTATCCCAGTGTTTGCTGCCAACTCAGAAAGAACCTGATACTGTTAACCTGGCCTACCTAGTCCAAGCAGAAATCTTGCTAATTAGCATAGTCCCTCAGTCCACAGGCTGGGGACTCTGTCACAAGCTCTCTTACATTCCAACTAGCAGCTTGCACTGAGACCCCAGGTGGGCTGTGAAGTAGGTGAGAGGCCCTTTCTCCTGGGGCCCTACCCAGGCAGTGCACTCCCCCAGATCCACCCTGGGACCCCAGGCCTGTGTCCATCCTTAATATGGAGCCTTCTGACATAGCAGTAATAAATAGGGACATATTTCTTTTAAAACAATCTCTCTTCCATCCACCTGAAGACAGTGTCAGCTAAACCATCTGCTATTGGAACTGTTTGTATATATTAACACATAAAATGTCAATAGAAATTTACAGAAGTTCTTGTCTGTCCACACATTTAAGTCAAAGTAGGTCATTAACTCATGTGAGATTTATCTTACAAATTTACCTTATAAAAGATACTATAAAAATAACTTAGTTACTGAAAACATGTGAGTATAGATGGGTTACGTTCTTTAGAACAACAACAAAACCACAAATAAGCAAGCAAACAAACATATCCTGGTCGAGGTCTTTTCTCCTAAAAAGTCATTTCAAGCTATCTGTCTTCCTCCATCTCAGGCCAGCATCCTGAAGACAGCCGGGATTGTGCTTATGTAAATAGGGTCAACCAGAAGTAGGGCTGGGCACAAGGCTTGTTACCCAAATCACAGAAAGTCAACCGAAAGAGAGCTATTCTTAAAGACTTGTGTACCATAAAAGGGGAATTTCCAGAGCCTCTGATATTAGCAATTCAGCCTTCTATTCCCTTCCTCTCTAGTTTCAAGATGAGACCATGACAGAGACAGACTTGTCAGAAAACAACATCCAACCACAGAACAGCACGTACTGGCATCGAAATGTGCAAAACTACACACATCCCTGCAGTTGGGAAGAATTTCCACTCCTGGTATTCTGGTTTGTCTCAAGGTGGGGGAGAGAAGGTGGGGGGGAGAGAGCGAGAGCGAGAGCGAGAGCGAGAGAGAGAGAGAGAGAGAGAGAGAGAGAGAGAGAGAGAGAGAGAGAACACTGCTTTGCCCTCATTCTGCTTCCATAGTCTTTAGTGCCATTCTCTTATTTTAAAACAAACACAACTGCATATTGATTGCATATTTTACTTTTCCAAAGTAAATGTTGTGAAGAGAAAAGATTTTTTTTTTTAGAAGCAGAGATATCTGGGAATTTTCTAAAATGAATGCAAGTGTGGATGTGTCTCCTTTGCCTCTCAGCTTTTACAAATCCATTTCAAGCCAATGTGGGATGCCTAATTTCCACAGAATGTTCCAAGAAGAAGGGAATCAGTTCATCCCTATGGCCAATTGGACATTTATTTGACATTCACTTTTTACAGGCCTGGGATGTTAGGTACTGTGGGGAGTTGTACTAACAAAATAGGAATAAAAATCAAACTGAATGAGGAAATGAGCCAAATGAAAAATGGACAAAAATGCAGGGAACCCCCACAAGACTGCATGAGTGCTCATGCACAGCTGCTGCTAGGTAGGCTGAACTGATGCTCCTT
Source organism: Phyllotis vaccarum (assembly GCA_033318265.1). NCBI lineage: Eukaryota > Metazoa > Chordata > Mammalia > Rodentia > Cricetidae > Phyllotis > Phyllotis vaccarum. The sequence goes on from JARWLC010000016.1 coordinate 43,333,567, forward strand.
GTCTTCCAAAAGACCCTCCAAGCAAGGCGCTGTCTGCATGATAAAAAATGTATCATCATGCAGTGTTTGTTGGCCAATTTTTATGCTTTCAAATCTTTTTAGATGTGCTTATTTACCTCCTGTCCACTTTCCTATTTTCCAAACTCAACTCATTTTGTCTTAAAATTTTTCACTTAGGTACACTATACCTTGAGCAAAATGAAAAAAAAAAAATACCTACATCATATTTTGATGAATACTGACAGCCATGTACAGTCTAGGAACCCACACTCCTATCAGATGTGGAACATTTCAACACTCCCAGAAGAAAATAAGGAAAAAATAAATGGAAGGAGAGAGGGGGGGGGGGAGAAAGGGAGGGAGGGAAGAAGGAAGGAAAAAGAAAAGAAACTCCTCAAAGCCATTGTGTCCTAAAATTATTTGCATCCAAATATTTGTGAGTGAAAAATTATCAATAATACATGTGCCTTCAGAGGTGGGGTGGAGGGGCAGGAGGAGGCTAATTATTAATCATCTGCACAGACAATGTGATGAAGATGTGTGCAAACAAGACTGTAGGGACCAGTGCCTTCTAAGCTGCTCTGCTGGTACCTGGCCACTCAACTGCAATGGTGGCTTCCTTTCTTGGTCTGAACATCAGGGTTTCCATGTTTAGAAAGAGGGAAGCTGAATAGTCAGATTGGCCATGTTCTCATGGGAGCAAGGGCTGTCTGCCTAGGAAGGCTGAAGCACAACTCAGAAATCTCTTCCAAAGCCTGTGGAAACACCAAAGATGTGCTCATGTGACCAGGCACAGGAAAACTTTTCTTAGCTTTCCCTTCAGGGGATGTCTGGCCCAGAGTAGCTGAGAAAATGACACTTCCAGGCCACTCCCCACCACCTGCATTTCTCCATTTTGGCAGGATGCCACTATCCTTGTGGTCTGTCAGCAGGATGATGAGGCAGGACTGGGAGGAAAACATTAGCCATATATACTTCCTTTGGGCTACAGTGAGGGCACTTGCTGTCTTCTTTCATTGCTAAACTGCTATGCAAGTGAGAGCCAGGTACCTCTAGACTCCCTGACATCACTGATTCATAAAGTCACAGACATCTGAATTGTATGTCTTTGAAGCAAAACTCAAGTGGAATATGTCACCAAATATTATGCAGGAAGTAGTTCTATGAAAGTCTTTTTTCCAAAATGGTACCCAGGGCAATCCTTCCACCCAGCAACCAAAACAATGTGGTTGAAAGTTTACAACTTTCAACCCTTGAAAAGGTCACCTCCCTGCCTCACACCCTCCCCAGATGAGAGAATAACAGTTATTTTCAGAGAACATACATTGTTATCTGTTCATTTGCATTTGGTGAAATCCCTCCTTGGGCTACTTGGCTAAGCACTGCCTCTGTCTGGTTGGCTGTCTCCTGTGTCCAGTTATGTGCATACATTTTCTGTCAGAACTTTAGGTACTCAACAGATGGGAAGCTGTTGCTGCCTTTGACATTTATATTTTGTTTGGTTGTTTGGTTAGATGGTGACTTTTTCATCTTTCCTGGGATCTTGTAGGTCTTGAACTCTAAATTCCCCTACCTCAGACTCCTGAGTGTGGGGATTATAGTCATCCACCACCACACCTACTGGCCCAGAGATAGAATTCTATCTTCTTTGTAATAGGCTAAGCCTTCTTAGGCTTAAGCAAAGTCCTTGCTCCTAGATACTTCCAGAGCTTTCTGTCTTTGCTCCTTCCTCAACCTGATCTCCAGGTCAACTGACACATGCCATACTTTAAGTGCAAGAACATTTAGTGGACTGCTATCATAAGTTATCCCCAGCGCCCACTATCACTGGGTGGGGGAGAAGGTTCTTGCAGATTGAAGCCCATACACTGAAGTCTAGTGCTCAGCATAGAGGCCCTTTCTCCCTACCTGAAATGTGGCACACACAGCTGGTAGGGAAGGCTCCATGTGTCAGCCAATAATGCTGAATTTCAGAAACATGTTTCTCTGTGAGTAACTGAAAAGTGACTCATCCTGTTTCTCTGGCTAGTACATGTGACCCACAGTGCTGGTTGAGTGTACATGTGTAAACCAGAGCAATTCTCAGAACATAGGCTGTTTATTTCCCTTTACTAAACAGGAGGGAGCTATGACCAAGGAGAGCTGCCCAGGGCTGTCAGCTCTACACTCAGACGAGGAAGCAAAGAACATCACCCATATTAAAAATAAGAAAGACATTTAGCTTTAGGAGACATTGGGAACCTTTAGAAAATGCCCCCAAATCTAGCTGGATAAGGATCTATGAACATAAAAATTAAGTACTGCCTGTTTCTACACTAGTAAAAATGTAGATCTAATGCGATAGAGTTGGTTTCAACCTCATACTCAAAACCAGCCCACTAATGGATGGCTCCTTCCTGTTCATGCCAAGCCTATTCCTGGGGCCCGCCGTCACTTTGGGTAGCTCAGGTGTATTCCAATGATTATATCTCCCAATTTGTCCACGTTCTTCTTTTACTAGAACAGGGTGTCAGACCCAAATCTGGGGATTGGCTTCTTGTCAGAGGACACGCAAGAACTCAGCTGTCAAGCACTCTAGAGAGTGTCTCCTACCTCTCTCACTTCCCATTTCCTACTGAAGCAGATCCTACCTCATTTGCCTGGTCTCTGAAGAACTCTCTCTCTAGCCCCTCTCTCTTTATTTTCTAGCACCATGTTAATCCTGCAGTTTATCTCAAGGGAAAGTCAGAGCATCACCTTTTCCTGAGTCTTTAATGAGGACAGAGGAGCCTTCAGCCCCACCTCAGCGCTTTGACACTCTACCTATTCTTCCACCTCTGCTTCCTCAAACTTCACATCCCACTCCTTCTCATATCCATCAGAACCTAATTCTTAATCCATCTCCTCAGTGTGGCCTAACCTACTCCACCTGAAACCCCACTATGAGGCCTTCCTTACCCAATCCTTCCAGCTGGTTTGAACACCTATCTCACCACCCAAAGCTTTACTCATCTGCTATCATTTTGTTGCTGCATTATATATGATCATGTATGATTGCACGGGTATTTTGTTGCTGTTTGGTGACATGGGGGAATCTCATATTTTACTTCTCTATGGGCTCACAGAAGTGGTCAAATGAAGCTTCAGATTAAGTTACATTCTTGGATTTTGTCAGAAGGGTATATATATTATGCAAGGTCTTTGTGAAATGTTAAATCTGATTTCCTGCCATCCAAAATGTAAACTTTATCTTTTAATCCTAGTAGAAACTAAGTGAAAGAATACATGGGTTGAATATTCAACCAAATGCAAAAACAGGCAATGAGTCATCTATGTAGCATTGCAAACATTTCATAAATATCAATCCATAAATCTTTATCCTGACCCAATGAAACAGGTACTATAATTACCCCATTCCATGCAGAAGAAAACTGAGGTATAGTAATTTATCTAATGTCACAAAGATGAACGTGGGCTTCAGGAGCTAGCTAAGGGCATCCGGACACCAGTGTAGATTTGCTGCAGTGCTGCTTCTGTTTATGGGGTGTGCTTTATGTCTTCACGGAAGCAATGAAGAGCCTGCTATCATAATTACAAACACAAGACCCATCTCACTCAAACTCGAGGTCAGTCACAAAAAACTGAGGGTGAACAGATTACTGTCTTCACAAAGAAGTAAACACCCACCTTGTGATCCAAGTGAACAGAATTTCTTCGGAAACTGTACGAGTTAAAAAGAATCTGCCTGCTTAGCCTGGGAATCCAGAGTTAGTGCTACTATATGTTCTGAGCAGAAATGCCAGATGCAGTGATCTGGGCAAATCTTTACAAGGTCTCTTTCCAGACAAATGACTATACATCTAACATGATCTTTCCAAATCTTTAAATTTCTCAATATATATATATACATATATATATATATATAAAACTAAATGCAACTCAAATCCTGACTACAGTTAGACATTTTTCTGTACTTTAAAAATGATTATATTCAGCCACACATACAGAACTCCAGATTCCATAACAACAACAACAAAACCCACCTCATCCTGGGGGTAAAATCATGACAGGAAATGATGCCACCAACAATCATTCATGTATTAGTAGTTGCTTAAGCTAACCATAAGGCTTTTAGGGGAAAAAACTGGGAGGCAGTGGTTGGAAACAAATCCCCATTATTAATGTAGTCAAGCTATTCAGCTGGATTCAATAAAATAAAAAGCTTTGCCCAGACCAGTGTCTGTAGCAAAAGATGCTAAGGGCTGTTTTGAAAACTCTGGTTTTATTGAATCCAGGCTCTACATGCAGCATACTTTCTTCCTGATGACTGAAATGTCACCTCATGCATTTGAGAACTTTTGAGGAGAAGCCGACTTTAACTGTATTCAAACAGTACTGTCGGATTCAGGGGCGGGGCAGTTCAAGGTTTTCAAATGTTCATAATGTTCAAGGTGATCAAAACCTTCGTAGTCCATTGGCTAGATTGTCAAGAGAGGCTACAGGACAGACTTCCATTAATTCAGGTGAGCTAGAAACCATTATCAGGAAGCTATAGTCAGTCTGAGGATTCAAAGATGGACAACATGTAACTCTTCTGGGAAGGGGGGTGGTGTACAACCCTGAGAAGGGGGACATTGGTGGAGGGTTTGGTTCAGATGGGCATCACTTGGTACCTCTGTGGGTTTCTGTATTTCTTCCTAGGCTCAAAGCTCTTTCCTTTTATGTCTTTGGCTCTAATTTCATTGTCGCCAGAATCATTCACCTCCAGGATACCTGACAGAAGACCTTCCCACCTGTCAGTCAAAGTCAGTTTTCATCTTCCCAACAATATCCTCACCATCACCGATTCCTGCCCCCATTTCCATGTTCAGCATGTAATCTATATGTCAGCAAGGTGGAAATGTTAGTCTGATCTCAGATCTCTTCTTTGTTACTTGTGAAAAAGACCCAGTGGATCAAGGTAGAGGGCTGTGGGGAGTGGAGGAAGTCCGTGTGGGGAGTGGAGGAAGTCCGTGTGGATGTATATTGTTGCTGTGGGGAGTGGAGGAAGTCCGTGTGGGGAGTGGAGGAAGTCCGTGTGGATGTATATTGTTGCTGTGGGGAGTGGAGGAAGTCCGTGTGGATGTATATTGTTGCTGTGGGGAGTGGAGGAAGTCCTTGTGGATGTATATTGTTGCTGTGGGGAGTGGAGGAAGTCCGTGTGGATGTATATTGTTGCTGTGGGGAGTGGAGGAAGTCCGTGTGGATGTATATTGTTGCTGTGGGGAGTGGAGGAAGTCCGTGTGGATGTATATTGTTGCTGTGGGGAGTGGAGGAAGTCCGTGTGGATGTATATTGTTGCTGTGGGGAGTGGAGGAAGTCCGTGTGGATGTATATTGTTGCTGTGGGGAGTGGAGGAAGTCCGTGTGGATGTATATTGTTGCTGTGGGGAGTGGAGGAAGTCCGTGTGGATGTATATTGTTGCTGTGGGGAGTGGAGGAAGTCCGTGTGGATGTATATTGTTGCTGTGGGGAGTGGAGGAAGTCCGTGTGGATGTATATTGTTGCTGTGGGGAGTGGAGGAAGTCCGTGTGGATGTATATTGTTGCTGTGGGGAGTGGAGGAAGTCCGTGTGGATGTATATTGTTGCTGTGGGGAGTGGAGGAAGTCCGTGTGGATGTATATTGTTGCTGTGGGGAGTGGAGGAAGTCCGTGTGGATGTATATTGTTGCTGTGGGGAGTGGAGGAAGTCCGTGTGGATGTATATTGTTGCTGTGGGGAGTGGAGGAAGTCCGTGTGGATGTATATTGTTGCTGTGGGGAGTGGAGGAAGTCCGTGTGGATGTATATTGTTGCTGTGGGGAGTGGAGGAAGTCCGTGTGGATGTATATTGTTGCTGTGGGGAGTGGAGGAAGTCCGTGTGGATGTATATTGTTGCTGTGGGGAGTGGAGGAAGTCCGTGTGGATGTATATTGTTGCTGTGGGGAGTGGAGGAAGTCCTTGTGGATGTATATTGTTGCTGTGGGGAGTGGAGGAAGTCCGTGTGGATGTATATTGTTGCTGTGGGGAGTGGAGGAAGTCCGTGTGGATGTATATTGTTGCTGTGGGGAGTGGAGGAAGTCCGTGTGGATGTATATTGTTGCTGTGGGGAGTGGAGGAAGTCCTTGTGGATGTATATTGTTGCTGTGGGGAGTGGAGGAAGTCCGTGTGGATGTATATTGTTGCTGTGGGGAGTGGAGGAAGTCCGTGTGGATGTATATTGTTGCTGTGGGGAGTGGAGGAAGTCCGTGTGGATGTATATTGTTGCTGTGGGGAGTGGAGGAAGTCCGTGTGGATGTATATTGTTGCTGTGGGGAGTGGAGGAAGTCCGTGTGGATGTATATTGTTGCTGTGGGGAGTGGAGGAAGTCCGTGTGGATGTATATTGTTGCTGTGGGGAGTGGAGGAAGTCCGTGTGGATGTATATTGTTGCTGTGGGGAGTGGAGGAAGTCCGTGTGGATGTATATTGTTGCTGTGGGGAGTGGAGGAAGTCCGTGTGGATGTATATTGTTGCTGTGGGGAGTGGAGGAAGTCCGTGTGGATGTATATTGTTGCTGTGGGGAGTGGAGGAAGTCCGTGTGGATGTATATTGTTTAACATAAGCACAGCCATGCCAAGGACCCCAGTCTTCAGACTCATGGAAATGGCAGAGTTCCACTGGTCCAAGTGCAGATGCTGGCAACAGTTGAAGAAAATGTCCATCTCACCTTTGTCTTCTAGATGTTCACAGCCTAAAATGCTATCCTACAGAGATCCCTACCAAGGTTTGCTATACCACCTCCTTGACCAGCTGTGTATAATAGTCCCATCTCTTTGAAGTGAGAATTTAAAATAAAGTCACTGATTTTCTACTGCTGCTGCTGTCTCCATCAGAGCATACAATCCACCTAGTATCAGCTTTTCTGTTTGTGTGTCTGTCCTTTTTATATATATATATATATCCTTGTCACTTCAGTCAGGGTCAAGTTCAAAATTCTGCAAGTTCTGCTTAAGAACATTTTATGTTTACCTGTTCAAAAAGCATTTACTGAGTGACATTAGCCCAGAAATGGATAGAGTGGCAAAGGATTAGTCAAGACTCTGCCCTCAAAGACCTTGCAGTGTAGAGGAAGATAGAAAAATTTAAGCCCCAAAGAAACGTTCAAGAATAAATACGCTTTGTAGCAGTGTCGAAAATAGACAGAAAAAATAGTCCATCATGGCGTTAAAAATCAGTGCCCCAGAAGGGAACAGCGCTTTACCATATCACTTTAAGATGGGCTTTCTTCCCTAGAATAAGTCCACTAGATCCTTGTTAAACTAGGCGATAGAGGCCAACATTTGCTGATAGGCAGAGCTGCAGGATTCAGGACAAGAGCTGTTTTCTGGCTGTCTTCCCAGGAAGAGGGCTGTGACACTGAGAGTCCTCGGGGCTTTATACATGAGTAAGGTCCTAGACAAAGATAGCTGACAGGGAAAGGGAGCATCAGGAGGAGAGAGGACTCACTGAAGTTGAAGAACGTCTATATTGTGGAAGGTGGAACCTGATAACCAAAGGGTAAGGCCTGGAAGATGGGAGGGTTTACACTTGGGGATGTAGTATGCTGAGGTGGGTTGCCCTCTGAGAGGATGAGATAATAATGCATATGCTGATAATAATGAAAGACTGGAATTGAAGGTGTTTAGGTAAGACAGTAGTGTAAGTGATCTAGTGAGTATCCTGTCATTCACTGCAGCAGGCTGCAGCCACACAATAGCTTTCAGGTCATGGAAGCTGGACTCATATTAGAATGTATGGCAGCAGTATCTCTTATGAGTTTATTGGTCACTCTTCCTTCCCACCATCTTTCCTTCAGTCCTTCCTGCTAGGGCACACTTACAAATGCTGCATGGTGGACTCGGTGTGGAAACACACAGAAGGATAAGACCTTAATACTTGCTTTCTCACACTTAAACAAGGGTGTCAACAGCTACAGATTTGAACATGGCAGCATGATATGAGGTGCTGCAGCAGCGGAATGTGGAGAATGTGTGAGGGGAATGTGATAGAAGTGCAATCTGTGGGATCTGTTTTGAATGGCTTTAAGAGACTTCAATAACGGCACTGCATTGAAAAGTGTTCAGCTGGCTTTCACGGCCATCTTCTTCCTCCCATCCGTTTTCCTTCTGTCCATTACTGTCCATTTAAAGCTATCTAAATCAAAATACATTTAAACTAACTTAATCTGTATGTCTGCCTATCTATCTATCTATCTATCTATCTATCTATCTATCTATCTATCTATCTATCTATCCATCCATCTATCTACATACCTACCTACTTGTGTGTATGTCTTAAATACATAACCTTTCTTTGAAAGACAGGCTTCTCTTCTTAGGTAAAGCCTCACTACTGGATACCAAATGACATTTATCAAGATAAAAGTTGATAGGCGTTTCAGAGTTCCTTCCTGGGGTCTTTGACAAAGGACTGTTCTCACCTACATGGGATGGCTGGGTGGCTCTGTTGAAGAGTGGCCTACCCAAGACTTTTCAAGGGCTCCCATGTATCCCTTTCCCCCTGCATTGCCAAGAACAGTTAAATCCTCTTGAGCCATGAACAATTGATTCCTTTTTATTACTGGGCCTGATTCCCTATATCATAAGCTTCCCTAGAGGGTGCATTTCTGTGGTTATAGGTCACTGCTACCACTGACTACAATCCTATTAGAGATTCCAACTTTGTACCAATAGTTATACCAGACCCATAATTGGCATCAAGAGCCCAGAATCAATAAGATACTTCATTATGTAGTTTGCAATTTCTTTCTTTCTTTTTGCAATTTCTTTTTGGTGGTAGAGGTTGGGGGTTGTTGATACAGGGTTTATTTGTGTAGCCTTGGCTGTCCTGGAACTATCTCTAAATTTTTTATTTAGGGAGAAGAACTGAGATGCTCCATGTATGTTCTTATGTGTTTTTATTGTAATAGAACAATAAAATTAGTATAATCAGCATCTGCATTAGGACCACTCGATCAGTGGCTATGGCATAGAGGAAGTCTGGCACCAAAGTCAACTCATTCAACCTTGATTTGTCCACTTATCACTGTGTGATCCTGGGCAATTTGCTTGATATTTCTGGCCTTTAATTTCTTCATTTATAAAATGAGATAGTGGTAGCTCATACCACACTAGGTTTTTTTTTGGGTTTTTTGTTTGTTTGTTTGTTTTTAACAAAGTTTAAATGAATTACTGAATGTAATAACAGAGTAAATGCTCATGGTCAATTCTTTGTTACAAACCTTTCATAACAGTAAGTGAATATCAAGTTAGCCTATACCACACAGGCCAGGTAGCCTCTGGAAACCTCAGCTTTATATGAACACAGCAGACAAGTTTGAGTGGTGTCTGGTATATAACAAATGTTCAATGTTAGCAAGTAATAGCTGGGATGGCAGTTTTTAGATGACCTTGACTTTTTCATTTCTGTCATTCAGGAAGAAAAGACACAGCACTCATCTCAGTCCAGAGGGATCCTCAGCTGGTACTGAGAGTTCATAGGTCATCCTGACACATGGCCAGCAGGTTGGTCACATGTTAGTTTTTTTTTTTCCCATCCTCTCTTCATATTTACTTCCTCCGTTTCTATTTATAATTGAGTACTCAAATTTTGGGGTCATACACAACTTGAGAATGTCATTCCCTAGTGAAGAACTCAACTCTAAACCATAAACCCAAGAGCATTTGGACATCAACAAGACACCACTCGTGCTGACTTCTTGGAATGGGTCATAGTCAAGACATGATTCAGGTCATATGCATATGCTGCATATGAAACCAAGACAAATTTATCTTCAGAATTGTGTCAAATGCCCAAAATACATAATTATGAATATGAAAACTTTCCAAAATCCAAAAAATATCTGAAATGTTTCTAATCTAAGGATTTCAGAGGTGAATCCTCATCCTGAACTTGGGAGTGTACATGAGGAGATACAAGTAAACAAGAGCCAATGGATGCATTAACTGTCACTCACTGACAGTTGGGGAACATGACAGAGTCTTCCTCCTCCTGTTTTGGTAACTGGCTGCCAACTACCAGGAAGGTAAGTGTGCCAAGATAAGGCCTCTGCCAGAGACTTCAAGAAAACATTCTTTCACTAGGATGCTTAGTAAATAGACACTGTTAGAAAACTGGAAAAAGAGTCATATTTGAAATCACATTATTGGAATATTACAAACTGGGTTTGAATGGAGTTTTCTCATCATAATTATGAATGTCTTATTCTACACTGAATGAGACATAAGCCTTTGCCTAAGTGTACTCTCAAGCCATGTGTGACATGTATTTCTCACCTGGTAATGTCAGAGTTTACCATAAACCTTTGAGGTTTCATTCCCGAACCAGCTTCAATAGGTACAAACAAGAGACCCAAACCTTTCCTTCTTCCCTTTGACCCCCATCCCTTTTAGGAGATGAGACACATTCCAAGTGCCTTCCCTTCAGTTCCTACCGGCACAGAGTGATGAGGGCAGTTCACTTCTGGAGGCAGAGAGGCTAAGAGATATTGGTAAATTCAGATGAAGTGTAAGGAAAATGCATGGCAACTAATAGCCTAAGGGCTCAGGAGACTTGCAAGTAGAGGGTAAGAAGAAATGTAGGTGATAACTCACCAATTGATAATGTTTAGTCTTCTAAGATTCTGTTAAGTGAACCTATAAAACAGCCTTGCCACACAAAGGGGAAAGAGACTGGAGAACCTTCCAGAGGAAAATTGGTCATTTCTGCATGACAAACACTTCATGTCATAGTAGATAAAAGCGCATTTGTTAGGGATGAAGTGTTCACTTGATATATGCCTGGATTAGTAATAAACAGAAGGTACAGATTATCCCAGCTGACTTCTGAAGTGCGGTGCATACCAGCTACCAAAACCATGTAGCGAAACCGCAGTGAAGGAGAGTGTTGGAGAGAGTTCTGGAGATGGGGAGAGCAGTGGTGTGGCAATTGCTTCCCCATCCTTCCTTCCAACATTAACTCACTCATCGGTTGAAAGTGCTCTCTCACATTACTCCTAGCTTTAGCTGTTTATGAGCAAGAATAATGCAGACTTGGCCCTGAGGAACTCAGGAGATAATCAAAGTCTATTTTCCCACCTTGTATCATTGATACCTATTTCAAAATAAGAAGCGGTAAGTTTAAAATTACCAAATTCGACCTAAAAAGGTGTTGAGAGTAGGAAAAAAATCTATGCTTCGGGGAACTAGCGAGTCTCTAATCAGGATTCATTCTCCTTCCCAGTTACCTTTACTCTCCGTAATATGCTGCGTGCATTTTGGGGGGGGGGCGGGGAGATAGGAACAAATGTCTGTTCACCACAAGTAGGGCACCAATGGCAGGCCAAAGCAGCATTCCACCCAAGTCCAGATTGACAAGCCACTGAGTTTATTGGGGTTACTTGAACAGATCGTGATTGAGAAGGTACTTATAGGAACACGGGTAACTCCCAAACAGTTACATTACCACAAAGTCTTGGTCCATCATGGAGTCTTCCCTTTCAAGTTCCACTTCTCATATACCCTCTAACACCTCAGGATAACCGTGACTCTGTGGGGGAACAGGGGGAGGCTAGGATCCGAGGTGCGGATTCTATGACCATTTTCTCATCCTTTCGCCATGGACCCAGCTATCAGAGTGATTAACCGCTACAGCTACTGGGTGGGCCGAAGTGGTCGCTAGTCTAATAGGTACATGTGTTACATGCAGAGAAATGGAGGCTACACTATACCCGCTGCTACCTGCATCTCCACGGTCTCTGTGTCGGATGTCTATGGACAGTGAGTAAAAACTGAACAAAACAAACAGTGGCTTGCATTGCCTGTTTTGGAATAACCATCGGGAACAACAAAGGTTTCTACTGTAAAAGCTACGATCTGTTACCAGCGTTGTGGACTGCTGAAACAGTAAAGTAAAAAAAATAAAATAAAATAAAAAAAATTCTGTTTTCAGGGTTTCCTGGGCTCACTGTGAAAATACAGCCACGTCAACTCTACCTGAACATTTTCAACGTTATTTGTTTAAACATGTTTGTTTGTTCAGTGGTGCTAAGAATGTTTTCCTGGTGCTTTTGAAGGGGACATTTAAACTAAACTAAAAATACACAGCATGTTTAAAAAGTTATAATCCTGAGATCCAGCACAGAGCACAGAAGCAGACAGAGGAAGTGACCGCATTTCAGAATCCGTGTGGTCGCTCTCCTGTGTTGGCTGCTCTAAATAGACTCAGGCAAACACAGTAGAAAGGAAAGGCACATTTCTACCCTGCACAAGTGAGGAATAACAACTTACCCCTCATGCAGAGCTAAGCTTAGAAGTGAGTTGGTGTCTGATCACACAGTCATTTTCCGGTTGCTATAAACCCAATCCCAAACCATGAGTTATAATAATCATATAAGACCTCTTGTTTGCACCAGACTTGTTATCTGGCATATTTCTAACAGAACTGAGCTTAGAAGTCTTAGGGACTGGTAAGTATGAAGAACCATTTCCTAAGGAATATTGACTGTGATTAAATTTGGTTGGCTGCTTTTTTTCAGTGAAAAAATAAACATGAAACATGAAATTTTATCATAGATAGGGCTTTCCTTTTGGATAAAAGAATTCTTTATCTGCTTTTGGGTAATTCATAAATTCTATAACAATATTAGACTAAGTGTCTTAAGCTTATGAATTTTTCTAGGATGGAGATATAACATTTTTATTCTCAAATGATATATTGTTTATGAACATTATATGTTAATATATCATATGTGTACATAGATGTGTATTTATATATACCCTTGTAATTCTTCAATTTATACATAATCATGTAAATCTATGAAATAAGGATTATTTTATCCCCATGTTATAGGTAATACTTTGAGAAATCAGGCCACTTATTTCCTAGGTCAGCAATTATTTACTCAATGTTAAGGGGTCAAACTGAGATTAGGAAGTTGAATCACTGCTCACTGAGAAACAGCGGAGGCACTTCTAGTAGGCGCATGCGTGAATGTCTGGACTTGCATTTTCTATCTCTCTACTCTTCTGCATGTGGCTGGGTTTCCTGTCCTTTTATACCCTCAGGCTTTTCTTTCCTGAGACTCAACTGAAGAATGGGGACATTCATGCTCCCAGCCTGAGCAGATTAAAAAAGATCTGTGGTCCTTCCTCAATGTAAATGCATCTTTGTTTGCACCCAAACACTGGTTTCCATGAAATTCTTCAAGAACAGTACAACACACCCTTTAAAAACACTGATGTGTGCCATCACCTATGATATCATCCCACACAACCCACATCTAGGTTGAGAGATATGTCATGACACTCAATGTTTTGCTAAAAGTTATTTTACTTAAATATAATCTACCATGTGTGGGCCTTTAGTTATTTTGTAAGGTCTAGATATAGTTTATTGTCTAGAAGCTCAGGGTGCCAAATATCAGTATTGATGAGAAATAATATGGTACTACTTATCCTTTGCTGGGTACATTTGAAACATCTAAGCATATCTGAAAACTTCATTTGGTAGTTGATAAAAATATCAGTCTGATTTGGAGGCTACAGTTACTCAAATGCCTATTGGGCTGTTGTTCAATCTACAAACTCCTTTTTGTATAATATTTTCAAGAGTCATACTCAAAGTATTTAAGAACCAGTGTGGCATGCCCCAGGCAAAGTGGATTAGACTTGTACTGCAGCAGCAGCCGGCACAGCAAGCGTGCCAGCCTGGGGTAGGCTGGCAGGACATTATGTTACCCATGGGCAGAAGCAGCAATCCTATGGTGAGGGGGCTTGATAGGTGGTTTGGTCCAAGGAGCTGGGTTGGGTGGGTGTGAGATTCAAGCTCAGGTTTTCCAGCCCCTGCTGCCTCTTCTTCCCACTACCCTAATATTCAAAATGCATCTCAGAACTCAAGCTATATCAGCAGTTAAGACTATTAGGATCCCAGCAATGATCTACTTAGATACCCTTTAAAAGTCATAGCAGCCTTGGGGCTAAAGAGATGACTCAGCAGTTAAGAGTACTTGATGTTCTTGCAGAGCACTCAGGTTCAGTTCTTGGTACCCACAGGCTGGTTTACAGCCCTCTGCAGCTCTGGTTCCAGGGATCTCTTCTGGCCTCCATGGGCACCAGGTGTACATACAGTGCAAGTACCTACATATATGCAGGCAAATCACTCACATGTATAAAAATGAATCTTTAAAACAACAACAACAAAAAATCGAGTCATGGCAGCCTGCGAGACAGACCCTTCTGGCCTCGAGCTCCCTGAAGTGCTGCCTGTCCTTCTCAGAACAACTTCATTATGATGGCAACCCTACACCAGAGAGACAAGTTTTACTTGAGAAGATGGGGAGGAAGGTGAAAATTATGGATGGCATTTTCAAGCAAAGCTATATGCAAGAAGTGGTCTCAAGTCAAGCTCCTGCCTACCATTTGGTTGTGCGCTCCCCAAGAAGATCTATTCAGTGTACTCCAGTCAGCACTCTATAGAGGCCACTAGCAGGCTAGGACTTTATTAAGACGGGGAGCAGGGGCAGGATAGAAATTAGTGTTTGGGAACCCATGGGATAAATTCATTTGCAGACTAGTCAAATGTTTTCTACACTGATGGGATCTGGTCTGAGAAACTAGTCTGTCTCTCATTCTCTCCATCCATTCTGGATACTAAGGATGCACAGCGCAGGAGGAAGAAAGCACAGGAAAGTCAGTTTGTGTGGTCAGATACATGGGCAGCACTAGGGAACTACAACCTCATGCTGTGGATTCGGGATGAGATGCTCATCTGCCTACCAGCCTCCTATGTATCATCAGTGCTTGTTCATAGAGCCTTCACTAGTTAACACCGTGTGAATGAGTTAGTGCATAAGTGAGAATGAGTGTGTGAGGAGCAGGTGTGTGACTAAACTGATGTGAGCAGTTACATTCATCTTAAATTGCTGGGTTCCCTTTGACAGAATGTCACAAAATTGCCTTTCTTAAGACCAGGGGAAGGGCTAGCCATGTAACCAAGCCTTTGTGTAGTTTATGTGATTCAACTCTACAAAATCCAAACAACAGAAGAAATTCCTAATGTACAAAACCTTTGGCTAAAGAGGCAAGTCTCCTACAGGGTGCTATGTCAAGAGTTTAACTGTTACACTCTGGTGCCTGCCAAATCTGTGTTGGCCTGGGAAGATGTCCCTCATGGGTCACTTGGGTAGTTTTCATCATAGCCCTCCACATCACTGTGATCTGTTGCTAGGAGGAAATATCCTCGAATGGACACTTTTGAAGAAAATGGGTTCTTGAGGTTAAAAGTCCATGATTGGGCATCCTCTTCAGATTGGCCTCCAGTGAGGGGTGTCTGGTGGTGACTTGCATTGGTGGTGACACATGAGAGTGGGAGATAACATGGCAAATAAGGAAGTCACAAAAGAAGTGAGGTTAGTCTTGCTGTTTTTTAATAATAACCCATTTTCATAAGAACTAGTTCACTTTCATAAGAACAAGCTCACATCTGGAGTAAGTTTCATCAGGCTCTTTGAAGGGCAGTGTTTCCAATGGTGTAATCACCTCCCCTACACTCTACCTCTTAGAGATCCCTTCCCCTTCATACTGTGGCTCCTGAGACCACCAGTCCACAAACTCCAAGAGACCCACTCATATTTCAGCAGCCTCTCCTATATCTAACAATAACTGATGCCTTTAATTGTAATCTTTGTCCATATTTTAAATTGACTGTCAATTGTGCAGTGTCAGGAAGCCTAGTTTAAGTATTAACAAATTAGTAATTGTTGATATACAACAAAAATATTTTAGCGAGTTGGATTTTTCCCATTTAAATGTTTTTGGTTTTAACATTTTTTTTTTTAACAGACTACCAGAAAACACAGAATCTCAAATCTGGAGCAAGAAGGAAGTAGTGAGGGTCTTTTAAGGAGGTAGAGTTAGGGTCCTTCTAAGCCATCTCCGAGATTCACTTCAATGACTAGGGAAAATGTTTGAAAAGTGCTTCCTGTATATTCTCATTTTCAGGTCAAAGAATCAACTCAACCACATCTTCTACCAAGAAGGGCTTCATCAAGAAGCCAACATGGGAGTATAAGCTATGTAGAACAGGAAAAGACACTTGGTCATCAGCCACTTTCCTAGATGTAAACTCCCAGTGAGTGACTAACACCCTGGCCAAGATTCCTTGTGATCAGAGACCAGGAGCCACACCAGCTTGGTTATGGAAGAAACTATTACGTATTCATAGTTCAAGCTCACAACTATCAGTTAAGTACAGTCTGAGGGGTCCTGGCCTCCATGGTATCCGGTATGAACATAATGTAGTTACACACATGCAGGTAAAACACACATACACATAAAAATAAATGAATAAATAATGGCACTGAATAAAATAAGAGGCATCCTCAATTGTCATCCTCAAAGATTTGTCACTACCTGGCCATGGCCACATGGTAGGAAGGTGTTCTACGTGATAAGACCAAAGGGCTAAAGGGCTGTTGAGAAGTGAAAATGATCCTAAATTATAAACAGATTTGGCAGCGTGCCTGGGAAGAGGGGGAAATTCTGCAGTCATATTTCCAGTATGCAAGGTGGAAACAGTTTATGGATGTGAGCGAAGGTTCACAAAGCAAAGAATGACGACCATTTGCCTCAGAGTAAAGTCTAGTTTGGGTAAAAACAATTACCTGCCTGGGATCCTGGGAAAGGAAAGCTTCCTGGTTTCTCTTCCAGGAAGAAAAGACATAAAACAAGGGTTGAGAATTTTCTAAACAAGATTGTAGAGTTTTACCCAAACAGCTGCAGTTCATGTTTGAGGGCCCCAGACTCTTTGCATCTGATAGATGTTGCAACACTAAGTTCGAGGTCTCCCCAGCCCAGTGCCAAGAGTTGGCCCTGGGGGACAAAGAGAGAACAGTTGCTCTCTTAATCAGAGCAGAAAACACCCCCCACCCCCGCTTTGTTGTGAAATTGCCACTGTGCCTTTGAGGAGCGATTAAAATCCCAGCCATGTCAAATTTAAAGGGCAGGTTCCCAGGCAGGGGAAGGGAGGGGGCTTTAGAGGTAGAAGTCGGGGAGTCAGTTGCAGAGAATTTATGGAGGATTTGGGGATCACAAAAGTCATGGGATTTGATTCAATTAAAGTGGAAAAACACAAATGCACTTTAAAAAAAGCCTTACGTCCAGCAGGATACTTCTGTTCATCTCTGCTTCCATCTTGAGCCTGTTTTGTAATCTCTGTGCAAACTTCCCGAAGCCTGGCACAGATGCTACGCCGCTTGTGTCGCCTTAGTCTCTAGCCCTTAGCACACAAAAAGTTTTACCTTAGAGATCAGGCAAGGGTGACAGACTCCTAAGAGCCTAATAGTGCCCACAAAGGGTTACAAAGAAGGGTAAGAGGATGAGAAAGAATTCCCCAAGGCCTGGACAGAACAGTACAGAGTTCGCATGCACTACAAGCAGGCTGCTGCGTTTGGCAGCACGACCAGGTTCTCAGAGCCGTGGAGCACCCGGCTTTCAAGAAGGCAGCCTGGGTCCCACATTGTTTGCTAGCTCCAGCTCTTTAGTGCTGGCTATACCTGAAAAAAGCAGAACCCCCTCCCGCACTTTCTCCTGGAAAAATGGCAAGATTGGCAATTCCAGTCCATGGTGTGGTGCCCACAGAAGCGCTTGCTAACGTGCAGACAGGAGACTCCAATGGTTTCAGCACGGGCCCTGAGTCACACTCCCCGTGAATATCAACCGTGGTCTTCAGGTATCCTGAAGAACTAGTCTCTTTTTTTGTTTTTTTTACTTTCTTTTAATTTATTCAATGTGTCATTTACATCATGTATCTCGATGCCATTCACTTTCCTGTTCTTTTGCATCTGCCACCCTTCCCCGAAAGCCCCCCCCCCATAAAATAAAATTTAAAATAAAGGAGGAAAAAATAAAAATCTCGTCATGGAAGCTGCAGTGTGACACAGTGAGTAAGTCATGCAGTAAACCCCTTTATATATCATTATTTGCAGGTGTTCATTGGTCTGGCTTGAGGAAAGAGAGAGATGGTGTGGCTCATGTCCTCTAGACAGAGACATAGCTGAAGAGGCTAGAGAAGAAGGAAGCAGGCTGAGGTGAGTAGCTTGATTGCCACCCAAGGCCAGGATGATGTCTGGGCCTTAGCTGCTACTGGGACCCACATCTGGGCTCCTGGTCTGACACACCTGAGGTCTCTGTTGATATCTCTGGCCCTTGATACACCAAAGAGGAGAGGACTGAGATGTGCCGAGTTGCCCTCACTGGCTCAAGCACTCGGGAGCAAAGAGCTAAATGAGGTCTAGCTCATTTCTAGGATGGGAGACAACCACAGTACCTGGGTCCTCAGCCAGGGCTCTTGTGAGGGTGAGCAAGCATCACGATGCCTCTTAGTGCATAAGGGAGTTCTCAACGAAGAAGACGTTAGATCTCACTGCTTTCCTTAGGCTCTGGGTGACCAATCATGCAGTTTCCTGTTCTCTTTCTCACTGAGATTTCTGCATCGCACCATGTGTCACATGGGTGCTAGGATGACTCCTATTCCTTCACAGAAGCCTGCCTGATCCCACGTAAAGCCCATGGACGTCTGTGTTATTTAGGCACACTCCTTTTTTCTTCTCCAATTTTTGTCCCCAAATTCTTTAAAGATCTCTGGCACATATTTTTGGAATCATAGGCTATGAAAATGGAATCTTATTAGTATGAAGATAAATATAAGTTGGTAAAGTTCTTTTCTGAATCAGTCACAGCATGGTATCCCAGTCAAACAGCTAAGAGCAGAGAAGACAGGTTAAACTTCTGTAATCAAGAGAAGCTCTTGGCGTTGCTAGGAATTCTTGTTCTAAAAACAAAAATTGCAGCAGGAAATGCTTCCACTGTCTGTGAAGTGGGAAATAAAGGGCTTCAGCTCTCTCTACAGGGCCTCCTGTGGCACATTGTCCTGCCCCTCAACCCCCCAAATAAGGAGGCAAGGGCTGTTCTCCTGCTGCACCCCAGGCTTAGTCTCCATGGTGTTTTCTACTTTCCCAGGCTCACCACAGCACCAACCGGCAGGGGCTGTCCTTGGTGGGAACTCTGTCTGAGTAGCCAGAAGGCCTGAAGCTACACTGCTGGCCTCTTATTAGCGATGGAGTTCCCTGGCTCAACCGCTATGGTGCCTGCTGTAGCTACAGATAGATTCATCTTTTTCTTATTACATTCCCATACCACACAGTGGAAATATGTCAGTGAGCAGTCCCTTTGGTTCACTGCTATCCAAGGGACTTTTCACACTTTCAACACAAATAGGAGCTGAGAAGGTGTTGTTCCACTAGGTGCTCCATAGCTGACAACTCCTGGCTTTCAGACTGAGGGCGGAAGGGAGGGGAAATTCATTTCTGCCTTTACACTCAGAAGTGCAAATGTTGTTGCTTCCTTTAGTGAGTTGCTAATTTAGAAGATGCCATGTTTAGAGCTCTTCTCAGTTTGACCCATAATGAAAGGTGGAACCTTGTTAAGATTACCTTACCGGGTGGCTGCTGCTCCCAGCCTATCTCATATAACCCTCGTTGTCATGCTGAGGTGAACCAGATGACTGAAGTCATTAGAAACAGAGAAAGAAAACAGCGAAGACCCTTCAGCTGTACAAAGGTGTGTGTCAGCTCTGAGGTCTCACTGCCCTTGTGGTCCTTATCTGTAGAGACTGTCCCAAGTGTTGACGGCATCAGAATCACCAGGGAGCACAGAGAAATAACAGATGTATGTCCAGAGTTTTTAAACAACTGCCTCAGAATTGCTACCTTTTGGGACATCGGAGAGACAACTGATGGGAATAAAGGGTTTTCACTGAACAGAAGTGTGCATTTCTTCTACTGCTCACGGATATTAAGCTGCCATTTGCAGAATGCCTAATATACCTCACTTCATTGCCCTTTAACAAAACTCTCATAATAACCTGTCTTTCGCTTTTGTTTTTGTTTGTTTGGTATTCTTTTTTTAAAAGAAAGACTAGCATTAGGAGAAACTTGAATGAACCCCATATTAGGAGTTCTAAGCTAGGGAATAGTCCCTGTGATGCTTCAAAAGATCAAACACATCCAGAAGCTTCCACAAGGGTCTTGTCTTGTCCTTCCTCCAGGGACAGTCTGGATTTGGATCAGGGGCAGGGGACAGAAAATCAGTGACTTTATTCCTGGGTATACCCATCAGCTGCCTCGTGTACCTCCCCTCTCCTGCATACCTGGCCAGCTCTGGCCTTTGATCTCTGCTTTCTCATTATATTATTTTCTTTCTACCATGCTTTGTCCTTAGCTTTTCTCCTGTACAGAAGTCATACCCAGCATTGGTAACTAGGGAATCATTCTGAGGGTTCTGTGTCACATGTCCAGGGAGAGTGACAAACTGGCTTGGGCATCAGGAGCTTTTGGAGCTTGAGTAATTCTATTGTACAGCTGAAGTTGGGGCCATCACACCCTGTCAGCTACAGCCTGCAGAAGGAGATTTCCAGGATATTCAGATTAACAAGGTGGCTGACCACCAGCATATTCATATAATTATGATACTACAAAGATGCCCAGGGTAGTGCCAGAGACAGTCTAGCTACATCACCCACATGCAGGGAAAAAACAAAACAAAAAACACCACACAGCTACCACCATCTGAAAGCAGGAGCAAGAGTTCCCAACACCCGGTAAGTACAGCATGTTCTAGGCTGGCCTCTGCTAAGGGACTCTGGGAGAACACACACTGCCCCCTTGGGATCTGGGGATGCCCAAGGGTGGGTGCCAGGAGGGGGGCAGTTGCTACAGCTGTCCTCTACATTGAATGGTTTGAAACAAGGAGTGCCTGTGCAGATCCCACTCTCCCAGGGAGATCCACATCATAAACCAGACTATAAAACTAGCTTCATTGGCTCATTCTGCACTAGCTCCTCAGTTTTATTGCTCACACAACACTCATACCCTGAGAAGGACAGAAAATTTTGTGTAGAACTCAGCTTCACACTGGTATCCTTAAGGAAACATTGCAGGGTGCAATAAACCTAATGTGCCTACCTGGGGCATTTGCCTGCAGACAAGAGCAACTCAGTGCAAAAGGATTCCTTATACAACATAGAGCATGGCTGTCAGGGGAGACAGGGCTTGAGAGCAGGCTTCCTACGCCTTTGGGCTCAAATTCCTGGAGTGACGAAGGATTACTGATCCTTAAATGAATAAACACCCATCACACTAAGGGTGTGATGCTACTTGCCATGGGTGAAGACAAATAAAAACATGGCATAATGCAGCGTGGAAGGTGGAAACCACTTACTCCTGGGGTAAGCCATCAGGAAGTCAGGCTAAGAACAAGAAAGAGAAGGGCAGAGGCGATGAGTCTGTCCCCCCTTTTGGGGGTCATTGTTGAAGATTTGGTCTAGATTGCAGGAAGCACCATATGACCTCGAGAACAAGAGAAGGTCAAGGGGACACAGAAAGAACTGTGTATACAAGTATACAGGCCTCTCTTGCACTCTGCTGTGGGGACAGCTGCAGATAGGGTCTGCAGATGGCCACTAGCTTAGAGTTGTGCCTCACAGGGCTGAAGCAGTTTCTGGAGAGAAAAACTTGAAAACAACCAAGAAGTAAAGTAGCTCTGGAAGAGATGACTGGAGATGAGGGGTGTCTGTGAAAGCACTGCCTGCATGGCAGGAGTCAAGAAGACAGGAAGTCACGCAGCACCCTCTGCATGGGCTGGTGGGCATGGACAAATGTGTCTGTGGACGGCATTTAGACATCTGTGATCACACAGGCTCAGCAGTAAACACTTGCCTGGAGAGAATGCCTTTGCTCTCTTCACGTCCCATCTCTTGTGTACATTAGCGAGGATAACCATGCTCCTCTTGTACTGAGCTTCTTTTGGAGACAGCTTGCTGTGGAGTACCAGCACTCCAGTTGACAGAGCAAAGAGCTATGACTAGGGCCCTGCCCCCACAGGTACCAACTGTCTCCAAGCCCGCACAGACACAAGCATGTGAGACACCTCCGAGAGACATTAGCTCCCCATACTGACTACTTTGACACTGCTGTGACCAAGTACCTGACAGTAATAAGCTAACGGGAGGAATTATTAATTGTAATTCTGTTTCTAAGGTGTCAGTCCCTCATAGGGATGATGTGTCACAGAGCACGTCATGTAGAGGTGGCTAGGAAACTAAGAAAGGGGAGAGAGAAAAAGCAGAATGTGTCTGGAGTCCTGCCCCTCCCTCTATCCCATTTGACCTGAACCACAGTCTGGGTACTCCCCACAGTGAGATAATACCCTTATACATATACCCCTCACTTCATTGTCTTCTGCCTGATTCTAAATCCAACCAACATGACAAATCTGTCACATTACCTAACCAAGGTGGTCTTGGAAGCATGTATGTGATGTCGTCTTGACTCTGGTCCAGTCTCCAGTCTTTGCTCTGATTCTGTGGTGCCATGCTCTCAGCATGATTGGAAAGGCTAGGTAACTTCTCAGGCCTGTGCTGACATCTACATAGTTAGTATAAGCCCAACAAGTACTAACTAAATGCTTTCTCAGGTCTCTGGCCACATCACCCTGAATCCACCCCATCTCACTTACATGAAGTCTCAAAATCAACTCTAAGAGGTGAGCACACTCATTAAATCCACTGGATGAGGGGCATATGGCTCAAAGACCAGCCCAGCTCGTAAGCCAGAATCCCAAACCAAGAGTCTTGGCCCTCACTTTGGCTTCTAAACCACTTTACCATTCTTTTCTGTGACATATGCCACACCACTTCTTTCTGAACCATAACTGGTTAAAGGACAAGCTGTCAAAACAGCTTGTGTTTTTAGGATGAATATTTTAAATATTATAAACCCATTTCTTGTGGGGAGTGGTTGTTTGATACAGCTTCTGCTGATTGCTCAGTACTCTATCCAAGACTATTTTTGTCTCAGTTAATATATAGCACTGCATAAACACTGACTCAACGGGAGAGGCTGAACAATAAATTATCACTAGCCCAAGTGCTAAAATAGCTCTTGGTTCCTCTCTGCCTGAGCATGCTATCTATTTATGCTTTGCTTACTTCTGTGGAGTTCAAAGTCTTTATACACACTTCATCACAGCTATACTTATGCAGATTTATCATCTTTATTATACACATGTGTCTAACACTCTGCTCTGCCTACCGTTTGTTATGGAACTGCCATTTCCATCTGCTATTGACTCTGTGGCACCGACTGCCTTTAATCCACAATTAGTGGGAGCGGGTAGACAATGAAAAGAGTTGAACTTTACTGTTAGTGTTCTAGCTAACCCATTTAGTGCATGATATTACTCCATCATTAAACACTAATCATGTGTTATTCTGTTTGCATATACATTGTGTAATATGTGTACATGCTTGTGAGCATGCTTTCCTAAGTGTGAAGGCCAGGGGTCTACATCATGTTTCTTCCCCCGTCTCCCTCCATCTTGTTTTGTCAGATAAAGAATCTCACTGACCCTGAAGTGAGGCACCAGACCAGAAGGGCAGAGAGCCCCCAGGATTCAATTGTCTCCAGCCCCCTACCCATAATGCTGTGTCACAGTGTCCTTACCCACTGAGTCATCTCCTGACATTCTTGTTGGCCTGTTATTTCACTTTCCAAAGTCTGAAACATTATTTGTCCACCCTCCCTCTGTCTCTTTTTCTTCCAGAGACCTGTGATCTGTGACAAACATCTCCAAATTCCATCTTCACCTTCTCAGTTTTCACTGGCAAACAAACAAACAAAAACATATTTAGAGAAAGATCTTTCCTAAGAGAGGCTTCTAGGACGTGTGTTCATAAACTGGAAAACTAGGCTTACCCTGTCAAGATCTAACAGAGCCCAAGATTCAGGAGAATGCCTTAGTACACACAAAGAGGCCTGAAGGAAGATGTGTCAATTGGAGTTTCTGTCGGTGACAAATAAAAACACCCAAACTGTTTAGCCTACGGCAGGGGCCTTCTGTCCTCTTTTGTCTCTGCCTATGAATATCCCTTTTCATTACCCAAAACAGAATTCTAGTTCTAAGCATTTCCCTGTTTTGCAAAATGGGTATTACAGTAACAATCTGTTTCAAAAATAGTAACTGCCATTTTATTTTATATGAGCCTCTAAGATTTCCTCTTGTTCAGGTGTGTCATTCACCGGTGTGAATTTAGAAAAAAGGGACAGGTATGAACAGATAAAGGAGATCTTAAAAAGGGTTTGTACACACACACACACACACACACACACACACACACACACACACACACACACACACACACACAGAGTATCATTAATACATTGGGAGAATGTTTGGGAGCAAAGTCATTTATTGTAGAAATGTTCTTGTTTCAGCTCACCTATAGGATGAGCAACTAACTAAGCTGTCTGTGGTCAATATTCCAGAATAAGAAAAAGGCCACTCTAGAGCCTCACACTGCTCAGTGATGCCTTGCTCTATTCTTTTTCCCTATACACTGTCCCCCCATTCTAGGAAGCCTGGTACCTTGGTCACTTCTGCTCCAAGGCCCAGATTAGTTATTATTTTTAACAAAAAGCCATTGCTAACTCTGGGGTGGAAGCCTACTTTATTCTTGGGTCCCCTTTTGCCCAGCTTAACCTACTCAGTTGAGAAAACCAGGAAGAACTTGCAAAGAGCCCTGCCTCAGTAGCCAGCAGAGGGAGAGTATTATCAGCAGAGCAGAAAAGACGAAACCTGTGATAGCTTCCTAAGATCATTTCTGTAACTGCTACCCAACCATCCTGGGTGTTCCCACCCAGTGGAACAATAGAAATCTCTTAAATCAAAACCAGGCCACATCTAACTTTAATTCAACTAATAAAAATGACATCACTTACAGACTTTGCTTCTTCATTTTTCTTTGTTCTTTATCTCTTGAAAATAAACAATGGTTTGGCATGGCTCAGCTGAACCTGGTCCTACCCTGAAAACCAGGGCAGCTTTCAGATGGCAAGGTCCATCTGGCCTCACAAATAAAGGTAGTATTCACACCATGAGAACTCCAGCAGAGGTAAATAAATATACCCAAGAAGTGTCTGGAAAGCTCTCTATGCATATGATAAAACATGTTGTGAGTGTCAAGTATGGGGCAGTTAACAATGCTGACTGGAAGATGTTAAGAAGCAGCAACAATAGCAAATAATCCCAAGAGTATTTTCTGGTAACTCATCATGCTGAAGTGATCTGTCTTAACCAAAGAACAGTCTTTGAAAAACCAACTAAGGCTTTATCTCAGGTGGATGACATATGGAAACAGAGCTCATGTGCAAGCTAGCTCCAGACCCTCCCACTGTGCATCTCTGGTGAGTTCCAGAAGATGGTGGAAAACTCTTTTCTCTTCTTCTACCAGAATTTGTGAGATTTGGAGGGCAATGTGTGTCTAGTGCACGAAGGACTTCAGTGCACAGTGACCAGGGTGATCAGTGTTATATTCAGACTGTTGGCAAAACAGTGCAAGCATTCATTTAGAAATCACAGAATGGTTAAGACAGATTGATGTTTAGTTATTTGGGTGATGGGGAATAACTGTTTAAATATGCAAATTAAGATGAAAACTAGAAACTGTTCAGCTCATCTGACAGTCCAAACTTAAATAATTTAATTATGTGCACTTTACTGTAAGCAATGTGTACATGATTATAATTTTCATTCATTGGTATTATTTTTAATTTTAATATTCAAGATTTATATAAGCAGATAGTATATTATATATCTTTTCCAGAAGATGCTCTTTTTATAGACCTGCATCTAATTTTTTCAGACCATAAACCATAGGCATCATTCTGTGTGTTTACACATATAAATATGCATACATATATATGTATCTCTCTATATATGTGGATATATGCATATGTAACATATCTTAATATTGCAGTTTATTTTATACCAATTTACAATTAAACCAGTCTCCCACACAGATATTTCCAGTTTTCACAGTTTGTTTTGGCTTTGCTGATAAAACAAAATCAATAATAGTTAGCTTTATACACATATAGGAGGAATTCTTGGATGTCAAATATATGTGGATTTTGTGTTTTCAAAATTGAGATCAAAATGTACTACAAAAACATTTTAAGTACTCCTCCTCATTAATACTATATGGAGGGGAATCACTGAGGTTTTCATATCTGCTTTTAATTCTGTCTTCCAAACTTATCCCAGGGTATGGTCTGTAGTCACAGTGTAACCAATTGGTACAGTCTCTCTGTGACGTTAAGCCTTTGTTAACAGTAGCTACTTGATATTATCTTCTGTGGGTGCTTGATTTAAAACCATGAGCAAGGGCTGTGGAGATGCCACAGTGGGTGACAACACTTGCCAGGCAAGCTGAGGGCAGAGATGCATAATTGCAATCTTGGCATTCTTCTGGAGGGAGTGTGGGTGAGGTCATGCTAGCCTGGAGTACACAGTAAGCGGTGAACAAGAGACATAGATGGAAGGTAAAGGCGATGCCTGAGGATGTCCTAAGACCTCTACACAAGTGTTGTAGTGCATATATGCTCCCACACAAACATGTGCACATGTATCATACATAAAAGTAATTATATATTGAAAACTATAAGCACTGCCAAAAATCAGAAGTTTCTGCTTGTCCTGAGTTAGGGACAATAGGTTTCTGTCACTGAAACTATTACTGTAGAGAGACCCCCCCTCCAAAAAGGGAAAAAAAAAGAGTGAGACTAAGCCAAATTGATCCCAGATGAGTAGATTGAAGTTACTATATTTTAACAAATGTTTCTCCTCATGCTGGGCTCAGACCTCTGAGCGCCACACATAAAGTCTTATTTTGAGTCTGTGTGGTGATGGCCTGTAGGGACCTGGGAAAGAAGACTGGTACTGCCCCCCCCCACACACACACACTCTCACACCCAGCAAAGCGCCACTCTCGGTTATGATTAGTCTCTCTTCCCCATCAACAGCCATTTCTTGAATGTCTGATATTCTTCATGATGACCTGGCAGCTTGGTAAGATCATCAGACAGACAGAACCACTTTTACATCAGTGGTTCTCAACCTTCCCAGTGCTAATCCTTTAATACAGCTCCTCATATTGTAACTCCCAACATATTTTTTTTGCTTCTACTTTCTAACTAATTTTGCTACTATTATGAATCATAATGCAACATCTGTGTTTTCCCATGGTCTAAATGGCCCCTGAGAAAGGTCTGTTTGATCCCCAAAGGGATGATGGCCGAACAGGTTGAGACCCACTGTTTCACATTGATAAAAGTTGTACTGAGTATAGTATACAGCCAACTATATTTATAGTATTTGAGTTTTATAAGGATTGGTCATAGAGAAGTGGTCTACTGGAGAGCTGAGAGTAAATAAAATTGTGAATTGGTCAGAACACCTCAGTCTTCATTAAACTGAGTACTGTAGTGATATATAGTATATTTAATAAAAAATAATCTAGAATATCAGAGCACAAGCCTTGACGGTCAGGGAGTGGTGACCCACACTTTTAATCCATTACTCAGGAGACAGAGATCTGTCTGGATCTCTGTGAGTTCAAGGCCTAATAGCCAGGCAGTGGTAGCTCACACCTTTATTCTTAGCTCTAGGAGAGTTGAACCAGGAAGTAAAATAGCTGGGAGGGGAAAGAAATATAAGGCAGGAGAAGGAGAAGTTCAGCATTCTGAGTCACCGGTCAGGCTGAGGGCCCGTGAAGATAAGACTTACTCTGTTTGGCCTGAGGAGTTTCATGGGTGAGAACTGACTGTGGTTTGTACTTTGTCTCTCTGATATTCCTGCTTTTCCCCAATATCTGGCTCCAGGTTTTTATTATAATACTAAATAGAATTTGTGCAATAAAGTACTAACTGGTTTGCTGCAATAAAGTACTAACTGGGGCTCTGCTGTATCTTGACCTGGCTTTACCACCCCAGGTGAGCTCATGCTAGGCATAGGAGGTAGGCAAAGGCACAGATGTTTTCTTCCAGGACAATGTGTGAATAGAAGGTATTTGTCACCATTCACCCTAAAAGGAATCAAATTTAAGACTTTTCATTCCACTTTTCATAATCATTTTCAAATTAGCCATTACATCATTGAGATTAAAACAAATAAGTGGCTGGTTTGGAATGCAAACTTAATCAGTGATTTTATACCATGATTTATTCTCTGTGATTTAATAATATGAAACCAGTCTCCCCAATATTTGAAAAGGGTAAGTTTTTGAACAGCAATCTATATCTTCCCACTCATGAATTAATTAGAGTCCAGTCCTCAGACATGCTCCACACAGCATCCACATCTGGATTTTGAGACACCACTTATTAGAATCTATATTTCATTTATAGAGACCAAAAATGCCACCCCTAAAAAGAGGGAAAGAGTCTTCCTTCTTTTCTGAAGGCTAAACTCCAGGAGACCATTCCAATGTCCCAGGAGCTATGGGGCTGCCCACATAAGGTAAAGAAACTACCCTTGAGAGTCTATATCTTAATAATTCAAAGCTTGGTCTGCTATGACAGATCTATCTTCAAGCATATCCCATTTTTTAACCAGGATTTTGTTTGTGTGTGTTAAGTTCCAGTCTTTTGCATTATTAAAAACACTTTAGAAATGTATTAGAGACTTTTAAACCTCTTGTAATTCAAGTGCTTCCTTTTCTCAGAGCAATACATTCTGTGTTTACATGTTCTACATTTATCTATGTTCTGAATCCCCTGGGAAGGTCAGACTGAATGATCTCTGCTTTCATGGGGTTAAAATAATGAAAACAGATCTCTCTCATAACATGAGTGAGGTGTGATTTTGATTATCAACTGGACTAGACTGGGAGCACCTAGGAGATTTTGAAAGCAAACATCTCTTCAATAAGATCATCTTTGAAGGATTTCCAGAAAGGATCAACCAAGTATGGAAGTCTCACTTTAAATATAAACGACTATTCCTTAGGCTGGGGGCCCTGATGGAGGAAGAAAAGCCATGAGGTGAGCTGTTCTGAAGCACCTACCCCTCAACCAATCAGCACCCACCCCTCAACCAGCACCCACCCCTCAATCACCAGTCAACTGTTGTGACATACTGAACACTCTGAAAGCAAAGCCCTCTGCCGAATGAGTTGTTTCTGTGAGGTACTAGGATAAGAAAGTCTTACTAAGATAGTATAAAAATGGCCCCAAATGGTACCTCTCTGAATACAACTTAGTGGCATATAAGCCACAAGAAGGCTATAAGTTTGGGTTTTGTTGTTGCTGTTTTTGTTTTTTGGGTTTTTTTTTGTTTTTTTTGTTTTTTTTTTTTTGTTGTTTGTTTGTTTTTTGGTGGTATTGTTGATTGCATTCGGTATATTCAACAACTAGCAAAGGGCCCTTCATATAGTACGTATTCAACAAATAGTCATGATTCAGCTACTGGGGGCATTTCCTGTCAAACCCAATGATCAATCCCTAGAATCCCCAAAGTAGAAGGTGAGATCTGACTCCCACAGGCTTTCTTCAAACCTCCACATGCATATTATGGCACATACATGTATACACATGCATATTCATATTGCACATATACAGAATAGGTAAATAAATTTTAAAACAAAACAAAAAACAGCCATTGAATGAACAGATGGATATGAAAATGAAGTTGAATTTGGAGGGTGAGTGGCTAGCCTGGTATATATTTCCTTAAGACTTGTTTTGTATTTTAACTTATGTGTGTGTGTCTTTGTCTTTGCGTTGTTTATGTGTGTGTGTGCCACATGTGTATATGCACATGGAATCTGGAAGAGGGTGTCAGATGTTGAAATTACAGGTGGCTGTTAGCTGCCTAATGTGGGTGTTGGAAACTGAACTCCAGAAAAGCAATAAGCAACTAAACAGCTGTCCCATCACTGCTGTCCCACACCTGGTGTGTTTCAGTGGAAGCAATACATGCAAAAAGTATACTCAGATAAGCAATTTATAAATGCAGCCCTCTTGTGAGATCCATGATGGATATTGTCTACTAAAAAGAGCAATGTATCAATGCTTTACTATGATAGAAGTCTGGTTCTAAGGAAGTGGTCCTCGGACAGAAGGAAGCACAATATACTTAATATTTTTCTTGAACTCAACTTCAGCCTAGCTGAAGTTACCTCTCACTGAAAAAGTCATTGGTTGAAGATATCAGCTTTCTAAACTTTTCAATTTAGATTGGTCCAATCATGAAGGACAGAGTTTAGAGTGATGTAATCATATCGTGGGGCTGTTTCTCAACTTCAGAGCTGGGAATACACTAGGTTGACTGAGCAAGAGGACAACCTTACAGCTTGGGAAGGGGTCTTATGTCATCCAGCAAGCTTGCTCATCGAGACACAGTGTTGCTTTGGCTAAGTTTGCTTGTTCTTGGTTAACCAGGCCCTGATCTCAGCATCTCTAAGCCACCAACACCAGCCTGTTTTATTCCCCTAATTCCCCAATTCAAGAATCGGGCCTGTCTAGAGAAGTCTAGCCAGTATTCATCCCCATGACCTTGACAGTCTGAAAAAATTACAAGTGTAGAAACCACAGATGACAGGAAGGGAGAAAATAAGGAAGAAAAAGTTACTCCTTCTCCTCTTTTCCAGAGCGACTGCTCACAACTGTTCACATCTGGCACGCCTCAATGGCAATCACATGGTTCAAAAAACCTTGAACCTTGAAAGTGAAATAAAAAAACTTTTATCTTCAAAAAGAAAATTAAAGGCTTGGAGTAGACCACTTGGGACCCTTTTAATCCCCCTCCATAATGGTGGGTGTTATTACTCTATGCAGAAAGGTATTTTGTTCTATTTTGTTTTTTTATGAATAGGCTAACACATACCTTAAGGCTATAAAATAGTGCTTTAGGATATAGCGTGTTGATTCAGATACAAAATAAAATACTGTTTGCATTATAGGATTTTAATGAAAAATCTGAAAACATGCCTATTTAATGAATTTATGGGGCTTGCCTGAAAATGCCTGCTTTACAAAGTTGAACTACGGGTGGTCCCACACCCAGAAGTGGCACAAGAACCCTTTGTCAGGCCACAGGTTTCAATTTTTGGTATGGAAAAATTCAGTCACCATAATTATAACCCCAGATAGTAAAGACCTTCTGTAATTCTATGCAGGAGAGCAGAGAGAGTTCATTAGTGTTCAATAAAATTGTAATCTGAGCAGCCTGTAGGTGTGCAGGAGTCAGCACTACATCACCTTCTCCTTGGCCTGTTTGTTGAAGTGTCTTCTATCCTTTGAAAACCTTGAGAGCAAACCCCACATTACCCAGATCCTATAACCTCAATGAACTCAGGATGGTTTGTTTTTGTGTTCAATGAACCAAAGAATCTCTCAGAAAAACCACTCAAGAAATAGGTCGGAGTCAGAGGAAATCAATGTACAACTTGTTTTAAAACTTCTCTCTGAGGCTTAAAGATATTTCAAATATACACTTTAAAAGGCTCATTTGTGAAGAAAGTTCATCTCTGAAGGTTCTGAAACAAGACAAAGCTAAGCAAAGAATCAATATTAATTAAATATTGATGAAGGGGTGGGGTCATTGGGTTACTCAAGGGGCTTCTTGACTAAAAGGATGCCCACACTGGAGAAAAGGACACACAGTGTCATCATTTTTCTCCCTGGATGGTCTTCTTGGCTTTGAAATGGGAAGATCAAAGCTAAGCGAGTGTATGGAAAATTAATGAGAAGTGCTCACTGCGTGTGGTTAATATGCTGAGTTAACTCAGGCAGTAAGGAAGAACAGCATGCCCTTCATCACATGGGATGAAATACTAAAGCCTCTATACACGGTTTTTATTTGTTAGTTAAAAATCAATTAAAAATTTAAAATATATTTAATTTTTAATTAAAAAGAAGCCTACCATGAAGGCCAAGGGCTAAGAACCACTGAAAGGTTCCCACATCTGTGAGCATCCTGGCTGTGTGGATTCTTTGGCTTGAATTTCTCATATATCTTGTATATCAATTTTGCACTTAATCTTACTTTCTCTTGAGAATTATTAATATGTATAAGAAATGTCAGAGTTTTAACATTAAGATCATATATCTTTGATTGCATTTAGCCACCAGAAGTGACAAATTTTCTTCAAATTCATGTTCTTCCCATACTTTAATTTCTCAGAATGGAAAATAAAATGATTTAAGCATAGATAAGACAAAAATCATGTTTTCCTAAAGCAATAAGAAAACCATGGTTTGTTACCATGTGGTGGTCAAACACTCGTGAGTTGAAACAGATTCCAGTATGTACCTAAGGGCTTGCATCCTCGTGAGAACGCTAAAATGACGAGAATTTGACCTTAGAGTCCTTCAGGGCTCAACCCACCTTCTCAGTTGGGATGTTCTCAGCTGCCCCACCTGAGCTGAGCATCCTCAGAAGACCACCAACTTCTCAAAATGTCCTCCAGCTTCTGTGCTCTGGTCTGAGCAGAGGGAAATGATGTCCCCATTAGAGTAAACATTAGGACCAAGTGTGATTCAAGAGCCCATAAGATGGCTCTGTCTGTCACATGCTGTGGATGCCTGCAGCCGGATGCCCATCACTGAATTTTCAGAAGTAAAATTCCAAGAGTGGCACCTTCTTTAACGGAATAACATGTGGAGGTGTTAGACATGGTTACAGCAGGCTTTTTGTATTTTCACAGGAAGAATATCAGAGAGAGGGAAAGTGAGGAGAGGGGAGACAGAAGAAAGACCTGCCATAAGATAATGGGGTATTCACTCTCCCACACTGGTCCTTATCAAGGCATCACCAACCATGTTAAATGCAAATGCAAATCATTGTTAGTTAGATATGGATGGGTGAGATATATAGGCAGGGAAAGTATTCTTTGGTTGGCAAAAGCAATTGGTGGGCAGCTTAACTGAGCTGTGTTCATCAGTCTGGGGTGGGATTCTCTGCAGGAAATTTCTGTGTGCTTAATATTGTTATAATATTGCTTCAAAGCCAGATTCTACTGGAGCTTGTAGGTTATTTGTTCTTTATTATACAGAAAGTTATATTTGCTTTTGTAGCTCAGAACAGTAGTGTCAGGTGGAAGGAGAGAACTGAGTGCTGAGAGGAGGCATGGCCACCCCAGGAAACCTTGTGCACCCACAAAAAGCCAAACAAGGCAAAACAGCTACACACTCATAGCCAATTACACTGTCAAACACACACACACACACACACACACACACACACACACACACACAGACTCCTTCCACAGGTAGCCCACATTCCACGCCCCCATAGGCACACACTTCCACACTTTACATACATACAAACAACACACTCCACACACATCCACATCCACTTCACACTCCACACACACCTACATAAATGCTTTCCACATGTACCCTATACTCCACACACCTAGACACACACAGCGCATGTATTCCAAACATTCACACACACTCCACACACCTCCACAGTGCATATACACAAACTACACACTGAACACACATGCCCCACAATCCACACATACCACTACACGCGTGCGCGCACACACAGACCCCTCTGAAGCAGGTTGAACTGCACCTAAGCTTTCAAGGATCCCCAGTGCCTGAGGAAGACACGCCTTATGTTTTCAGACGCTTCCTGTTTTGTTTGTTTGACTTTATTTTTGTCTTCACTCTGCAGAAAGCCTCACAGATATGTTGGGTGATATTATTCTGTAGAAACCTCACGTCTTTAAATTCTTAGAATGTAGGCAGATACCACTACCGGTATTCTTAGAGCTAGAACCACACAACTCACACAAGCAATGAAACTAAACCCACACTGCATTCGAATCCCTGCTTTTAGTTCCAAGCAGGTTTTTCTTTATGACACAGGAAACCAAACAGGAGGCACCAGTGAAGGTACCAACAAATGGACTTCTAAAGTGTTCTCTGTGACAGTGGGATAGTGATTGATTTCCAGCTCCAAAGAGATCATATCATCTGACCCTTGACACCCTGTAGAGGAAAGTAAGATTATAGGCTCTTGTTGTGAGTCAAAACTGATTCAGGACAATGAATTCTGCCAGATGTATTTCGAAGGCACTCATATCCTCATAGGTAGTGTGATAATCAAGGCTAAAGATGACAGAGATAGGATGTCAGGTCATGAGATGGTGTTCATATGAGGCTGTGAAACCTACTGCAAGGTGCCGGGACAGTCTGGGCATCTTCTGCACAAAGAACAGGTATGTCACTTAAGGGAGGTAAGAAGCATTCTTTCTTTGTGATTTTTGGTCCCACTGCTCACTGATACCCAGTTGAATATAGTATACTAAAAGATCACTGCCAGCTTCATGTAGACTTTTTCTGCCTCAGGCCACTTACATCTTGAGCATAAAATACATCATTATTAAAAAAAAAAAAAAACTCACATTTTAATCCAGTGCTTTCTGTAATATGGCCAGGATGTCTTAAAACTTAGACTCCTTGAAGTCTTTCAAAAGACAATAATCAATTCATCCTCACAAACTTCCTTCTGCTCACTGCCCCCAAAGATATACCTGGAATGAATGATGACTAATATATAACTGGATTAAATAGATACCACATATACTGTTATAGAATGCATGACTTTGAAATAAGTTTCATTACACAGGAAATTAAAGGCCAAATACGGTGACAAGCACCTTAAAATCCCAGGACTCTGGAAGCAGAGGCAGGTAGATCTCTATGAGTTCAAGGTTATCTAGGGCTACAAAACAAATAAAAAAAGAATATCAGTTAGTCCGCTTTTTGCTACCATGACAAATACCAGAAATAAATCACTGTAGTAGAAGAAAAGGTTTATTTTTGGCTCCTAGCTCCTTGGTCCATTTTTGAGGGCTGTGGCATCACAATACACCATGTGAGGGGAGCTGTTCACCTATGGTGACCAGGAAACAAAGAAATGGAGAGGGTGCCCTGGGGACCAATATCCTATCCAAGGATATACTCCTCAGAGACCTAACTTCCCCTGCTACTCCCCAAATCCTAAAGGTTCTACCATTTCCCAATAGTGCCAGAGGCTGGCAACCAAGCCTTCAACATGGGCCTTTGGGGGTCACCAAAACCACAGCATATGCACTCGTCATGCAAATACTGACATCATAGGTTTATTAAAGCTAACTTGACTTGAATTCAGAACCGATTGTGCCTTGAGAAAACACCCTGAGCCTGAAACTGAAGTGTCGAGGCTTCAGTTTACTTGTATATGAAACAGCGAGACTTGGACAAAACAGTTTCTAAGGTTACTTTCAGCCCCATAATTTTATGACTAAATATCAACCTGGGCTTTACCCTGTAAAAGACACTCTGCTAGATGCCATGCAGCAAATGAGCAGAGACACGATCCAATCCATGCTTCTTCCTGTTAATGGTGTCATTGCTTGGCTGTGTTTCCAAACTTCCATCATAGCTACTTTGATTCAGTCTCAAGTTTCAGTTCAAATGTATGCCACTCTTTGATGTTTAGAGATCCCTAGTCAAATGGGGCTCATGCCTATTTGCACAGTCTCTGTCAGCACGTCCCTATCTTCTCCTTTCCTCTGCATTTCCTCTGCAGCCTAAGTTTCTCAGCACTGTACACCAACCAGTAAGTAGCTGCTGAAGAGGAGCAACAATGCTGAGCTGCCTGTGCGGTGAGGATCGGGTCTCCTGAGCTGCCTGTTCAGTGAGGATGGGGTCTCCTGAGCTGCCTGTGCGGTAAGGAGTGGCTATACCTGAGTTACTCCCCACTTCGCCCCGCCCCCCCCGCCCCCCCCCCCCCCCCAGATTCATATAGTTTCCTCTGCTCCCAAACTGAGTCCTTTCCCCGCCCCTTCTGTCTTCTCCCTCAAGAAGCAGCATCTTGGCCCACAGCCTACAGCCTGGACGAGCGACCTGTTTGAAAATCTGTGCATGTCGGACCTGTCAACATCCAGGCTCAGGAAAACAGGCTGCCCTTGAGCAGAACAGCTTTGCTAATCAATCATGCCTCAGAGAGTGGGCGGTTTGCACACGGGGCCTACTCTGCTGTGACCAAGGGACTATGCAAACGTCTCAGGGTGAATTAAAGCAGAGGGAGAACAGTGCACTTTCCCTGTCTGCTGCAAGAAGACCAGGACGAGGCTTTATCTAAAAACAACTCCTTCCCGGAAGCCCAAAGCAAGCACATGGACTCAGAATTCTAGCTCAAGATTTACTGCTAACAGAGGTGAAGTCTCATCTTGGGCACTGTATGCAAGAGATGCAGTATAGAAACTGCCAACACGACCACTCTGTTGTATGGTTAAGGTTTTTATTGTGAATAAGTGAGGGCAGAGAGAAAAGGAAGCAGGCTGGACATGGCCAGGGTTATCTTTGAGAGAAGGAAGAATACCAGGAGAGCAGAGAGAAGAGGGGGGGGGGGGGAAGGGGGGGGGAGGGAGGGAGGATAGTAAGAATATCAGTTATAGGGAGGATGCGGAGGTGAGGGGGGCAAGTCCATGAGCTTGAGGGAGACTAGGGTAACTAAGGAGGTGTGAGGGGCTAGGATGCTTCCGAGACTTTGAAATGTAGAACAAATATTTGTGAATAGGGATTGAGGGAGCCTAGAGCATGCACAGACTTTGATATGCAGCATGGGTATATATCATGGATACTTAAGTCTCTCTTGCTAGAGGTAAGGAAAATAACTCCTTTCCACAGGTGGAAACTGGTTTCACTAATTCCTGAGGAATGTCGGCATTCATCTAACTGTTAGAAATCTTCCTATAGTCCAGGTGAGCTCATTTCTGGATATTTGGACAGCCTGAGAACTAACAGACATGAGGTCATGTGCAAAACAAAACTAAAGATGTCCTCCAGTATTCAGAAATCAGAAGAAATAAACTACATTCAATAAAAAATAGTCTCTTGAGGAGCAATCACGTGGGGCTACACTACCAGTAATGTGCAAATGTGCCAGTGAGCAATGGACACCATCTGAAGCTAAGCCAGATACAAAACACAAATTTCCACTAATGAGAGATTTCATTAGACAAAGTTTGTCACAGTTTGTTGGGTATATTTATATGTCCAGGCTATAATGTACTACCTGGGCCAGGTCATAGAAATCATCCAGCCTTTAAATGTATACTTCTGCACACATGCATGTGAACACACACTCATTAAGGATAAATTTTTAATTAATCTATTTTCAAGTCTTCTCATGGCTTCAAAGTTCTTAAATTAGTGGCAGAGAACACAGGCTTAAAATAACCAGAGAAAGATCGCCACAGAAACAAAATACATAGATAACTCTGAACGCATTTTCCCTTTAACTCAGCAATCCCATTCTTGTGATTCACCATGATCGTGTATGAATTGAATTTTGACAGAGCTATCTACTGAGAAGTACTTGAGACAACAAGAGACTGGAATAGCCAGGTGTCCAAGAACGGCTAACTGTATCCGCTGCAGTGTGGGACTGCATAGTGACTTGCAGAGAATTGCTCATTCTGCATTCCTTTCCCCTTGGACTCTGACATTAGCTCTGTTTTTACTAATGAGATGTTAGCAAATGTAAGGTAAGAAGAAGCTTTCTAAATATTCCACATTAGGGGACAGCTTGTTTTTATTTCTGACCCACGAGAAGTGTTCCATGTGAACTTGCTGAGAGTATTAATTTCAGGTATGTGGGTCTACCATGGAATGACGCTGTAAGAGTTACATGGCCTTCTGACTGCATCCACACAAGCAAATTCTGGCAAGACTTGCTGAAAAACCACTGGCTGATCCCAATCCAAACAGCTGACCCACAAAACTAGGAATCAATAAAATAGCTACTTTGAAGCCACTACACTATGAATCTAGTTAACTGACCCAACATAGTATCTCATAGTGCGCTGCTATGAAGGCAACATACTAACCACAAAGAAAAGATACAACATTCTATTTCAAGAACATACTGTTAAATTAATAAGCCATATGAATAACAGACAGAACATTTCTTTGTGTAAGATGTAACAAATATATTCTGCACAAAAAGACACTGGGCATCTATTTAAGAAACTACATGTGACTTTTGTATCAATGGAGAAAGAGGACAACAAATTTAATAGTTGAGGATGTGGATAAACTTGCCAATAAATAATTTATAAACTGTTCCAGTGTGTAAAGCATGAGAATCCATTACTCACAGAAACAATGTTTTAAAATGACGAAGACAAAGCAAGAGAGATATGCCATACTTTGGAAAGGCAGACTTTAAACGAACAATCATAATTCTACATAAATCCATACTTCATCTCATGGCCTTCCTGTGAAACAGAACCACATTTCTTCACAGCATATGTGGTTATTTACATACATCTCTTCTATGCAGAATTGTAAGCACATTTGGAGCAGGAAGCACATCTCAGGCATCTTAGTCTTCTTAGCAATAAACAAGAGCTATGCAGAGCAAGTAAGTGCTCACTAATGGGCTTCTGGGGCCAGTGAGACAGCCCACTGGGATTTATGACCTGTGTTCAATCTGTAGGACCCATATGATAGGACAGACTAACACATGTGTGCAGTATTCATGTTCCTATAAAAATAAGAAATTAAGTAATTCTGACATTACTTAAAAAAATGTCCTCAGTAAGTCATTGGTGAGTCCTGGAGAATCTACAGCTTGATTTCTTCTGCAGTACTGTTGCAGTGCGGTTTCTTTGGTCCCGGGCGGCCAGACCCACAGACCTGCTGCCGGAGACCCCTTAGCAACCTGCCCCACCACTCAGGCCCCCAGAAATGACTCAGACGCTCATATTAACTTTATGCTGTTTGGCCTATGGCTCAGGCACATTGCTAGCTTGCTCTTATATCTTAAATCAACCCATTTCTGTTAATCTGTCTGCCACGTGGCCCGTGGCTCACCTGTGCTCCTTACATGTTGCTCCTGTGGGCTTCAGCTCGGTCTGCTTCTGACTCTGCCCTTCCTTTCCTACCTATTCTGATTCCTCCTCCTACTTCTTTTATGGTGCCTGTCATGGCCCAAAACAGCTCCTTTATTTAAAGATTGAGATTCACAGCATACAGAAAGGCATTCCCACATCACTTTCCCCTCTTACAGCACCCAGTATTCCCAGGCGGTCTCCCATCCAAGTACTAACCAGGCCCGACCCTGCTTAGCTTCCGAGATCAGATGAGATTGCGCGCATTCAGGGTGGTAGCAGTATTTTAGATCAAAAACTGAGCCAAGGCAGCTTCCAAATTGTGTATACGAAGCGGGTCATTGTACAAAGAAAGCGTGGCGTCTGGGTCACATTCAAAATGGTGCCAGCGGACTGGCGGCAGGCAGTGCTGCAATCAGGCCGGTTCCTGAAATCTCACAGAAGACTCAGTGGCATGTGATTGATTTTAGATTTCTGCTTATTTTGAACAAAAAGGAAACAAAGATGGTTTTTTAATAGCAGCATTTTCTTGGGTGTGTTCTGTTTGCTGGCCACGAACAGAGACGCAGTTCCTTTAAGAGAACTTACTGATTCAGCTTCCTCAGCAAAAATTATGCATCTCTTTAGGAAAGTGTATTTTAAAAGCTCTTATGGTTAGAAGATGATTAAGGATTCACAATAAAACAGATTCAGATGAAAAGAAAAACCTGTAAATGGGTTACAATGTGTGTAAGAGGTACAAAGTCTTCAGAGAGAAAAGAAAGAGGTTAGAAAAAGTCTTTAAAAGAGAAATAGAGTAATAAAAATATAATAAGCCACGTAAAGATGGAAAATAGACACAAAATCTGGATTTTGTTTGTTATTGTGTTTTCTTTTAATTTTTTAACTGTTAATGAGCTAACTGCAGAAAGAAAATGGATTGCAAATGCAAAGGCTACCAAGTTAAACAAGAATATATATTTTAAAGGTATTTTGATTTTGAAATTTGTGTCTAAGGATTTATTGCTTTGGAAGAGTTCTGCTTTTGTTTCCACAGAAGAAGAGAACCTGTGGATTGCTTCCAGGCAAATATGGTTTCATCAACCAAGACCCCCTGAAAAAATCTCTGATGGGAAGAGATGGCAGTATCAGCTTCAAGACTACAGATTATGATCCAGTCTCAAGAACCCGTGAGATTTCGAACACCCCTTAATCAGCAGGAAGTAGTAATAGAAAACTATGCCCAAATTCCCCAAATATTGTTTCTAGATGTTTGTTTTCATTATAAATGGTTAATGGTCATAGTCAATCTCTTTCTAAGAAGGAAAAGGGGATATGGTATATAAATGATTTTTTAAAAGGTTAGATTATTGAATTTACTTAGATCAGGAAATCAGCTGTTAATCTTGAAATGTTTTATAATGGTATGGATTTTGGTTTATTGATACAAATTTAAGGTCAATTTTGTTATGCTGTATGTATTTTTCTATTCTAGTCTAAGGTATGATGTTCATGTAACTAATTTAAAATTGTAATGTATAATTAAGAAATGAAGGTTAATAGTCACCTTTGATAATCAAACTTATAGTTAGGCTAGTTAAGATTTTTAGGTATACAAAAATATATTTCAATTAGGTAGGTAATCTTCAAATACTTCTAAGACCTACAGAATATGGCATTTAAAATATTTTAAGAACTTAGACTTTTCTGGACAGTGAGACAGGTCTGCTCCTGGCAGCACCAATATTCTTCAAGAGAAAAATGGGCATCGAAGAAACTCCATATGGAGTCTACTTTCTTTGTGGCAATGGTTAGCCACTGGACAAGAACCTGCTCTTATATTGACTGCTTGACAGTATGCTGTTTAAACTGGACATGCAGGTTCCATAGGAAGATGACCTCTGAACTTTGGCAGAACAAGCCGAAATGGTCATTCAGGTTCCTGCTTTACAGAGAAAACTGTCAGACATTCTTCAGGACCTGAGGAGAAGCAACTGATGAACTGTGCCAGAATGGGCAGAGCAGATTTCTTGCTTCACTGAAATGAAAAGAGATTCTGGGCCTGTAGGCTGAAGATGGATGCCCCAACT
Organism: Phyllotis vaccarum; assembly: GCA_033318265.1. Taxonomy (NCBI): domain Eukaryota; kingdom Metazoa; phylum Chordata; class Mammalia; order Rodentia; family Cricetidae; genus Phyllotis; species Phyllotis vaccarum. The sequence continues at coordinate 43,374,437 of JARWLC010000016.1, forward strand.
TTATAAAGGAACCTTGGGTGACTGTCCAGGCAGATAGGTGTCATCTCTGTCCTTTCTAGATTTTAGAAGTCGCTTGTACTTCTGGTTTACTTGGGTAAATATATCCTTCTGTGATCTTTGATGTAGTTGAAGATTAGATAGTTATAGGTACAGTTTTTCTTAGTCATTTGAAAGGTATATTGGATATGAAACTTTAGAGTCATAAAGATAAGGTAGATGATAGAGTATTTTCTTTAATTTTGCTAAATACAAATAGACTAGATATTGTAATTGTAATTCTTGCTTGATAGATATTTTGTTATATGTAATTTCGCTATGTTAAAATTGAAACCTTCCTTTTTGATTAGACAGAAAGGGGGAAGTGATGTGGGAATGCTTTTCTGTATGCTGTGAATATCAATCTTTAAATAAAGGAGCTGTTTTGGGCCATGACAGGCACCATAGAAGAAGTAGGAAGAGGAATCAGAATAGGTAGGAAAGGAAGGGCGGAGTCAGAGGCAGACTGAGCTGAAGCCCACAGGAGCAACATGTAAGGAACACAGGTGAGCCATGGGCCACGTGGCAGACAGATTAATAAAAATGGGTTGATTAAGATAAAAGAGCTAGCTAGCAATGTGCCTGAGCCATAGGCCAAACAGCTAAAGTTAATATAAGCATCTGAGTCATTTCTGGGGGCCTGAGCACCAACTGAGCAGCTCAGGGGTCTGGTGTGGTAGGGTCTGGGCCTCTGGCTGCCCAAGACCTAGAAACCCTAGCACTACACAGTACTCATGCAGCAGATTCACACAATCATTCAGGAAAAGGTAAAACTTCCTCATGGCTTGAGACACACTTCTCTCTCAAATGTAGTCTGAATTACCAGGGGAGGGTGAAATATACAAAAGTTAAATTTGAATGTCATGAAAGGAAAAATTCAAAATAGACTCTATTAGTTTAAAAATTAACAGTTGGCATATAACAAACTGACTCCTGTGGACTGGAATATGTAGCAAAGCAAACTTAAGCAAGAAGAATAAGCAAAATGTTGCACATGCTGAGTTGCAAGGTTCCATCCCACCCTAACAGAAGTCAACAATCAACCACTGTGGAGTGCCTACTTACTTCAACACTTCTAGGAAAGGGGAGACCACAGTTTTCTCCGTAAACCTTTTCAAGGGCTTGACAACGCTCACTGGAAACCTCTACTTCCTTTGAAGATGTGCCTTTCCTACTAGGTCTTAGAATTTTTCTATCACAGTCCATCATCTACATGTCTGATCCCATGAAAGTAGAAACGCCTTTAAGAAGGAAGTCTGGGACACCTGAATGGTTGAAACTATACTTCTCTCTTGATGATGGACTCAACTCTTACACATTGTACACCACACCAAGAAATAGCTTCATGTAGCATTGATACTATATCTGAACAGTGATGGGCAATTGCTAAGTATTATAGATATGCTAAAGATATATGTATAAGAAAGAGTAGAGACTAGTGCTGTGTTTCCAGTTGAGATTGGCCACTTGTCTTCTCCCTATATGCTTCATAAATGTTGGAAAAAACACACAAATGCAGCAATCTGAGTAGCAGGAAGAAAGCAAATATCAGAGCAATAATGAATGCACAAGCCCAAGGGAGAGAAGAATTCAAAGATGGTCAGGAACTAGGGCTGTAGTGTTGAGACATGCTTCCTTTGTCACCATTGATTACAATATCTAAATGACTCTGAACTGTCTAGACCACCTGATGCAGAGGGCTGCAGTCTCATGACCACCTGATGCAGAGGGCTACAGTGGCATGACCACCTGATGCAGAGGGCCGCAGTGGCGTGACTACCTGATGCAGAGGGCTGCAGTGGCGTGACCACCTGATGCAGAGGGCTACAGTGGCATGACCACCTGATACAGAGGGCTGCAGTAGCGTGACTGTCTGATGCAGAGGGCTGCAGCAGCTCGAGAAGTTGACAGTGAAGTTCTGACTTGAATATACCAGGTTCTTCATCAGGATTGGCACCTTCATATTTGGTATAGAAAAAAATCCTGTGACTCATATTAGCTTCAACTTAATTTTTATGGTATTTTAATTTTCACTGTGAAATTTGGAAACTTCACAGAAAAGTCTGGAAGGAGACTTAGAATGTTTAAGTTAGCCCAGACTCCACACTCCATGGGTACCATGTGGTTTTTCTACCCCTGACTTTGGGGAAAAAAGGTGAACTGGGTGTTGAAATATACCTTTTAAGTAAAAGTCTATTCAAGAACATGAGAGTTTTATTTGATATCTGAAGGAAAATACTTGATAAGGGGGACATTTAGCAAGAAAAAAAATATGAAGCTCTAAGTAAATATTGCCCATCTGCTCCTGGCCCCACCACCTGGCTCCTATTCCTTTGCTGATAGGTTTGAGCCAAGCAATTTTGTTTTATTTGTGCACTTTGAGAGGCCACCTGTCGTGGAATAGACTTATACATTAAACAAAGTGAACATTTCATATTTCTGTGTTTCCCATATGATTTCCTTAAACAAAAAGCACTTATTTCACCTTAAGCAGATTTTTAAAATGCTGACACTAACAAAAGGTATAAACAAGGCAATCTTTTGTTTATGAAGACTGTTAATGGCCTATCCATAGAAAGATATCCTCTCCTTCCCCAACACCAGGAAATTCATCCATCCACACATTTTGGTCATTTCCATGGCTGTTAACGGGCACAGTGAAGGAAAAATGTTTACAAGAGAACATGGTATATTTGTGCTAAAAACAGGCACCACAGAAATCCAGAGAAGGAAGCCAAAAAGAAATACCAGAAACAAAGAAGCCTGAGTACAATCAAAAAGGGGGAGAATGTGCCTATGTGGGGATGATACTTTGGGAGAGGGGAAGAGTACTGGGTGAGGATTTGAAGCCTTGAAGGCTGGAAAGAGGGAAGGCCATGTTGAGAAGTATGTAGTTCACAGGCTAAGGAAAATGGACCTTTTCTTTTAACTGGAGCTGCAGAAGTTCTCAGGCAAGGAAAATAAATGTTGTAGAGAAAGTCTGGCTTGAATAACATTTAAGCAGCCACTGTGGCTGTGTGGACCTGAAGCATCTATGGGGATAGACACAAAAGGAAATTAACTTGAGCGGCCACTTGATCACCAATGGACCTTGCTCTGCCTGGTGTGACTCTTTTATGGCCTTGCTCTGTCAGGTGTGTTACAGAGGTGTTTTGAATCTCCTGGAATTAGTGTCAACTCAAGCCAGTGCATGATTACTTCCTTTATTCCAGTACAGTGTTACCATGGTAAATTACTATAGATCCCTTTGGGGAATGTTGGGAGAGGAGAAGTCAACAGTATACTGCTATAGGACTATGCTATTGTACAATGTAAACATTTGTCACTATAAATATTGGTTTAATAAAACACTGATTGGCCAAAAGCTAGGCAGTCAGGAAGTATAGGTGGGCCAGCCAGAAGAAGAGAGTTCTGGGAAGAGAAGAGAGGACAGGAGACTTGAAAAGAAGGAAGATGCAAATGTTGTGCTCAGCAAGGTACCAAGCCACGTGCAAAACATGGATAAGAATCATGGGTTAGTGTAAGAGTAAGAGTTAAGAGACCCTGAAGACTTCCAGTATACAACTGACTAAGAGGTGAGTGATACTCTGACCCTCAGGCCAAGCGGAGACCATGGTCTCTGAACCCTGGCTCAGGGACAGAGCCCTTGGAACCTCAACCATACCCAGCTCCACTCTAAATCAAAGAAAGCTGGGAGAGCCTCCCCAAGCCCAATCCCCAGCAAAACACAGCTGGAGGGACATCCCACATGCAAAACCCCAACCGAACCACAATCTGTGTCATCACACTCCAACAATGGAAACACAGAAGCCTCCTGATCCACAGCTAACAAAGAGCTGACTAAGAGCCAACTAAGAATGACCCCTGTGACAACTGGAGACACACAGCTCCTTGGCCTACAGCTTACTAAGAGCCAACTAAGAGCAGTCCCTGCAATTACTGGAGACACTCAGCCCCAGGGCCCACAACTGACCAAGAGCTGACTAAGAGTGAACCAAGGAAGCAATGGGAAGATGCCAGTGGAAGATACATATAACAATATAAAGAACAATACACCACCAGAAGAAGTTGGTGATTCTACAACATCAAGACCTGAACATAACAAGAGGAAACAGAAGGAAATGAGCTTAAAAACAACTTTATGAAGATAATAGAAGCTTTAAAAGGACATAAAACTTCCTTAAAGAAATAGAAGAAAATACCAACAAAAAATTGGAAGATATTAACAAATCCCTGAAAGAAAATAAAGAAAACCAAGAAAAAGAAAATAAACAGGTGAAAGAAACATTCCAGGAACTAAAAATTAAAATAGAAGCAATAAAGAAGTCACAAACCGAGACAAATAAATAGAAAGCCTGAAGAAACAAGCCAGAACCACAGATGCAAGCATAACCAACAGAATGCAGAGATGGAAGAGAGAGTCTCTGGAGTGGAAGATTCAATAGTGGAAATAGATACATCAGTTAAAGAAAACACTAAAACAAAAAGTCCTAACAAAAAACGTCCAGGAAATTGGGGACACCATGAAAAGACCAAACTTGAAAATAATCAGAATAGAAGGAGAACACCAGCTCAAAGGCACAGAAAAATATATTCAAAAAAATCATAGAAGAAAACATTCCCAATGTAAAGAAGGAAATGCCTATAAAGATACAAGAAGCTTACAGAACACCAAATAGACTAGCCCCCCTCTAAAGTCTGCTCTCTACATTATAATAAAGCCACTAAACCCGCAGAACAAAGAAAAGATGCTAAGAGCTGCAAAGGAAAAAGGCCAAGTTACCTACATAGACAGACCCACCAGAATAACACCTGAGTATTTAATGGAAACAATGAAAGTAAGAAGGTCCTGGTCAGATGTTATACAGACACTAAAAGAGCATGGCTGCCAAGCCAGAAAAACTATACCCAGAAAAACTATCAATCATTATAGATGAAGTAAACAAGATATTTCATGGCAAAACCAGATTTAAACAATACCTATCCACAAATCCAGCCCTACAGAAAACACTAGAGAGAAAACTTCAACCTAAGGAAACCAGATACACCCATGAAACCACAATCAATAATCTCACAGAAGAAAAAACCCAAAGAATGGAAACACAAACATACAAACCACCTAAAATAACAGGAAATAACAATCATTGGTCATTAATATCCCTTAATATCAATGGACTCAATTCATCTATAAAAAGACATACCCTGCCAAAATGGATACAAAAACAGAAGACATCCTTCTGTTGCATACAAGAAACATACTTCAGCTTCAAAGACAGACACAGGCTGAGAGTAAAGGGTTAGAAAAAGATTTTCCAATCAAATGGTCTTAAGAAACAAGCTGGTGTAGCCATCCTGTTATCTAAGAAAATAGACTTCAAACTAAAATCAATCAAAAGAGACCAGTACGGACATTACTTATTCATCTCAGGAAAAAGATGAAGTCTCAATCCTGAATATTTATGCTCCCAACACAAGAGCACCTTCACATGTAAAAGAAACACTACTAAAGCTTAAACCTCACATCAAACCCTACACAGTAATAGTGGGAGACTTTAATACCCCACTCTCACCAATGGATAGATCAACTGGACAGAAATTCAACAGAGATATAAGGGATCTTACAGATGTTATGACCCAAATGGACTTAACAGATTTATATATATATATATATATATATATATATATATATATATATATATATATATAAACTTTCCACCCAAACACAAAGGAATATACATATTTCTCAGCACCCATGGAACTTTCTCTAAAACTGACCACATACTTGGTCATAAAGCAAATATCAATAAATACAAAAAATGGGAATAACTCTTTGTATCATATCAGACCACCATGGTCTAAAGTTAGAGTTCAACAACAACAAAAATCACAGAAAGCCTACAAGCTCATAGAAACAGAACATCTCTCAGTTGAACCACCTTTGGGTCAAGGAAGAAATTAAGAAAAAAATCAAAGACTTCTTAGAATTCAATGAAGATGAATCCACAACATACCCAAACTTACGGGACACAATGAAAGCAGTGTTAAGAGGAAAACTCATAATACTAGATGTCTATATGAAAAACTTAGGGAAATTTCACACAAGAGACCTAACAGCACAGCTGAAGGCTTTAGAACAATTAGAAGCAAACTCACCTAAAAGGATTAGATGGCAGGAAATAATCCAATTTAGGATTGAAATAAATATAATAGAATCAAAGGGAACAATACAAAGAATCAATGAATCAAAGAGTTGGTTCTTTGAGAAAGTCAACAAGATAGATAAATCTTTATCCAAACTAAACAAAAGGCAGAGAGAGAGAGGGAGAGAGAGAGAGAATCCAAATTAACGGACACACATCAGAAATAAAAAGGGGGACATAACAACAGACACCCAGGAAATCCAAAGAATTGTCAGGTCGTACTCTGAAAATCTATACTCCACTAAAATGGAAAACCTAAAAGAAATGGACAACTTTCTAGAATGGTACCATGCACCAAAATTAAATCAAGACCAGATAAATGATCTAAACAGACCTATAACCTCAAAGGAAATTGAAACTGTTATTAAAAGTGTCCCAAGAATAAAAAAAAAGCCAAGGGCTAGATGGATCAGTGCAGAATTCTACCAAACATTCAAAGAAGAACTAATACCAATACTTCTCAAACCAATACAGAAGATACTGAAGTGACGTTGCCAAACTCTTTTTATGAGGTCACAATCACCCTGATTCCCAAGCTACTCAAAGATGCAGCAAAGAAAGATAATTTCATACAAATCTCCCTCATGAACACTGATGCAAAAATATTCAATAAAATACTGGCAAACTGCACACAACAACATATAAAAAACATCATCCACCACAATCAAGTAGGCTTCATCCCAGAGATGCAGGAATGGTTCAACATGAAAAACTGCGAATGCCATCCATAATATAAACAAACTAAAAGAAAAAAAAAACACATAATCATCTCTTTAGATGCTGAAAAAGCCTTTGACAAAATCCAACACTCTTTCATGATGAAAGTCCTGGAGAGATCAGGAATACAGGGAAAATACCTAAATATAATAAAGGTAATGTACAGCAAGCTGACAACCAATATCAAACTAAATGGAGAAACACTCAAAGCAATCCTACTAAAGTCAGGAACAAGACAAGGCTTTCCTCTCTCTCCTTATCTATTCAACATAGTTCTCAAGGTTTTAGCTAAATCAATAAAAAAGGGACATTAAGGGGATACAAATTGGAAAATAAGAAGTCAAATTTTCTCTATTTGCAAATGATATGATCATATACATAAGCGACACCCAAAACTCTACCAGGGAACTCTTTCAGCTGATAAACACCTTCAGCAATGCAGCAGGGTACAAGATTAACTCCAAAAAAATCAATCCCTTCCTATACACTAAGGATAAAAGGTCTTAAAAAGAAATAAGATAAACAGAACCCTTTATAATAGCATTAAATATCTTGGCATAACTCTAACCAAAGAAGTAGCAGACCTGTTTGACAAAAACTTTAAGACACCGAAGAAAGAAATTGAAAAGAATATCAGAAAATGGAAAGATCTCCTATGCTCCTGAATAGGTAGGATCAGCATAGTAAAAATGGCAATTTTACCAAAAAGCAATCTACAGATTCAATGCAATTTTCACGAAAATCCCAACACAATTTTCTACAGACTTTGAAAGAATAATAATCAGCTTCATATGGAATAACAGGAAAGCCAGGATTGCCAAAACAATCCTGCTCAATAAAAGAACTTCATGAGGCATCACCATCTCTTACTTCAAGCTATACTATAGAGCTACACTAATAAAAAATAGCCTGGTACTGGCATAAAAACAGACTTCTGGATCACTGGAATTAAATCAAAGACTCTGACATTAACCACACACCTATGAACACCTGATTTTTGACAAAGAGGTGAAAAATATTCAATGGAAAAAAAGATAGCATCTTCAACAAATGGTGTTGGCATAATTGGATTGTAGTATATAGAAGAATGCAAATAAATCCATACTTATCATCCTGCACAAAACTCAAATCCAAGTAAGTGGATCAAAGACCTCAATATAAACCCAGCTACACTGAACTTGATAGAAAAGAAAGTGGGAAATACTCTCCATCACATTGACAACACTTCCTAAATATAACACCAGTACCACAGACACTAAGAACAACAATCAGAAGTGGGACCTTCTGAAACTGAGAAGATTCTGTAAGGCAAAGGACACAGTCAATAAGTAAAATGACAGCCTTCAGAATAGGAAAAGATCTTTCGCAACCCTACATCTGACAGAGGACTGATCTCTAAAATATAAAGAGAACTCAAGAAACTAGAGCCCCCAAAATTAAGTCACCCAATTAAAATATGGGATTCGGAGCTAAAAAGGGAATTCTCAACAGAATTACAAATGGCTGAAAGGCACTTAAGAAATTGCTCAACATCTTTAGCGATTAAAGAAATGCAAATCAAAACAACTTTGAGATACCACCTTACACTTCTCAAAACGGCTAAGATCAAAAACACAGATGGCCGCCAATGCTGGAGAGGACGTAGAGCAAGGGGAACACTCCTCCATTGTTGGTGGTAGTATAAACTTGTACAGCCACTCTTGAATGCAGTATGGTGGTTCCTCAGAAAACTGGGAATCAATCTTTCCAAACATCCAACAATACCACTATTGGGCATATACCCAAAGGATTCACATTTGTACCCCAAAGGCATTAGCTCAATTATGCTCATAGCAGCATTATTTGTAATAGCAAGGACCTGGAATCAACCTAATGCTCCTCAACTGAAGAATGGATTAACAAACTGTGGTACAAATACACAATAAATAGAGTACTATTCAGCACTAAAAAAAATCCAAAATTTGGAGAATATCCTCCTGAGCAAGGTATCACAAGCCCAGAAAGATATGTATGGGACGTACCCACTCATAATCGGACTTTAGATACAAAGCAAAGAATACCCAAGCTGCAAACCACAACCCCTGAACAGCTTGGGATCAGAAGGAACTTAAGGGAGATATTGAGAGATTCCCCTAAGAAGAGAAAATAGAGAAGATCACCTTAGCTAATTGGGATCCTAATGGGTTGCAACCAAGAAGAGGTGAGAACAGATCATGAGAGAAGGAGATGATGGTTGAATGCGAGAAGCAACAAAGAGGGAGAAAAAAGAAGATGGATATTTTGATAGAGGAAGCCAATGTGGGGTTGGAAAGACAGCAGGTGGTAGGGAAACCTCCAAGAACTCACAGGATGTCCCTGGCCAAGTCTCCAAACAATAGTGGAAGGGGTGCCTATAATCAAACGAATAACCATCCTAAGTGTCCAGAACCTATATCCAACAATGAATAGAGATGGAGGCAGAGATCATGGCTGAGCACTGGGCTGAGCTCCAGCTAAGAATAGGGGAGAAGAGTCTTTATGAGCAAGGGGATAGGGATCATGAGAAAAATTTCCACAGGCTAGAGCTCTGGGGAGCTCACTGAATCAAGAACAGCCACTGGGCTGTAAAACCATAAGGAAAAGGAGCTAGGCCCTCCAAAGGGAGGCAACTCTTGATTGGCATGGGCAGTATGTGGATCCTCAAGGGGTGGAATCAGACTGTGTTCCTGTGCATGGGCTGGCACCTTGGAGCCCATTCCCTGCAGAGGAACACCTAACCCAGGCAAATCAGACTCGCCTAGAGTGGATGTGCCACACTGAGTTGACCTACCCTGAGACTTCTTGTCCTTTTGGAGGAGGGGATGAAATATGCAGGGGGGGGGGAGGCTGATGGCTGACTGGGAGGCATTGGGAGGAGGGAAGGGAGGGGGGTCAGGGGATACATGGATAAAAAAAGTCTTTTTTTTATAAAAAATTGAAGTTAAAAAAAGAGTAAGAGTTAGCAAGTAATAAACCTGAGTCACAGGCCAAACAGTTTATAATTTATGTAAGCCTTTATGTAATTATTTGGGGTCAAATGGCTGTGGGACTGGCTAGGCAGGACAGAGAAATTTCTGGCTACAGTATATAATCTTGTGGAGTCTTTTCTGATTCCCCTTCACTCAAGGACCACCATGTCTATGAACTGGGTCAAGCTTAGGAATGGATGGAGGCACTCCACTTCTAATGCTCATGCTAGATTCTCAGGCTCCTGGCTCAGAGGGTTCTGCTCCTACAGGAAAAGTGTTTCTGTAGACTACTCATCTATTTAACTTCTAGGAAGCCACAGGAACAAAGACTGAAATGGAGGAAATGCATTCAGGGAAGAGTGAAGACAAGAATGGCTGAAGTGGGAGGACAGGATGTGGCTCCCTAACTGGCAGTGATGGGGGCATAAGCTTAGAGGAAAGCAATGGAGTGGATCTGAGATGGTGCTAGTTGTCCAAGCTGGCATGACAGACCTAGTGTTGGAACCATGGAGGGGCAAAGGAGCAATTCCAGTGAGCAAACATGGTTCTGAGAAGTCTCCAGTGTAGGCCCTGCATCACACGATGACAGGAAGAAGGGAACAAAAGCAGGAGAGTATAAAGGCTTGGACTGAAGCGAACATCCTAATTCCTCCACCTGAGGCAAGGAAGAGGATCTGGTCAGTTGAAAGACATGGCTGCTCAGCAAGGTAAGGAGAAGAAAGGCCATCGACATAAAAGAAAGATCTTCCCTTGCCTCCAGCCACTGTAGAGATGGAGAGCAGTATGCTGGATGTCTGCTGAAATAGCCCCATAACTCCCTCCCCAGACAAGAGCTTCATTAGCACGTATGACACAGATCCTCTGGAGTGGTGGACATGCATGGAGAGGATGGATCAGATGTGGCAAGCTCTAGACTCAACATCATGATACAGCATGAGAAACTTTACAAACATTGCAGGGCAAAGAAAACTCTATAGGCCTGGGGAGACAGCTTAGCAGTTAAAGCACTTGCTACATGTCTTAGGAAGCATTTAATTTAGGGCTTACAATTTCAGGGTCTATAGTCCATGACCATGATGGCAGAGATCATAGCAGATAACGCAGAGCAGTAGCTAAGATCTTACGTATTGGTCAGCAAGTAGGAAACAGAGAGAGCCAACTGAAAATGGCATGAGCTTGTAAAACCTCAAAGCCCACTCCCCAGTGGCACACCTCCTTCAACAACTGCACACCTTCTAATCCTTCCCAAGCAGGTCCACCAACTGGAGGTTCAAACATGAGCCTGCAGGACCTATTCTCATTCAAACTATCACACCATACAAACAGGAGAAGCAGAACCTGGGTCTTTAGAAATCGATTTAAATGCCAGGTGGGCTTGGAGGCCACCTGTAACCTCATCCTTGGAAGGCAGACATAAGAACTCCTATGTCAAGCTGGCCACAAGTCTAGGCACACAGCTAAACCTTGGTTTTGATTGAGCAACTGCTTCAATGACTAAGATAGCAGAGCAATCACGGATGATCCCTGATATCCTCCACAGGCCTCCACATGCACACACACACAATGCATGCATTAGCATACACACTCATACAAAGAAAAACATGTATACACACATACACACATTAAAAAAAAAAAGAAAAAGAAAGTGACAGTTTTAAGACCACTATTCTTTAGAACTGGGGAGCCTTTGGGCACTCACAGGCAGTAGAGGGGACAGAGATAACATGCTAAGATGTCCTGGCCTATTTAAATACTAGATAGAAGCAGGACAACAGAAGTGAATGTTCTAGGCCTTCTTTGGAATTTAGAGATTCTAAAATCAGGTTCTCCTGGTCACTGGTTACCTGTCACAAACTACCTAGGATGCCAGGCTCAGTATCTTTGGCCAGAATTCAAACTTTTCCCAAATAAAGGTTTCTACCTTTACACGAGAATGAACTGTAAGATGTCAGTGGGGAGAGAGAAAGGACATAGAGAAAGTTTATCATTGTGAATGTGCTCTCTCTCTCTCAATTAGAAGGAGGTGCTGAAACCAGAAGTGACCAGATGCTGAGATCAGGAAAGTAAACAGCAGGCCCCCAGGCCCAATGTCTGCACATGCTACTTCCCTCCCACACTGCAAAGGTTACTCTCAAATTCTCAAACAAAAACATGAGAACAGGCAAGTTTCTTACAGTAGCAGGGAATTGGCAGTCACATGGATGTTTTTATTGGTAAATACTTAAATATCTTATTCTGGTGTCATGTGCTCAATCTAATTGTAACCAATGATTGGACCAAATCACCTGGGCTGGATGGCTGTTTGATCTTAACAGCAATAGGTACCCACACAATATCCACTGCTGACAAACTCACAAGAAAGACCTTAGTTCAGGAGCCTAGCCTTTTCTTAGAAAAGGAAGAAAAGTAGTTCTCAGTAAAAGATAAACCACAACTCTACTGTGTTCAAGACAGGTTGCACACATTAAACCACATGCATACCAAAACGATGCTCAGACTGTCTCATCCAAGATGTCAGTCAATTCAGAATTAAGGAGCAAGACTTTTACAGTAAGAACAGCCTAATGCTTCCAATTTCCCATCTGTTGGCCTCTCTGCTCTGGGACCTGCTATCAACTAGGGATTTGTATCTCCTAAGCCTGACATTCTTTCACAGGACAGTTTACTGGGAGTCCTCTAAGACTCATTGTGACAGAGCCTGTTACCTTCAAAGACTTCAAGGTCTCAGAATTATATCAGAAAAAAAATATTAAAGGGAAGCAGGGGCAGAAAGTCTGTCAACAGAAAAAGTAGGGATGAAGAGAGCTAAGTAAACCATGGAAGTTTCTTCCAGAATGATGTGGACAGGTGGACCAAGAGGCCAGAGCATGTGATCTCAGAGGTTGGAAAGCTGAAGGATATGGGAGGAGGTAGAGATGACTAAGAGCAGTCTGGTGGCGATAACGGAGGACATGTGTTGGAAGGTTGAGTTCAGAAAGGACCAGATGGCCAGGAACATGGAAGAGGGTGTGCAGAGAGAGGGCTCTGAAGCAATTCTGAGACTGGCATCCCAGCAGCTCAAGAGTCCTCCATGAGATCTGGTCCTCCCACATAAGTCTGGGGTTTTCTCTGTCACATGCAAGTTTTCAAAGCTTAGAAAACACAAACAGAGCTGGCTCTCTCCTGTACAACTTGGTTGTACACTTCAGAGTTTGTCAGAAAAAAATACAAAGCTTAGTGACTAAAACTCCAAAGGAGCAAATTAAAATTCAGAGGTAAATTTCTTGGACCCCTAGGAACCAAATAATGTCAATTTTCTTCTTCTTTTTTTAAATCACACTAAAAACAAAATTAGACTTCAGGCCCTAGGGTACATTTCTATAAATAACGCTTCCCCAGAACTCAGTGCAGTAAACTGTAGCCATCTCTTAGTGATTTCTCTCACATATGCACTGAGAGGGTCTGCTGTGGCCCCTCATCTGTCTGGATGTCTGTATTTCTAAGGGACCAGAGAACTGCCCTCTTCTGCAGTCTAAAGGCTTCTGCTCCTGGTAGCAACCAGGATTAGGAACTGTTAGATGCTGCTGGAGGAATTGCCAATCGGAATACCATTTAGAACACACCCTGCAAATATCTACAGCCATTCAGAAAGATGTGCTGTCATTGATTAAGCCCCCCCCCCTGACACAGAAATGTTTGCTACAAAACTGTAGTTCAACAAATCATGCTACATTGTACATCTAAATATTTTCTAATCCTTATTATTTTTCTCATTGGTGAGTTGAAAAAGGATATTGAAGTTCAATTACAAGTCTACATTTATGATTCTTTTTTCAAGTGATTTGGTCAACTGTTTGATCAGAATCCTAGTTTAGTCTTACTGACTTATATGGTCCATTATATTGCCCTGTCAGTACAGCTAACTTTCATCATTGTTATCATCCATCAGTGTTTCTGCAGCATCTCAAACTCTAATGGACTTAAATCAACAAAACTCTTCTGTATGTGTGTGTGTGTTTTATTTTATATGCATGTGCCTGAGAGTACATGTGAACTACATGTGGTCAGGTATACACAGAACCCAGAAGAGGGTGTTGAGTCCTCCAAATGCATTATTGAGTTGTAAGTGATCTGACATGGATGCTGAGAACCAAAGCCAAGTCCTCTGCAAGAGCAGCTGGAGCTGGGCCACCTCTTCATGTGTGTGTGTGTGTATGCATGTGTGATACATTTGTGTATACACATGTGTGTAGTGGTATTGTGTTCTGTTCCACTGTAAATAATTATCCTGCCTACTTGTTTAATAATAATGCTGATTAGCTGAAGGCAGACAGGAAGTGTGAGCAGGCCTACCAGACTAAGAAAACTCTGGAAACAGGAAGAGCAGGGCAGAGATGCCAGAGAAGCCAGAAGAAGCAGAGGACAACTATGCTGCTCTGAGAAAAGGTACCAAGCTACATGGCTGAACAGGATTAGTGTATCGTGGATTACTGTAAGGGTAAAGAATTAGCAAGTTATATGCCTGGGCGGTAGGCTGATCAGGAAAAAAAAATAATGTAAAGCATCTGTATGTCTTTTGTGGGACTTCAGGTCTTCAAGTCTGTGGGTCTGAACCTTAAGGATAGTTCAGAAAGTCTGGGCTAGAAACTCAATAATACACATGTGTGCATGTATGTGTGCATGTATGTGTGTACGCATGGACCTTGAGGCCAGAAATTGGCATACAGAGTCTTTCTCAGTTATTCTACACTTTCAAGTTTTATATCAGGGTCTCTCTATGTGAGTCTGTCTCTCTCTTACCCAGAACTCGGTCCTGATAGGCAAGTCTGTGCCTAGCTTCTATGTGGTGCTTGGGATGTGAACTCAGGTCTTCACGCTTTACCAATTGAGCCATATCTCCAACCCTCAAATAAATTCACATTGACATTGAATAAAAGCAAATATTTGTAACAGCCAAGAGTCAAATGTAGCCATGTAAAGGAGAGAGTAAGGGGTTTCAATATTGTGTTATAAAGTGAGAAAGAGAAAGGGCTTAGAACTGGGATCTGCAATCAGATTTTTATAAAATTACAACAAAATTTATGACATGTATGCATAGATTTAAAAGTGTTCTGTGTGTTGTGTGAGCTGAGTAATGTATGGTAGGAAGTATGTGTATAGGGTCTCAAACAGGAGTGGGGTGGGGGAACTATGGAGAAGAAGCAAAGAAGGAGAGAGATGGAGAGCGGAAGGTGGTGATGACAATCCTGTCTGAGCTGGGAGGTCACTTAGGAAAACAGGTGTAGACCAAACACACGTGAGAGGGTGGGAGCAATGGCCCCACAAAGTCAACAGTTTTCTTTTCAGGTGGTGAGATGCCTTTAAAGAATTTTCATGTTATTCTTGTATATGTATTTGAAATATTTGTAGCCATATAAATTATGAATATTATCTAATTTTTTAAAGGCAAAAAGTAAAGAGTTATGTGTGGGGCAATGTAATTCCAAAAGAAGCAGACAGGAAGGTGAGTTTGCAAAGCTGAATTCCACCAGGACTAACCTATGATTTAAGTTCCTTGCAATGATGAGGAGACAGCTACACAAAGAGCTGTCAACAGCAGCAGGCTGATTGTGCTTTGTTTGATGGTGAACCACAAGTGATATTTCTTATTTTCTCTCTTTTCAGATTTTTCTATAAAATCCCATTTTGCTTATTCTGTAAAATATATTGCAGTGAATATTCTCAAGTAAAAGTCTGAACCATCAAAGTGATGCCTTCAGATATTAACCCATAGTGGCTCTCAGAAAGGGAGGTTTAAACCCAACATGGAGCAGGGGCACCAATGCACTTGATGAGAGATCTGGTAGAGACAGTGCAAAGTGCAAGGGATCTTGTGAATCTGGCGTGTCCTCTAAGCAACAGAATAAATTAGAGAGATATATTTAAGAACTAGCCAGTGCTGGTGACCCTCTGTGCAGTCTTGGTGGTGCATACAGAAACACATTCAGCAAATGTCAAAGTTGTATGATTACATACAAAAGTGATGACACCCTATAGATGTTTTTAGACACTGACCCATTCATAATAATCAGTCCCTAAATGTATCCCCATCTTGGAACCTACATGGAGAGTAAGCATAACAGTTAAAGTAAAAGGCACTATGTGGTAGAAATTATAGAAGCCTACACTCATGGTGTGAGATATTTTGTCCACAAACGTTTGTGGACAGCACAGCCTATGACAAACAGTGGGACTTACAGATCATATAAAACTTTTCCCTGGTAGACTCTGCCCTGACTCATTTTGTGTTACAGTCAACATATCAGGTTTAGCATTAGCGTCAGGAGAAGTTAGCATAAATGCTTTGACTCAGTTTAGGTTTACTCTTTTCTGTTTGCACATTTGGGGAACCCCTCCTCCCTTTTCCTTAGAAGTAGTCAGAGAAAGGATACGGCACTGTACTGAATATTCTGAATCAAGAGAAGATGTCATGCCGGCCACCAGCCCTTCTGCCTCCCTTCTCTCAGATGTGTCAGCCAAGGTGGTTCACTAAATGAACTGTTTCTGCTTGCTGACACTCTTGAAGCTGATGTAACACAGCTGAGGCAAATCATCTCAGCGATGCAACTGATGCAATGATGTCTAAATAGCATGCCATCATGAAACTGAAATGTTCCCTAACAATCAAAGACGAACACAAAGAAAACAAAAGGCATCTTTGCAAGACACAGTTCAGAGCAGAGTTTCTAATAAAAGAATAGCTAGAATCACTTGAGAGGTTCTGAGATGGCTCAGTGCATGTCACTGAGACTGATACCCTGAGCTTGATCTCAGATGGTGGAAGGAAAAATTGGACTCTTGCAAGTTATTACACACACACACACACACACACACACACACACACACACACACACACACACACACACACACCACTAAATAAATAAATACATTAACGGAGTTAGTTTGAAGGTATCCCTCAGAAAAATATGGTATGACTTGGCTTCTACCAAGAAAGGATTACTTAGGTGCTATTTTCAACAGCTGGAAAAGAATGGAAGGCATTATTCATAGAGAAACAGGATTCTCCATGTAGGCTGGTGAGGAGGTAGGCATTGTGTTCTTGTAGATGGTCTGAGGATGCTACCCAGGACATTTCTGATCACTCAGGACCACTTCCTTGGCCAAGAAGCCCCCTTTTCCCTCTGTGATGGAATGTCTGTTCTTGCCATGGAACTATCTTACCATCGAGGCCCAGGCTCCTCAACCCACTTCTCCCTTATCCTTCTCATGTAGCTTTCTGAAAGCTTTTTTCTGTCTGATACCAACAATTTCTACCTATTTCTCATTCTTCGTGTTTGCTCAATTAGCAAGAGACAAACATGAGCTCTGAGCACCAGACTCTGGCAGCTGTAGAGGAAGAGCAGAAGGTGAGGCTCCACCTCCTTTTCTCTCTTCTTCCCTCTTCTTCCTTTCAACTCACTGTCAACTGAGAACCTTCTTTGCAAAGCCATGTTAAGTTTCTTCCAAAAGCCTTCCCAGGCATTAAGCATCTCTCCCTCATTATCCTCCACGTACCCTTTGGGTATCCATTAGAGTTTTGTGTGCTTATGCCCTTCATCCAATTAGCTGCAACTCTGAGTCTCATAACTCATCTTTTTTATTCTCATTTTTCTGTCTCTTCTAACGTTAAGGCCTTTTCAGGCCTGGTCTCCCTCCTCTGGTCTCATAGCAACTGACTGCCATTCTAAATCATGAGTCAGTTGACGTCACAACACTCAACTAAATCTTATACAATATCCGTAGCTCTATAACATAAGCTGAGCTTCTTCACTTGCTCTTCTATGCATACAAGAAGTGTATGTGTCTCCACACAATTTCACTCCAGGGTTTTCTTCATGCCCTTCCTACTGTGTAAGATTGCCTTCTGTCATGTTAGCCATAGAGAAAAAGCCTACTTTCAAACCAAGCCCAAATGCCATTAGCTCAGCCAAGTAAAGCTGACCAGTGTACCTCTGGAACTTTCTCTGCTTTAGTCATTTGCTGCTCAGAGCTACTTCTGGACCATCAGTTCCTATCCACTTTCCCTTGCACCCCAACACCATGTTCCAACCAAAACAGCTCTCCACAAACCCAAACACAAATACAAACACCAAGGGAGCTGACAGCACCATGATGATTTTACCAGCCAATATTGTCTTCCAAGTTTGTCACAGAATTTACAGTCAACAAGTGTCCATGAACAAGCATCCACAGTGATCACATCAGAACATGCCAGTAGGAGTTTCAGGGACAAGGTGGCTAGGAGGCAATGGGTTTGTCCTCTGACTAATGAAGCCCTATTGCAGAGTGCTAAACTGACACTATGGACCCATTATTTTAAAGACAAAGAAAGAACTGTCTGTAGATTGCCATTCACAGGCCTTCTCACCTTGCATAGCATACTGGGAACAGTATCCATGTGCTCCAAAAACACTTAAGAAAGCACAGAACTCTGGAAACCAAGGATACGTGCTCCTTCTGGGACACTGTGGGCTTATATAAAAATGAAGACATTTGCCACTCACCAGGTCGAATTCTCAGATCTTCCACCTACTTAAACTTCACTTTTAACAAGAGATCAGAGCCACGAGCATAGCTGAGAAAACAAGAATGTCTAAAGATAAAAATAAAAAAAAAAACCCTCAATACCTCAATGTTTTATTCGTTGTGAAGTTAAGCTGGTGGAAGAAAGCCTTTGTATGGAATAATTTCTGTTTCAAAGATCAGTATCTTGAGAGCAGCTGTGCAAATTTCCCTGAAGCACTCAAGGTGATCTATAACATAAGGTGGCCATATGTCCTGGCTTGTCAGGGAGAGTCCCAGTGTACACCTGTTGTTCCTGCAAAACTATTAATAGTGCCCCTTTCACTCTCAGAGCAGGCTTGGTTGAGTGACAGACTGTAAGAGCCCTGTATCTTCAGTGCCAGCAGACCTCAGTGGCTCCTCCGAGCAGGACACACAGAGTAGCAAAGGCCCAGAATCCCAGCTTCCTGACATTAAGGCAGCGCTATCTAAGAGAACACATTTCCTTTGGGCTGTTTCTTCACCAACTAATCTGCGACACAACACTGGGGAAGTGGTAACACGGAGTAAACCATGGCTGTGCAGACCTAGCCCTTTCAGTTTCAGTGTGGAGCTATATAACGAAACAGCACTGGATAATATGGAGGTAGGCACATAGCTCAAATGACCAGCTCCAAGGGGTCATGGTTTCAGTCTTTAGTGAATTATTTGGAAGGTTATGGGACCTAACTTGGAGGAGACAGGAGGGAAAGAGGAGGAAGGGAAAAAAAGAGGAAAAGGTGAAGGGGGGAGCATGGGCGGAAATTGTTTTCTCTGTGGCAGGGAGTGTAGGTATTATGGAGTTGGCTCAGTGCAAACACAAGAACCCAACTTCTGATCTCAGAACCCATTTAAAACCAGACACAGCAGTGTGGGCCAGTATCCAGGACTTGGGGGAGGGGCCCGAAGACAGGCAGAAACAGGTGGATGCCAGGGACTTGCTGACCGATCAGTCTATCCCAAATAGATTTCCAGGTTCAGGTTCAGATAGAGATTGTTTCAAATAGAAAGAAAAATAAATAAACGGGGAAAGAAAGGAAAAGATAAGAAAGTGATAAAAGACACTCTCAACCTCAGGTCTCTATGGGCAGGTGCACCCAAATACCCACACACCCACCTGCCTACACACCCACCTACCCACACACCCACCTACCCACACACCCACCTACCCACTCATCCACCTACCCACACACCCAAATACCCACACACCCACCTACCCACACACACACCTACCCACTCACCCACCTACCCACACACCCACCTGCCTACACACCCACCTACCCACACACCCACCTACCCACACACCCACCTACTCACACATCCACCTACCCACTCACCAACCTACCCACTCACCCACCTACCCACACACCCACCTACCCACACACCCACCTACCCACACACCCACCTACCCACACACCCTCCTACCCACTTACCCACACACCCACCTACCCACTCACCCACCTACCCACACACCCACCTACCCACTCACCTACCTACCCACTCACCCACCTACCCACTCACCCACCTACCCACTTACCCACCTACCCACTCACCCACCTACCCACACACCCACCTACCCACACACCCACCTGCCTACACACCCACCTACCCACACACCCACCTACCCACACACCCACCTACTCACACATCCACCTACCCACTCACCCACCTACCCACTCACCCACCTACCCACTCACCCACCTACCCACTCACCCACCTACCCACTCATCCACCTACCCACTCACCCACCTACCCACTCACCCACCTACCCACACACCCACCTACCCACACACCCACCTACCTACACACCCACCTACCCACACACCCTCCTACCCACTTACCCACACACCCACCTACCCACTCACCCACCTACCCACACACCCACCTACCCACTCACCCACCTACCCACTCATCCACCTACCCACACACCTGCCTACCCACACACCCACTACCCACTCACCCATCTATCCACACACTCACCTATCCACATACCCACTACCCACCTACCCACTCACCCACTACCCTCACACACACCTACCCCACACACACATATACTCCCACCACAAACCCATCCACCCCCTCACATCACCCCACACCCCATCTCATTTAAAAGAAAAAATGGATTGTCATAAACCACTTAAACAATTCTATAAGTAGTATTACCATATATGGCAGAAGAGAAAAATAAAAACAAAATACAAAGAGTCTGTGGTTTTCCCAAAATGTCACAGTGATTTCAGGCTTAGCAACCATCAGACCCAAGTGACTGGACAACCAGCCAGGAGCTGGTGGCTGTAATGTGGTAAGAAAACAGTGGCATTTTCCTAATTCATCCCAGCTTCCTGCTAACTGGCTGTGGAGGGGTGGGATGGTAGGAGAAATGCCCTCTCTCTCTCTCTCCCCCCCCCCTCGTGTGTGTGTGTGTGTGTGTGTGTGTGTGTGTGTGTGTGTGTGTTGGCAGTGGAGGGGTGTTTCAAAGGTTAACATCAACTGCCCTTCTCTACCTTTATCTTTGTGTCTGAGATAGGCTTTTCACTCAATCTGGAATTTACTATTTTGGTTCCAGCAAATCCTAGAATCCTTCTGCTCTATTCCCCTAGCACTGGGGTTGGATTGTATGTGAATGTTGCAAATTCCAATTTGGGTTCTCACATTTATAAAGCAAGCACCTTTACTCCAAGCCATCACCCTGGCCCTAAAGAATCCTTTGACCTATAATAGCCGGTATCCTTTAGAATCAATTCTAGGTTTTCTGTAGCATGCTCTCAGTTTATCTCTTCGATGTTAAGCAAAAGTGCAAAAAGCAACAGAATTAATTCAAAGGTAGATTTGAGTATTATTTATTTCCAGCAAAGTGGCAAATACTGGGTTGATTGTATGGATCCCTTCCCACTGCGAAAAGGTGGATTTCTTAAGAAAATGCCACAGAACTAAACTGAATTCAAAGGGAGGAAGGAAGGGAATGAAGAGAAAGCAGAGGCATAAAAACTGAAGCCAAATGTCTCAAAACAAGCAAACAAAAAGACTTCACAAGTCTAGACTTGCAAGAGATCCACAAAAATGAATCTTTGTAAAAATGGACTTATCAATATGCCTGCATGTGCATGCATGCATTCACACTCGCCTCCACACACACACACAAACAAACACACACACACAAAGGGGTAGGGGCAAGACTATGAAGACCAGTCAAAGAAAGAAGAGCGTAATCAAAAAATCCAATCTTAAGAGTTGGAAATGGGCTAAAAACAGGATTGCATGCTATTGTGCTTAATGGTGTTACCGTGGTCAAAGGAAGACTAAGACCGACAGTAAAACATAGGATCAAATAAGGAAAGGAAATAAGTAGAGACAGAAGGAAATAGAATCCCTAGAGGTGACTCAGGGGATGGCTTAGACAGCAGAGGGGCAACGCAAAAGAGACCCAGTGAGTTAGAATTCAGAGCTGGGAAAAAAAAAAAAAAAAAAAAGCCCAAATTTAATCTGTGAGTTCCAGGTAGAAATGAAAACTTGAGCACACCATATGTCCTATTGGTTACATCTGATATGTCACTAAAGCTAAGGAGAGTGACTTCTGCAAAGCCTAGTCAACGTGTCCAGCCTTTGACATGCAACCCAATGTTATCACCTGTAACAAGTGCAGGCTTGTGAACCATGCAATCAAGTTACTAAAAGAAATTGCAAATGTTCTAAATAAGACCATGGTTTCACATTGGGCTGCATTCATAGCCATCCTGAGATTCAAGTAGTAAATGTGGTCCACATACTGAGAGCCAGACATATGTGGATCCATTGAGGTGTTATAATAACAAGATTTTAGGAGACAGAAAAAAATGGATAGATGATTATACTGCCAATGGACCAACAGATGCAGAAGCCTAGAAGCTGCAGCTGGGAAAGTAGGAAGGAACTACCAAAAGAAGAGAAGGGTGCTATTTAAGGACTTCTTAGGTCCTTAACTCTGTAGATTTTATTCTTAGCCCATCTATCATCCCGTTTGGTGATATCAGAGCTTTGGCCTCTGAAGAAAGGGTGCTTAGGCAGTGAGATGTCCCATGTCACATCAAAGACAACATATGCATGCTGAAGACTTACCTGTCCAGCCAGGCCTGTTGCTCCTTTTAGCGCTCAGCACTGGTGTGGATGTGTGTTGACCCTGTAGAGTATTCTCAACAATCAAAGCATCACTAAGAGTCTTTAGGAATAACACTATGAGTTCTCCAAGCAAATGGCATCAAGTTATCGTTCTATAGCAATGCTCAAAGTTGGCATTCTCCTTGTACAACCTCAAAGTTTCCAATAAGTTAATTCTTCCTCCTTAAAAGTGACCTGTAGCCAAGTTGGCCAGACATACCAGGAAGAGTTCTAAATGAAAGCTAGAACTCAAGACAGACAGACAGTAATACAGAGGAAAAAAATTTACAAAAAAGAAAATTAATTGCAGAAAGCTCACACATTCTGAAAACAGAACAAAATGTGTTAAAAAAAAACCTATTTATAGATGAGAAAAGGAAATTTAAGATTACACAAATGAAAACCAAGTAGGTGGGTTAGAAGTTGAAATTAGAGAAATTATCTAAAAACACTGCAAAATGACAAATAAATGGAAAGTGTGAGAAGATTAGAAGGGAATGACAACACTAAACTCAAACTTAGAAAGGAGAGCAGAGGCTACAGAGAGAGGCAAGTGTGGGATACAGTAAAAAATTCAGCAACTGCTCAGCACAGTGGGTGAAAACTGACCAGCAAATGAGAAAAGCCAGTGTGAAGCTTGGAACACGAGGGAAGTGTGAGGCCCTGCAGTTCTGGATAGAAAGTAGAGCAATACAATGCAAGGTGTGAGGGCCAGGATGGATTCGCCTCCCAGCAGCAGCCCTAGCAGATAGCATCATGAGAGCCATGTCTTCAAACCTTAGAAGAACAGTGGATTTTTGGAATACACTTCTTATACAAGACAGACAAGCCATCATGTGAGGTGATGGAGAAAACTCCATTTTCAAGCATTTGAACTGTGAGTGTGTCTCTTATGAATCCAGTTGTGATATGTTTCTGCTACAAAAAAATGAGAGTAAAAAAACAAAAGAATTTGATGGACAAAAGGTTAGCGTAGGGGGATGCCTATGGAGGAGAGAGGTGCCAGTATAGCACCAGAAATTTCTGCACTAAGAGCCTACAATGCACCTCAGGAACAGTCAAACACAACCACTCCCCACTCACCCTATTGTTACTGTGTGAGATATGTCAGTAGTGCAACCCAGTTGACAGGGAGTAAGAGACCAGGATTCTGGGAGGAAGATCACCCTTATATGTTAGCATGAACATTTTAGAAAATACAACGTTTATAAATTCCCATCAGCAGTATCAATAAACAATCAGGTGCCTATGAGTAAATAAAGAGAAAGATATGCAATACATATGAAATATTGTGTATATGGCTGAAAGCTTTGAGGCCTAAATAAATGGAAGCCAGTGCACTGAGAGCTAACACTAGCATAAATAACCTCAGGCCAATGCACAAGCCAAAGAATTTTTTATAGCCATGCTTGACTCATTTAAAAATTTATACAGAAAAGGTAAAAATACAAAAATAGTAAAGATAGCTTTGGTAAAGTATAAGATAGGGACTAAGATATTGATATGTGCATATATTTTCTAAATAAGATGATAAGGTTCAGACAGAGATGACTAAACTTATGATATATATCTTCATATGTGAGAGGTAATAACATACATAAAACAGAAAGGAAGGAGGCTGAATTTTTTAGCAAGTGGGACAATTGTTAGTCCATATGTAGAGAAAACCATCTCTAACCCACATTATCCTTCCAAATAAGCTTCAATTCCCAATGTAACCAGTGAACTTTAAAACATTTAGGAAAAAGGAAAATGTTCCCAATTTAAAATAAATTTAGGATGGAGAGTCACATGAATGTATAAACCATAAAGCAAAAAAAAGTTGACATAATTGATTTCAAACTTTCTTATGTGACAAAGATGCTAAAAACCAAAAGTGGCATTTAAAGGCAGGAGGTAGATATTTCTTTTAAGTACCCATAAGGATAGTAAACTTTTGCTCAACTACAAGAAAACAAAAAATAATCCAAACTAAACAGAAAAATAGAAATCAGAACTATAGCAAAGTGGCCAGATCGGCAAACCTCAGAACCTGGCCATGTCAAGAGCTGCCAGGTTCTCACACGACTGCAGCAGGGCAGGTTGAGAAGATCCCAACAGCTCCAAAGTTTCTGAGGTCTTTACTTAAAGACCTGGGAATCCCATTCCCTTCTGTCTGAAAATTCAACATGCCCACTTAGAAATGCACTCAAAAAAGTTCATGACAGTCACTCCTGACAAAACAAAATTCCAGACACCTTTTAAAGCCCCATGATGAGAAAATAGATGCACTGTGGTACATTCATAGGAAAAGACCATTTGGAAAGCTTCTATGAACCAATAGCAATTTATTTCTCAGTCTTGGAGGCTGAGAATTCAAGGTCAAGGTGCTAGCAAGTTTACAGGGTGTGGCTTTCCCACTCACAGCCTTCCTTATGATGCACTTATATAGTTAAAAAGTGAGTAAGATCTCAAGAATAGCTTTTATAAAGTCACCAATCCTGTTCATTATGTACCGCTCATCACTCATGTTATTGCCTCTCCTTTTTGGAAAAGTCTCTCCTCATAATGGCACCACAATGGACTTAGGACTCAATATCTAAATTTGAGAGTGGTACAAATATCCAGTCCATAGCAACATAGGATAAGTATTGGATCCCTGGTTATTGAGTACCCTTGTAGTGGATTTATGATGTTACATTGTAAATAATTGTCCCACCTATGAGTTTAATAAAAATGCTGATCGGCCAAAGGCAGACAGGAAGTGTGGGCACGGCTACCAGACTAAGAAAACTCTGGAAACAGGAAGAACAGAGCAGAAATATCACAGAGAAGCCAGAAAATGCAGAGGACAACTATGCTGCTCTGAGTAAGGTACCGAGCCGCATGGCTGAACAGGATAAGAATCATGGGTTAGATTAAGAGCAAGAGCTAACAAGTTATATGCCTGGGTCCCAGGTCAATCAGCATACAATTAATTAAGTAAGTAAGCATCTGTATGTCCCCGTGGGACTGTGGGACTCTGCGGGTCTGCAAATCTGTGAATCCAAACCTTGAGGCTAGGCCCAAAAGTCTGGGCCAGAAACTTCATACTACATATTCTCCACTGATGCAATAAGCCAATCAATCTGAATTAAGTCCAAGTTTAATAAGCAGGGCAAAGCAACTCCTGGGTGACTCTTAAGAAGGCAGGAGAGGGAGCACATGGCCAGTCTGGTGACCAGGTTTTAAATACCCTGTAGGGGGTCTTGGGCAGCTGACTCTTGGGAGCTTTCTGAAGGGCAGTTATAGTTCTCTGCAAATCATTTATAAACTGTGGCTGAAACTTGGTGTAGTGAGTTCACAATCAAATCCCAGTACTATAGAGGCTGAGGCAGGGGTGAGTTTGAGGCTAGTCTTAGCTTACTCATGAGGTCCAGGACAGACTGGGCTACAAGGAAAGAAGGAAGGAAGGAAGGAAGGAAGGAAGGAAGGAGGGAGGGAGGGAGGGAGGGAGGGAGGGAGGGAGGGAGGGAGGAAGGGTAGAGGGAGGGACGAGGCAGAGAGGGAAAATATATTTATTAAATGAGCTGTGTTAGTATATACATTATTCTCTGTACTGTTTTGCATTTTATGTTTTATAATTTTTAAGTTTATAATTTTTGAAGTTATGCTTTTTCTTTGTTTTTGATTTGTTTGGTTTGGTTTGGTGTCTTGAGACAGAGTTACTTTGTGTAGCCTTGGCTATCCTGGAACTCCCTCTGTGGACAAGGCTGGCCTCAAACTCACAGAGATCCACCTACCTCTGCCTTTATAGTGGGAGTGAAGGTTATGTTTTAAGAGGTTGTGTGTATATAATATTCACCTGCCCTTCTCCTCTATCTTTCTATGTTTAGAGATCTCAGAAAATATTGCCAATAGACATCTTAGTTTGGGTGCCAATGACACAATGACAAAATCTCTTAATACCATACTTCTGAGCTTAGACACATTATTGAGAGACAGCTGGCAGTCTCATCACGGGCATTATTATCAAGTGATAGGTGATGAAGCTAAAGGCCTGTGGCCCCACAGTGGCTATGTGGTTTACTGTTTGAGTGCTCACAGCCTCAGGCATCCATCCCACTGAACCCCACGCCACTCACCGAGTCATTTGTTTAACAAGGAACTGGTACTTGAAGCAAGTACACTGGGAAGAGGGGTGGAGGAGACATAATCCAATAAAATGGGAAGCAGCTGGCTGCTCTGTCATCTGATGTCTTTTCAATGGGTCTGTAACTGAGTGTGGGGAAGCTGAGTCTTCACTACACATCTGCTGAGGAAGAAGAGGAAGGGATGTGACAGAGCACCCCTGCAATGACATCTGACTCCAGATCCTGACTGGGGTGGGTCTCTCGCTTTCTTTGTTTTCTTGGTTATGTATTTGTTTTATTTAGACTTTAAGTTATCTGTATGTGCTTTTATGAGTGTATGCTATGTGTGTGTGGTGCTTCCAAAGGCCAGAAGAAGGGGCTAGCAGTGTGGATAGTTTTAAGTTATCTTATACAGATGCTGGGAATTGCAAGTGCTGAGCCCTCTACAGCCCCCTGGCTTGGATTCTTTGCATCCCTGGATGACTTTGAACTTATGGTCCTCTGCCTCCCACCGTGCTTAGAAGCATGCAGTGCACTTGGTTTACTGGTCAGCGAAGCCAAGATTTTGTCACTAAGAGGACGAGTCCAGCTTGAGTGGAGTCAAATCCCAGCCTCTATGTTTTGGATGATTCTAAGGGATTCTGGGGGTTTTTGGGGGGGGGGGAAGAGAAGCTGTTTGTTTGTTTTTAATTTTATGTGCATTGTTGCTTTGCCTGCATGTATGTCTGGGTGAGAGTACTGGGTTGCCAGGAACTGGAGTTTCAAACAGCTCTGAGCTGCTGGGAATTGAACCTGGATCCTCTGAAGGAGCAGTCAGTGTTCTTAACCACTGAGCCATCTCTCCAGCCCGAGTTGGGGATTTTTTTTTCCCCCTTTTCTTTTAAAATCTGCAGCAGGAGTTTCAGCCTCTTCCATGTGCACATGGTCTAATGTTCACTCTCTGGATTGCCACTTTGTTCTTTAGTTCAGTATATACACAAAGTGCCCTAAATTGTGTCTATTACCTGTTTAATCCTCATCAGTACCATTCCTCAGTCCCCTAGCCTACTTTCTTCCCTGTTCCATCTTGGGTCATCTACAGACTGTTCTAGAAGAAGGTCTAAGCTCCTGCAGTTTTAAAAGAGAAGCCAGTAATGGACTCCATTCCATCCGAGGAGTAAACACGCCGTGGGCGTGGTCTGGACCTCGAGCTTCTCTCCAAGTAGTACCACATGCACTTTTGAGGCTACAAATAAGAAAATATTTCCTGGCTGGAGGAACTGCTAAATAGCAGGGTGGGTAACCAAGGGAGGTTCCGGAATCTCCTCTCGAGATCTTTAAAACTACGATATAATCTCCCATGTCTGCGATAATTTTTTGCAGTCCTGACTAGAGACAGATGGAAGAGGTGCCTCATGGAGATTCCTCCCTAGGCCTGCACTCTGCCCCTTGCTTTCTCCTCTTCATTTTAGTTCAGTTCCTGTGGTGTCTCTGCCCCTGGGAAGCTGTGGGGCTGAAAGCAGGCTTGTTTACATCAGTCTCACCGCCTCACACCTCTCTCCTTGTTCTCATATGGAAAGCTGGTCAGAGGTCAGGGTTACCCAACTGCCCACACATAGTTTGGTAGTAGCATCAGACACTGGGGCAAAACAGAGGGTTGATTCTAATGTCAGTGCATCTACCCCAAGCCCAAAACCTGGGCGAGAACAGAGGCAATTAGATTTTGCGAACAATCCACTCTAAATGAAAATATGACCCCACTAATTGATTTTAAATAGAATTTAAAAAGAATCCTTGGCTGCATTTCATCCTGAATACAGTGTTTCAAAAGTGTTCATTCCAGGGTTTTCCCCCCCTTTTCTTCTGGCTTAAACCCCAAATGGCCAAGATCCCAGTCTGAATAAACAGTGTGGGTGGTGACTGTTCTGTGGGGCCCAGCAGAGGATGCAATCACTTTCCTACTCTGCTCAACATTAAATCATGTGAAACTAAGTGGGGACTCAGACTCCCCACCAAGGAACCAGAGGGCAGTGGAACGTGTATTCTTTGCCCAAGGAGAGATGGAGCGAAAAGGATTTCTCCTGCCTGTGAGAATTTAATTATGTATAAAGTTAGTTGACCTCGCAGGCGCAGGCACTGTCAGATGATCTTGCTAAGGCCTGTGAACGGCATCCCAGGAATGCAGTGATGTGGGCAGAAACCCAGAGAGTTCATGCCACTGCGGGCTTTAAATGGGACAAATCAGTGGCTGTCCAAGATGCGTCCAGTGGGAACAGAACCAGTGGATAATCAGTAATTCAATATCACCTGAGCATTGCTGGATCTTCAGAAGTGATCCCTGGAAATCAGAAACTCAAGACAACTCCAGGAGGGACTGGGGGAAGGGGGGGGGCAGGGCAATGGGAGGCAAGTGAGAGAGCCAGTCTACAGTGTTACTGTTGCAGCTGGCTGCAAATACATGCATCTCTAGTCTTCTTCCCCCATGTAAGAGGCAATGCTTTCCGACTTCCCTGCTACTGACATTAGAAAAAAAATGAGGAAGCAGTCCCATTCATAAATACCCAGTGGGGCTTGAAGGAGACAGTGGAGTCTCTGTTTATTTAGACAGTTTTGATATAATACAGCCCTCGGATGTGTATGCAGTAATTATACCTACTTGTCAGTAAATGCCTGAAATGTACTTTCTACGAAGAGGATTACATTCTCCTCCTCTGCAGTCTATCGAAGGAGCTTCTGCTCTCCTGGCAACCAGGCTCTGCCGAGTATGGGGGGGGGGGGGGGGGGGAGCTGGTTTCTGTTTCTCCAGAGACGGGCTCTCAAAGTCAGTGTGGTCAGATGGCTAACTAACTGAAGAGGGTCTGGGGCTAGGAAAAACTTGAACTTTGTGGGCTTGGCACTTCTGAAAACAATTCTGTTACCTTATTGAGTGTCTGATAGCTTCTTTCAATAGCTTGCTCACTAAATGCACTCACTTTATCAAAATGTTACAGTCTGAATGCATAGAACTTCACAGTCACAGCCTAAGTCAAAACTGTGCTGCGTTTGCTCTGGCCCCTTTGACTCAAGGTATATAAAAAACAAATGGCTGGAATTTAGCCAACAATTTTCATATCCTGCTAGAAACAGAACTGAAGGAATCTCATTTTTAAAGAAACCTGAAATTCTAGAATCCTTTACCAAATTAACCACCTAAGTTTGAATGCACGCTGTCTGTCTATATCCATGTCAATTTAATAAGTGTTTCAAAAGCACACAGTGTGAGCTGGGGGTAGAGTGTTACCTGGCATACACAAAGTCTTGGCTTTGATACTCAGAACCAATCTGATTATTGTGGCATATACCTATAATTCCAGCATTTTGGAGGCAGAAATATCAGAAATTCACAATCATCCTCAACTATATACTGAGTTGAGACCAGCTTGGGATATGTGTTCCCTGTCTCAAGAAAGGAAGGAAGGAAAACTAAACGTTATATAAAATTCAAAACCATATACTTCCTCAAGCAGGCTTTAAGTAAAAGGTAGACCCTAATCTCAACAGTCTCAATCTGGACAGGGTTCTTTTCATGCAGGGACTCTCCCAGGTGTAGGTGGCTGAACCCTCAAAGGGTTTCAAGAATACAGTAAGAGTTTACTAAAGCTTTGACACAATGGCCTTCTGCTGCAGAAGAGCTGCAGCCACCACTGAGTCACACTATTTCATGACCAGTATTCTATAACTGTATCTTGTTTTTAAGACTTCCTTTGACATCTGAGTGGTTCCCTCAGGTTCCTTTGCAACCTATGGCATTTATTTTATTTTATTTTTTTCTGTTGAGTGAAGTCAGTAAAAAGTGAAAATGGATTCCTTCTATCTGCAGCCTTCCTTCAGTCATCAGCATTTTTATAAGTATGACTATCCCCATAGTGACAGGAAGTTGGCATCCACATAAAGACATTTGCACACAAAGTAATATCTGAAATCATTTCCACCATTTGAATACTACAATATATAAAATTCCATAAAAGAAATAACTTTTATTTCTTGTTAAGTTCCTATTGGGAAATTACTGAGAACCACAGTTATGGAAGCAGTAACTGTGCATAGCTCAATTTTTTCTTTTCATCAGGAGCCTTCACCATCTCTGAGCTACCACAACAATTTAGTTATTTCTTCTTGAATATGACACTCTGCCTTGTTAGATGGTGGTGGACTTGCCTATGTTAGAGTGTTAACTCCTTATTTATCAGGGATAGCTTCATTCATCTTTATACTCCCCAGGGTCATTAACAGAGTTAGAGACCAATAAAATAATGAACAAATGAACGAGTTTGTAAATGTCATGAAACTGTTGAATGTTTTTAGTAAGGGACCAGATAGTAAATGTTTCAAGCCATATCGTCTCTATTGTAATTATTCAACACTGCAGTTAAGTGAGAAAGAAGACATAAACAAATGAGCATAGCTATGTTCCAATAAAACTTTATTTACAAAAACAACTGCTATTCTTAGTCAGTGAAAACCCTATATACTACAACACCCTTAAGCCTGGAAAGATGTGTCCCCTGGTACAATAGTGGCAAGCCTGTTGAGAGAGGTGATGACAGGGGCTTGGAGGCCCCCCTCTACATGATGGAACTCACATCTGATATTATAATGGTCAAGTGCCTGTGCTAAGGAGGTCACATGCACTAATGGGTAAGCTATGCTGTTGTTTGGCCAAGTGGACTTGAGGATGTACCCATCAAGCTGCCCTCTAAATAAGTGGTTCTCAGGCTAGTCAGGCCAGAAACCTCAATGTAACAGATGGCGTCCTAATGTGGGCCGAATACCCACATAAAGCCTGAGAAAGAGTAGAAAAGGTTCTAGAGCAGAAACAGAGCCAGAAGCAGCTTCCAAATTGTGTCTCAGAAGTGGGTCATGGTACAGAGATAGAGTGGCATCCAGACCACAAACAAAATGACATGGACTTGCAGCAGGGAGTGTAAGCTGCAACCAGGCTGGTTCCCAAAGTCTCAGTAGCATGTAATTGATTTATGGCTTCTGTTTATGTTGAAGAAAGAGGGAACAGAGTTTTTTGGTAGCAGTATTTTCTTAGGTCTACTGTTTGCTGGTGGCAAACAGAGTTGCTGCCCCTTTAAGAGAATTTCCTGACTCATCTTTATCAGCAGAAATTGTGTGACTCTTTAAGAGAGTGCTAGCATTTTAAAAGCTCTTCTGGTTAGAAAATGATTAAGGATACACAATAAAACTTATTCATATGAAAAAAATCCTGTAAATAGGTTACAATGTATGTAAAGTGTACATAGGCTTCAGAGAGAAAATAGTGAGGGCAAAGATGTCCCTTCAAAAGAGAAATAGAGTATAAAATGGAAAATATACAAAGAGTCTGGATTATGGTTATTATTGTGTTTTCTTTTAATTTTTTTAATTGTTAATGAACTAACTGCAGAAAGACAATTAATTCCAAAGGCTGCTAAGTTAAACAAGAATACATATTTTAAAGGTATCTTGACTTTGAAATTTGTATCGAAGGATATGTCGCCTTGGAAGAGAGATTTTGTTTTTGTTTCCACAGAAGATGTGAACCTGTGGAATGCTTCCAGGCAAATATGGTTTCATCAACCAAGACCACCTGAAAATTCTCTGATAGGAAGATATGGTCACATGAGCTTCAAGACTAAGATTATCCAGCCTCAGGACCCTTAAAAGATTATCAATGCCCTTTAATCAGCAGGAAATAATAATGGAAATCTATGCTCAAATTCCCAAAATATTGTTTCTAAATGTTTGTTTTCATTATGAATGGTTAATGGTCATAATTAATCTCTTTCTAAGAAGAAAAAGGGGATATGGTATATAAGTGACTTTAAAAAACTAGATTATTGAATTTACTTTAATCCAAAAATCAGCTGTTAATCTCAAAATATTTTTCATTGGTGTGGACTTTGGTTTATTGATACAAATTTGAGGTCAATTTTATTATGCTATATGTATTTTTCTACTCTTGTTTAAGATATTATGTTTATGTAACTCATTTAAAATTATAATGTATAATTAAGAAACGCAGATTAATAGTCATCTATTATAACCAAACTTATAGTCATGTTAGTTAGATTTTTGTAGGTATACAAAGATATATTTCAATTAGATAGGTAATCTTCAAACACTTCAATGACCTACCGAATATGGCACTTAAAATATTTTAAGAACTTAGACTTTTCTGGACAGTGAGACTGGTCTACTCATGGCAGCCCCAATCTACTTCAAGAGAAAAATGGGCATCGAAGAAACTCCATATGGAGCTTACTCTCTTTGTGGCAATGGTTAGCCACTGGACAAGAACCTGTTCTTATATTGACTGCTTGACAGTATGCTGTTTAAACTGGAAATGCAGGTTCCATAGGAAAGTAACCTCTGAACTTTGACAGAACAAGTTGAGATCGTCATTCAGGTTCCTGCTTTGTAGAGAAAACTGTTAGACATTCTTCAGGACTCAAAGAGAAGCGACTAACAAACTATACCAGAATTGGCAGAGCAGTCGTTCAAATTTACTGATTCACTGAAAGGGACATGAGAGACCCTGGGCCTGTAGACTGAAGATGGATGCCCCAACTTTATAAAGAAACTTTGAATGACTATCCAGGCAGATAGGTGTCATCTCTGTCATTTCTAGATTTTGGAAGTTTCTTGCACTTCCTGTTTACTTAGATAAATATTATATCCTTCTGTGGTCTTTGAGTAGTTGAAGATCAGATAGTTATATGAATAGTTTTTCTTAGTTATTTTAAAAGGTATATTGTATATGAAACTTTAGACTCACAAGGATAAGGAAGATGATAGAATATTTTCTTTAATTTTGTTAAATAGACTAGATATTGTAACTAATTCTTGCTTGATAGCTACTTTATTATATGTAATTTTGCTATGTTAAAATTGAATCCTTCCTTTTTGATTAGACAGAAATGGAAGGAGATGTGGGAATGTCTTTCTGTATGTTGTGACTATCAATCTTTAAATAAAGGAGCTATTTTGCAAACATCATAGCCAGAGATTGGAGCATAGGTTGGAGAAGCAGGGCAGAGTCAGAGACAGATGGAGCCAGATTCCCAAAGAATCAATATGTAAGGAACACAGGTGAGCCATGGGACACATGACAGACAGATTAATGAAAATGGATTGAGTTAAGATGAAGGACCTAGCTAGCAATGTGCCCAAACCATAGGCCAAACAGCATGAAGTTAATATAAGTGTTTGTGCGTTTCATTGAGACTTTGGAATTGCTGGTCCAGACAAGCAGCAGCCAGCAGGTACAAACTGTGGGGCTAGTCCGGGCCAGAAACCTCAATGTAACAGATGAGGGAGAGGGAGGAGGGAAGGAGAGACACTATATAGTTATGCTACCTGAGCTCACTCCTACCACATTCAGCCTGTGCAACTTGAAGAGATAACTGACTTTGATAGAACCCAACACCTTCACATTACAAGAAGAGGAAATAGAGCAGCTGCTGCTGGTGGGGGCACATGCCTTTAATCTCAGCATTTGGAGGACAGAGGCAGATGGATCTCTGAGTTCGAGGCCAGCCTGGTCTACAGAGTGAGCTCCATGAAAGCCAAGACTGATTCACAGAGAAACCCTGTCTTGAAGAAAAGGAAGGAAAGGAAGAATGAATGAAGGAAAGAAGGGAGAAAGGAAGAGGAAATATATGCTATTGAAAATAAATCAGGTACATGACTTAGGTCCCAACTGATTTAATCTGAGAGCCTATATATCTTTCCAGTGGCAACTTGGAGAGGACTGAACTACAGACTGTGAGCAGAGACCAGATAGGACATTTCCTCAGTGGGTTATCCCGCACTGCTTTCCCTAGATGTCTAAGGTTTAACTATCCTTTGTTACCTTTAGTAATCTGTCTAATTGTACTACAATTCCTGAATACGACAGAACCCTCGTTAAACACCCCTCCTCACTACAGAACCAGAGTGTTATCATCATTCAACCAGAATCCTGGAACCAAAGCACTATTATTTATAGGGTCTTAGTTTATATTGGATAAAATTTCAAATTGCTCAAACATATGTTACCGTGTACATAAGATTCTTACTGTAGGATCGGTTGCAAAACAGATAAGTTAAAAAGAGGAATTTTATGGAGTGGAGAATGAAAAGGAGTTATATAGAGAGAATGAAGTTTCCCAAGCTATTATTCACAGTGTGCTAGGCCAAGTCCCACATCAGTTAATGGTTGTCTTTGGTAACATGAGGAAGTCACCAAAGAACTGGAAGTATCCACAGCACCCTATAAAGACTTCGAGGAGGAAGGAGGATACCCAAAGGTGTCAGGTGAGCTCTACTCTTTATTCTCTTCTGCTTCCACTGAAAGAGAGAACTAACATCTCTATGGAGCACACTAGATCTGCTTCCTTTAATGGAGCCTCCTACAGTATGTACCAGGATTCAAACTGATGACATAAAGAAGAAGCAATGAGTAAGTTGGGGCCTACCATAATATGCCTTCAGGAGAACATGATCTACTTTTAGCTTCCAAGTTACATGCCCCCTCACGTGTGTGTGTGTGTGTGTGTGTGTGTGTGTGTGTGTGTGTGTGTGTGCACGCGTGCGCGTGCGTGTGCATGTGCATGCAGGCAGCATGTGGAGGGCAGAGGACAACTTCAGATGTCAGTCTCCATCTTGAGACAGGGTCTCATATTCACTGCTTTGCAGGTCAGACTAGCACACGGCTTTAGGAATTCTCTTGTCTTCCATTAGCTCACCTTAGGAGCGCTGCTACAATTATGACGTATGCTCCTGTGCCCAGTATCACATTTCTGGGGGCATTGAATCTCATGTCCTCACACTCATGTGGCAAGAGTCTCAACTATTTAACCTATTTCTCAGTCCCAACAGTTGTCTGAAATGGGAAATATCTGAAGAGTCTATCTTAAGATTTCCAGAAGTTTCATTTGACAGAGTAAACATCACCTATGATAAGTGGGGGGTTTTGTTGTTTTGGTTTTGTTTTATTTTTTTAAACAGGTAAAACACCTTGACTATACATCATTCTAAAGTTAACTTCTAAGTATTATTACTTCGGAAACAGGACAATATGAGTTCACTTCATCAGCTCCTGGCAGCATTCTGAGTAGAACACTGCGAGAATCTTGAGGAAACAAAAAAGAGAAACTTGCAGAGCCTGCATCAGGCCCCTCCACATTCCTCTTTTAAGCATTGCAAGATTGATCCTCGGCCACAGATGTGGCTTTTGGATGTCAGATCCCGAGACAGATGTTTTCCCTTAAGTCTGTTGTCTCCTCCGTCTGTTTATAGCATGTTTCCATTTCAGCCTGCACCTTGGGTTCTCACTGCTAACTGCACGTCCTGGGAGTTTCCTGCTTCCACACAAATGGGTGTTTTTTACCATTTTTTTCTGATTTCTGTAAGAGATGTGTCTACTCTTCAAGTGACCCTTAACCCTTTCCTGGCATGCTTGCTTTTTCACTCACTTTCAGAAGATACTGCAGTAAATAGCCAACTGAAATCACAAAACCAAAGTTCTGTGTACCATAAAGTGTTTGCTTCCTCTTAGGAGTCAACTCTTGAGGCTGCAGAACTGGTATTATTAGCATCTTGAACGACTTTGCTAACTGATGGGGTCCCACAATCAGTCAGGATGACTGACTCAAACCTGTTTCATTTTGTTGGAGCTTGGAGGTGCACATATATGTGGGTAAATCACATATGTGTTTGTTTACAGGTATACACCTGTGCAAATGTAGGTACATGTGAGGCAGACAGAGAAAGACTGAGTCACTCTGCAAGTGCTATCCACCTTATCCTTTTGATACAAGTCCTATCATTTGTCTGGAACTGACTGGTTTGCTTACCGAGACTGACTACTGAGCCTCTCTTGGCCTCCCCAATGCTGGACTCACTCATAACCTTGTGTGCACTTTTCTGAATGAACCATCTCCTTAGCCCAAATCAATGTTTTTTCTTTGTTTGTGTCTATTTGGCTCTGCGATCACACATATCTCTGTGTAAATTACAGCAAGAAACTGCATTTGTATATTAACTAAGTAGATTCCATGGCAGCTGCATACAGAGACAAAGTTCAGAATCTCTTCAATACAGATTGATCCAAAGCACAGTCCAGACTAAGGAGGTTGAAGGCTGCTACTATTGCATTGCTTACATATATACTGATGGTTGTGGTGGCTACAGGAACCTTCATGGAGTAACACACACACACACACACACACACACACACACACACACACACACACACACACACACACACTATGCTGAACCAACTGGAATCTAGGTAAGGTCTAGATTATGCTATCTGTTTCCTGGTGTTGATATGGTAGTATATGTGTTGCATATATGATCCTAAACAGTTCAGTTTACTAAGATTTTACCACAGAAGAAGCAGAAAAGGAGACACAAGACTCTCTATATCATTTTTTCAGCTTCCCATGAAAGACATTTTAAGTTTGAGAAAAATGTCTGCAGAGATGGTGCTATGTGTCTGGCAGTAGCTTGCTCAACCTGACATCACTGCATCTGAAGCTTTAGATTGCGTTATACTAGTCATGTGATTTTAAAAAAAAATTTAAAATATATTTATTTTTATTATTTTAGTTGTGCATGAGTGCATGCACATATCAGTGTGTGTATGTGCTTGTGAATATATGCACACATATCCAAGGAGACTGGAGATGTCTGTTCTCCTGGATCTAGAGTTACAGATAGTAGACAGTTGTGAGCCACATGATTGTGAGTACTAGGAACTGAACTTGTGTCCTATCAATAAGCAGCAGGTACTCTCAACTACTTAGCCACTTCTTCGGACTGTCACATTATTTTTAAGTGTTTTCTAAGACATTTCTCTAAGAAATAAAATCAAATCACAAAATGTAGACTCTTTGAATATGAGAGTTATGGCGACAGAGTGGCAAACCATAACTGAGTTTCAGAAGTGTCCATCTTGGGCTCACCAGCATCCCTACCTCTCTTCTTGCATGCTAACAACAGTATCTAATGCTGTGTGAGTGTTCTCAATGACCTAGAGGTTGCAGAAATAATCACGTGGGACCCATAAGTGGAAAACATAGTCATTCTATAAGAGACAGGGAGGAAAGAGTAGTTTAACTTGGTCAAGGCTTTGTTCTTCCTCCTGTCCCGAAGTTTATCCCAGGACTAGATTATCTGAATCCGTGCCAAAATAAACTCAGAGTCTCCAGTCTACGCTCTTTCCCTTCTCCCTGTTTCCCCCATAATCTATTTTATGTACCAGGACCTTATTCTTTATTTAACATTGCATTGTCTGTATCTCTGTATGCTGATGTGAGCACCACAAGAATTTTGGTGTATCTCATAACTGGCCCCCAGAATTGACAACAGACTGGTATTTGTTGGCTGAAGGATGGGGAAAAAATGAAAGGTACACCTCCAAAGCCATGGTCCATTATTAGAAATGGTAATTCCAACACATTGATGGTTATGAATTCACAAATAGCATTAATTAATCATCATCAAGTTTGAAGTGTTGCTCATTTTGTTTGGCTAAGAGAATGAGCATGACAATTTGAGTTGTGTCCTGAAGGAGTAACTGAGTTCATCTCCTGTAAGGCTCCCAACAAAATGAAGCGATTCCTGCTGAATGTGTCTGTCTCAACTAGAAAGACAGTAAGCAGTAAAGACAGTGTAGGTAAATAGAAAAGTGGAGAGGGGGAGCAGACAGCTACAAAATATACATGAGGAGCAGTTTTTCATCCTCAAATATATAATACAGTCTTAGCACTTCTTTACTCTATAAGCCAGCTTGTAATGGGCAAGAAGGACACATTGTACCCTGTAATGGGGACAGAGAAAATAGACAGATTCTGAGCATAGGGAGGTAAGAGAATGGGAGGGAAATGGCTTCTAAGATACAGCCACAGTCTGTTCAATATATCTTGGATAGTGTTATCACTTCTTTCACCTTGACTAGAAAGGTTGGGAGTGAGGGCTGCCTCATTACCAAGTCACTGGGCTGTCCAGCCTAGAACATATGTGTCATGTCACTGCTTACATGGAGTGAGGCTTGGGTAATCTATCTTAAACAAACAAACAAACAAGGTGACTGTTTCAGTAAATAACAAAAGGTCAGTGAAATGCTATTCACAACATGAACAAAATCACTACTCAACCTGCCAGAGCACTTCTGAAGGCCTACCAGGCAGAAAGAGCCAATGGGGAAAAGTCTATCAATCTGACCAGTGAAGGAGGTGGCCTTTCCCAGAGAAGTCTGCCACCGGGCCTCTAGTCCTTATGTCATCAACGAGAAATAAATATGAAGATCAGCTTCAACCAACACTGAGAAGCCACATCCCTCATAAAAGTCACCTGTGTCTACAGTTTAATTTTCCAGGTTCTTCCCTTTGGTTTTCTATTGACTTCAAGTATGAAGGCAGTGGTCAGGTGACTGTGGGCTCAAAGAAAGTTCCAAATAGTTCAACTGAAGCACCCGCAGCTGGATACCACATTTCTTTCATCTACAGACCTTCATGGAGTAAATGGAATCCTGAATACAAAAGTTTTTCAGCATATATCTCTGGCAGAAACTGGGACTTGTACCTTCAGGACACTCCCTTAACCAGTGGTAGGATGCTGTTTATCCCAGTGCATCCCAGCCCTTAGCCACATAGAAAGTGTTAGAGTTAATGGTGACTTCCCAGACCTGTTTCAAGAATGACTTTTTCTTATTCATCTCTGGTCTCCTCTAGGCCCTTGAGAGACTCAGCATATTCATTTGGGTTGAATCAAATGGAATTCATGTTCTACTACATTTCTAGGTTATGACAACAGGGCAGAATTTTGTACACCATTTACAATGATAGAGTGTTATAAGTCTGACAAGATGCTATTTGGGGGAAAACTAATGTTCTTTCCCTAGTGTGATGGATTTTTGCTACATTCATTTCATAAGCACTGTACACACGAGCATGTCGAAGGCTTGAAAATGCAGCCAAGATACCTATCAAATAAGCATTTCTCAAGAAGTTTTCAGAAATCTGCAGTGAATGCCTGCAAGTGTTCCAGGGACTAGTGTGCTATAAAGGGGGTACTTGATATGAAGAGTTAGAGCATGCTCTCTTTCATGTCTAATCATCTTATCAAATATGCCACTAAGTCCAATTGATTCTTCCTTCATATTAGTGTGACGAATACTATCCATTTGGCCCCCTCATTAGTCTCCTGGCTTCATAAGATCAAAGATCCTTAGAAGGTCACACCTCAAAGTTCTCTTAGAAATAAT
Source organism: Phyllotis vaccarum (assembly GCA_033318265.1). Taxonomy (NCBI): domain Eukaryota; kingdom Metazoa; phylum Chordata; class Mammalia; order Rodentia; family Cricetidae; genus Phyllotis; species Phyllotis vaccarum. The sequence continues at coordinate 43,414,419 of JARWLC010000016.1, forward strand.
CACACACTAAAGGTCAACCTCAAGTTCAACAGAGGATAGTTAACCAAAGTCTACAGTGGAAAAACAGGTCTCTGATGTTAAAACAATGTTTGGCTCACTGTGTACAGTGGTAATTTCAAGGACTTATTATCCTCTCTGAAGGCAGGAATTGCAGTAGGGGTCCCAGAAGGGAAGGAGATGAGGAAATCAGGGTTAATGAAGCATCAATTATAAACACCCCCTACTTAACTCATTAACAGTACCTCATGTCAAACTATGAAATAACTAAGTAGTTTCAGTAGGATTCGAACCAAGAGCCATTTAACTCTAGAACAAATACTCCTAATGATGTTTTATTCTCCCTCTCAACATGAGCTATTGATAAAAGCAGGCTTAATTGGGTTAAATAAGGAAGCAAAATACTTGAAGTTGGTGGCAGTGTATAAATATCAATGCAAAGCATTCTGTCAGTCTTGAAAGTGGGAACAGTACTGAATTTGTATTAGTAATGAAAACTGGATTATCTGTGCATTGCTGAGAGCTAAATTATGGCATTACTGATGATCCTAATAGTACAACTGCAAAGATATTTAAGACATTTAATGTAAAAGATTATTGAGTTTCCTGATTGAATGTAATTATCTTTGGTTATTTATACAATGAGAGAAAATCTAGTGAATGTTATGAGGTTGATGGTGGTGATAATGTATTCTTACACTATGCAAATATATATCTCAAAAGTATAGTCCTACCACAGAATGGAAACATCATTTAAGGATAGTCAATTGACAAACTCAGCGAGAATTCTTTTTCATATCAATATTTCCATACGTCAAACCTAAAGACTCAGACTTCTTTAGGTACATTGAGTGTGGCTAATAGTGGAATGAAGAGTGGAAGAATTTTATATTGATCATTACAGTAATGAAAGTCAAGCCAGAATTAAAAGACCATGAACTTTCAATACATATAGAGGAAAAGTTTTATAATTTCTTCATTTAAAAGTCAGCCATTTATAACTAAAGTAGTAAAGAGTAATTAGTGCCAAAAGGGTACCATATATTTGGTTGTCAAAACGGAATGTTTTGTCAGTTTTGGGGAGTGAAGTCCAGTGTTGGGTTTAAGTCACCAGGGATATGTCTGCACCAGCCTTTTACTCAGATACACCAGATTCTGATGTTCCAAGTGTCTCAAAGACATAATGACATTTTACTCACAAAGATTATTAGGTATAATGGAGAAGTAAATATTCTCATATAACTTTTTAAATTTTAAATATTCATGTCATAATTTATTGGATGGAGAATTTGCTTTTAAGTTAGTTGGAAACACACCAAAAGTCAGCATTGCTTGATTTATTGCTTACTTATTAACAATGAAATTTCCCTTTATTTACTCAACTTTTGCATATATCTTTATGTCTCAAAGAGTCAGAAAACTCCTATAAATATGGCATGATGGTGTATGCTTATAATGCCAGCATTTGGGAGGTGGAATCAGGAGGCTCTAGTGGAGCTACATAGCAAGTTCAAGGTCAGCCTGAGCTACAGTGGACCCTTTCTTCAAAAACGGATTTTTTTTAACCTTAATGGTTGTTTATTTTTGCACACAAGTAAATATGATAGAGTCAGTTCTGTGTCTGCTCTATGTGGGAAAAATTCTGCACTGATATAAATGTCAAGTTCCACTGGAGAATAGAAGTGATAGTCTTAGAAAATAAAGAGGACTCAGCAAAGCCAACAGCATCTAACCACCTGCCAGCTCACCCCTGATTTACTCCAAAGGAGTGTCACCTCTGATTTGCTGTAAAGGAATGGACCCACAACTAACATCAATTCTAAACAAGGACACATTTCAACAGCAGTTAAAATTATTTCAAGATGCACTCCATTTGGGTGTGTTTCCTCATCATGCACCCCCCCCCCAGCATTTATTATGTACCAAGCCCTACTCCAAGTTCTGAACAGCCACACGAGGAAGACATTTTTCACCTAACACTGCAAATGGGAAAGGGGAGCCACGGAAGACTCAGGCTGCAAAGAGCAGAGCTGTGGATTGAGTTCAGGCAATGCTCAGTCCATACCAGTCAGCTGTCGCGCTGGGCTACAAAGCAAGGTCAACGCACTCCATCATCCTTACAAATCCTTCCATAAGGGTGCATTGCAACACTCAGAAAAAAAAAAAAAATCACACAATCTGTTATCCTAACATTACATCCTTACAGGTAGCCTAGGCACCAGAAGAGTCCTTACAATGTTTCTGAATACCTCCAAACACAAGGGCAAAATCTCTGCATGAGAAATTGAGACATTGGCAGTATAAATCTGATTAAAGGGGAACTATTTGAGATGAACATTAAAGGCTTTCTTAATTTCTTTTACGGTGTAGATAAGAATGATTTAATTGCTAGAATTAAAAAAAATCTTGTCTATTTTTAGGAAAATTTAATTTTTTTAAAAAAGTTTGAGACTCCTTGGCACATTAGAAAGATGATTCTCGATAAATTGTGGGCAAGATAGAAATAATATACATACTTGTGGCCATGAGGAATTGGCTCAAGGAAAAAGAGAGAGAGAGAGAGACTCTTAAGATTTCAAGTTCCAAAACTGCTGTAGTTTCCTTCCTGTCAAGCATTCTCCTGTGTCCTGTGTCTCACGTGCTTGAAGTACATACAGGGTCACTGCTCCCACCTACAGAATGCTTAGTGGAGTTTTCTAACCACAGCTTTTACTTTCAGGAATCACAGCTTGCTTGGACAGCCTTGGCCTGATAGAAAGTGTCTTTGATGTACAATAAACTCCCAACAATGGAGAATGTTTGCCTGGGAGATAAAGGGATGCCTGCCTGCTGGCTTTTCTGGTTTACAACAGTGGCCATGTATAACATGACTGAACAAAGACCAGGGCATGCTTTGAAGGAAACCAGCTTCCTCTGAAGGAAACTCCTTGGAATTGGGGTCATGAACACCACTGGCAGTTTTTCAGTCTGATATTAGTGAAACTTATAAATGTTTGTGTTTAAATTAACATGTATATCTAAACTCTGGGTCACAGGGAAGACACTGAATGTGAGGGAGAGTCCTACCCTTGTTTGTCACACCAAGTATTGGATTTCAACTAACATAAAGACTAGATCTTCAAGGGACTGTCCAGGCACTGTCCTGGCAGTTCACGGGCAGCATGCTCCCCAAAGACCAAGGTGAAGGCTTCCAAAGGTGCTGAGGGAATGAGACTGAAGTGAAGTGTAAAGGAAGCTGTAAACACAGGCTCTGATGGAACCCAGCTGCTGGTGCACTGACTTAAATGTCATGGGGTTGCTAGCTTACTATCTAGCCAGGGCATGCGGAAGATAATACACACAGGGAAGAGCCTGGAAGTTCATACATAATCTCACCTTTACTAACAGAACGGCTGAGGCCCCAAAGAACTGAATAGATCAGTGTGGCTTAGCACTAGCCACTTTTTCCACCTCCATGAATAATAACCAGACCTTTGCTGTAGTATATGCTACCAGTCACCAATGAGAAATCATAGAAAAGCAGACTGCTCAGTGTAAACCATTATTCCTGACAGAATAACAGAGCTTGGTGGTTCCACAGTCCAGAGACCCCATCCTTCTTAGCAGAGACAGGAATGTGTCCCAAGGTTCAAGTGCTGTCACTACCAATATCTTGCAGAACACACTTCTGAATGTTTCTAATTAAAAAGCCACACCTGAGTCACTTAAAGTCAGGTCTTAAACACAGAGACACAAGAAAACCCTGAAGTGGCTCAGTATGCAATCCTCAAGGCTGAGGGCATAAACTGAGAGACGCCGTTTGTCAGCCTGGTGAGAGCTACAGTCTAGTGTGGAAAGGACTCTTGGCCTCCTTTTCTCACTTTGGAAAGTTCACTAGCCTGGTTTCCCTGTGCAAAGAACATGGGAAGACAACAGTTAACTTACCTCTCGGGGTGCTGTGGCAATTACCTAAGAAATGTGCTAAACCTATGTCCTACAAAACTTCAATATGCTGGAGCATAGCATCACTATAGTCCTCTGTCAGCTGCGGGTATCCATCAACATTTTATGCTACTCTCCCCCAAAGTAGGAAATTAATTTTCTCCTAATTTGGGGATGATTCACAAATATCACAATTAAAACTATTAACATTCTAAAAGCTAAATTCACCTGAAAGCGGCAACAGAATATATTAATCCTCAGTAATGGTACTGCACCAATCTAAACATTAAGGAAATGAGTTGACATACAGGGTGATTAATCAACAGATAAACTCAGTAGGCTCATTCTGGTTTTTGAGTTTGGAGAGTCTTAAATGGCTGCACTGTGCACAGGTTAGACACGTTTTATTAGCCACATCAACTCAAGTTACAAAATGACTCTGGTAAGATATGCCCAAGTGCATCACTTTATGGAAAAAGAAAAAGAAATAATCACAGGAAAGTGTGACTCACTAAAGGGCTACACATGTAAGGGTGACAGATAGAGCTCACTTAGGTTCACATCTAATGCAACCCTTCAAGAGATGCTCAACTGCTCTGCGGTGAGGAGTGTAATGAAGGCTATACAAGTCTGTTTGGGTGTGGGAAAAAATAATGTGACCCAACATACACACAAGCCCAGCCTTGTCCTATGCATTCTCAGCACTAGACCACAGGGAACTTTCCAAACACAGAGTAAAGTAATTAACAGCTACACTTTACATCTACTAAAAATCAAATGCAGCTACAGTATGAATTTGCATGGGTAACAGAATAAGAAATGAAGTTTCAAGAAAAAATGAGGGGGGTTCCTTCTGGACTCTTTATCAGTCTACACTAAATGAAAAAGCTTGAGGAAAGAAAGCTTCTTTATTTTTGAAAGTTAAATCCATTTGATTTAAAAATTATACAGCTTATTCCAAGTATGTCATTTCCACTTGGTAGAGATGTTAAGTATTCCTTATATGCTAGTGAAAGTGAACAATTGCTAATCTATTAATTTCCCAATTGGGCAGCACAAAAAGTTAGTATCTCTACATTCATCTTTAATTTTTTTAAAGGAGTTTTGAAATCTAGAGGTTTGGTTCCTACTATTTCAGTCACCTGCTGCTAGAATGTCACAAAGATACAATCAGAGGTCTATGTGGCTGCTGTCTTGTGTGATCAATAAAATGTTTTAAAATAGGACAGTCTCATTTCAATTTATAATAGAGAAGGATTTCAATGTACTAATAAATAATGCTTCCAAGTCAAAGCTAGAAAACTATGCCACCATCTAATATCAAATAAGACTTAGATTATAAAGTACTGAGAACAGAAATTATGTTGTCACCCCACAAATAGGACAGTGTTTTAACTAAAATTCATCACTCAGAGGCAGTGTACACAGCACTCAGACATATCAATAAAAACAAAACCTTGTTGGTCTTCAAGTTCTACATTTTCCCCACAGTAGTGATGGGCAGATCGTGAGTGATTCTGTACTGAAGGACAAATGACAGAGGACAGAACCATGCAGGTGAGGAAAGTAACAGGTGGTGCTGCCTGTGGCATTGCCTGACAGGGCCTGTGGTTGGGGGAGACACAGAAACAAATGTTCTTGTGCTCCTAATGGATAAAGCTATCATGAGAAACTGAGTAGAAGAGAGGTTACAAGGATCTGGATGGGAGGAAGTGAAGCAATGGAAAGCTTGGGAAGTCAGAATAAGGGAGAGAAACCCATTTAGCTTAAATAGCAAGACAACACAATCAGATGACTGTGGGATGACAAACAGCAGTGTCATAGTTTAATTATTAACCCCCAAAAGATATTTTCAAGTGCCTGGCACTTAAGTACTTGACTTGATTTGGAAGTAAAGTCCTGCACATGTTAAGTACAATGCTCTAATTTAGTATGGCAGTCCTTACAAAAGGAGGAAATCACTGGTTCAAGACTGAGATAGAGAGATGGCTTAGTTGGTTAAGTGCTTGGCATGTAAACATGAGGCCTTGAGTTCTGATCCTTTGACCAGTGAGAAACTGGGCATAATTGTATTCACTTGTCACTCCAGCTCTCCAAAGGTGTAGACTGCAAAGACACAAGATCTCAAAATTAAGGTGAAGAACAAATGAGACACCTGACCTTGACCTTTGGCCCGTGCATGCATGTATACAAACATTCCTGTACAGCTACACACACACATACACATACCAACATGGACACATAGACACACACTTTTTAAAAAACTTAAGACAGAGACCTGAAGGGCAAACAACTGAAATGTGAAGGATGGAGAGGTCACCAGCAGGAGCTGAAAGAGGTATGGGGGGGGGGGGTCTTTGCTCACTCCTGACTTTGGACTCCCAGCCTCCAGAAAGGAGAGCAAAATCCTGTTTTTCTGTGCTGAACACCCAATGTACTTAGTTCTGGCAGCCCTGAGAGATGAGTGTGAAGGATAAACTTGGACCATTTACAAAAATAAAAGTACCTACCCAAAGAATTATATATAGGTATAGCAAAGTAAAAGGGTATCTGAGGGAAGTAGTTTTTTTTTTTTTAATAAGATGCCCATGGATGTTATCAGAATGAAACTGGCCAGTTATCTCTATATCTAAGTGCACTGTGAGGATGATCGTCAATTCATCCACCTGCTGCCCTGGTCCCCACATAGGCCTGTATCATAAATGTATCACTTCTCCAGACCCTTTCCCCATCTTTAAAAGAAAGGAAACTAGATGGAAGTGCTGTGGAATTATACTCTTGTACACTGCAAATATTTGTCATTCCAACTGATTTAATGAAACACTGATTGTCCAGTAGCTGGGCAGGAAGTATAGGCAGGGTGACAAGACTAGCAGAACTCTGGGGAGAGGAAAGGCAGAGACACAGTCACCAGCCAGATGCAGAGGAAGCAGGATGAGAATGCTGGATTGAGCAAAGGTACCAAGCCCTGTGGCTAAACACAGGTAAGAGTTATGTTAATTTAAGTTTAAGAGCTACTTTGTGATATGCTTGAGCTACTGGCCCAGCCTTTATTATAATAGCAAGCCTCTGAGTCAATTACTTGGGAAGTGGCTCCTGGGTATTTGGGAGCTGTTGATGGGACAGAAACTTTCAACTACAATGGAGAGCAAAGACTGGACCTTGCAGAAGGATAACGTTTGTGTAAATGGATGTTCACATGCTTGTTAGTTTCAGGTCAAAAGCAAATGCAAATTATCTTGGGCCTTTTCTATGTTTGTATCTTGAATGATTTTCTATACTGATTTGGATGACTAAGAATTGACTATAATGAACACAGAATGGCAGAGAACTTATCAATAAATTCCTTTACTGGATTAAAAATGGAAAATACGACCCCGCCAAAAACTCAATCACTTAGCATCCATTGTAAGAAAACCTCACAAAAGTGCTTCTTCACAGACATTTGCTCATCACAGTTATTAAATCCACAAAAAAAGAAATTCTAATGGTCTCCCATGACCAGGGTGAAGGGTCTTCATTGTGTAGTAGAGAGAAGATGTGACTTTCCTGGCTCTCAGCAGTCTCTTGCCCATTATGCCTCTAAGAAGAATGCTCACATTGAAACCAGCCACTCAGAGTATTGTGGCAAAATGTTGTCACCTCCCACAGTCTGTGGATGGCTGTTAGCACAGGGAAGCCTGCTATTGTGTGGCTCAGTGTGGTCTAGAGAGAGAACCAATTGCCGGGAGACAAATACATACAGAGGAGACTCTGATGAGAAGTGTTTGCATACAGCCTGGGAGCAGCTGGGGTGCTTCTTGCCAGTTCTTGGCACTGACACACTGCCAAGTGAATGAAACCTGAATGAAATGCCTCTGGGATCACTCAGGAACATGCAAGAAACAGAACACAGGGATGGCATTATCAGCTGTAGACTCACCTGGGGGAACTGTTTTCCTTTCTTTGCATGCTGGCCTTCACTACCCTAATAATTATCTTACTTGTTTATCAGTGGGCCAGACTCAGCCAGAGTCTTCCAGAGTCTTCCAGTCCACATTGTGAGGACTAGGTCACTTTGGCAAAGGACATCCAAAGCAGGTGACAGTTATACCAATGACAAAGTCACAGTTATGAAGCTCTACTGAACAGATGGAGAAAATGACTCAGTTTTTGTTGTATGACCTTTATCAGAACTTTTCCATCTAGTTTCTCACACAGGAGAGAGTATGGACCTGGTTAGCTATATTGAGAATAAACATCTGGTAGCTAGTTACCTGTTACCCTACTCTACAGCTGGCCTCACCTTCCTCTATTAAAAAAAAATAAAAATCACCTCTCAGTATTATAATGAAGACCAAAATCTCTAATTCAGGTGCCTCAGGTGTCTGATGTATTACTTGTGTTTTGGGCATGCCTGATTACTGCTCATCTGTATTGTTCATTCTTCAGTCCTATTTACACTGCCATAGACAAAGTATAGTCAGTTAAGTTGTCCACCAGATAAACCTTCTAAATCTTTCCCTATGGTCCCAAACATGAAAGAGTTCATTTGTTTTCAGAGAGAGGGAAATATATCATTTGAAGTCTGAGGCAGAGTTCCCTAGCAACAAAACCCAAAACATTCTAATACTCCTTGCATCCTCAAATTCTTCATCTATTATGTAAATTGTTTGAGGCATATAATTTAAGACTTCAAGGCATTATTTTACCCAAGGAGATTTGAGTAGCTACTAATCTGTAGAGCTTTTTGACACAGTAGGGCACCAATGTTAGGGGATGCCTGTTTGGGTCACATTGATCAGCAGAGCTGGAGGCCAGCACAGGTCAGCAACAGACAGCAGGACAGGACAGTTCCTTTGTACTCAGGAATAGAACAGAACTCAACTTCTCAAGACCTGGGTTTATAGAGTGAGAATTCTGATTGTATAACAAACTAGGACAAGGAGCAGCCAAATGGCCTCAAATGTCCTCCTGGGCAGACAGTAGGTGCTCACGGAGAGATAAAAAATAAAATACGTATGCAAGAAATATGACAGTTGGGTGGGGCAGGACAAAACTGGGCAGAAATGTCCTTCTGTAAGAATGCTGTTGTATAGTAAACCTCTCATAACAGGTTTTTTTTTCAACTACAATCAGACGCAGAGCAGGAAAATCAAGGAAGCCCCACGGAAGGCTCACTGAGCTCATCATGTCTAGATCCCAGCTGGCTCAGGTGAGCATTGTCATGTTGGTCCAGAGGAAGCATTTTTTATTATCATGGGAGCTTGTCTGTTCAGAGAGGCATTTTCCAATTTCAGTGTGCAAAGGTAAGTTAAGTATATTGAAGAATTGAATGTTCTTCTGCCTAGAAAACAATCCAATCCACCCCAGTGCCCAGGGCTCACTGAAACTCCTGCTAGTACCAGCTTTCCAAGAGTCCAGACAAGTGATGTCGAGAACCAGATGCTCAGATATAGAAGACAAAATAATTGTCCCTCTGCCCAGAAAGACATCATGCCAAGTGCACACAACTAAAAAAGCTAGAATAATGGGGGTACAGATTAAACCCAATACAAATGTTTGTCAACATAATAAGGACCAAGAAATAGTTAATCCAAGTCATGGTTTACCTTCCTCTCACTGGCCAAAAGACACTGGCTAGGCATAGCACCTTTGCCTCTTAGAACAACTCAACCAATGTGCCTTTGATAGAAGACTAAGAAAACAGAATAGCTTTGAATTTTATAAAGAAACAAAAATAGTCTTAGGGAATAAATTATATTATAGTATAGTACTGCATCATTGTGCTGCCTATACCATTGAAGGAAAGAACTTATGAATTTTTTGAAAAATAAAAATGTTCTATTTTGTTATGTAGAATCCCATTTTCATAATGCTAGGTTTGTTAGACATGAGAGTACATCCACTTTACTTTCCTTGTAACAAAAGCTCAAATAAAAATATCCTATTAATGAGAAGGGATTTCAGAATAACAAGTTAGTTGTCACTGTGTGGCTAAACTACCCACCTCTCCAGGATGTGTAAATGCGACTGCTAAGAAATTTAAAAACCAGAAATATGGAGCTCATTCTAGAGTCAGGATTCCACTCTCTACTGGAGTCAGTGTTTAGTTTTCTGACCAAATTAGGTCTTCTTGGACCTGTGGTGTAGTCCTGCCTTTCCAGAAAGGAGGTAGGTGTGCAGCTACCTTGGTCTGTCTATCTGTCCATCTTGTCTCTTTGTTGCTACTTAGTTCAGTCACTCAGTCACGGTCAAGCCAATAGATTAAGTACCCTGGCTCTGACCAGCTTGTCATCCCACTGTGATGGGGGACCACTCACTGTAGTCTAAGTAATCCAACAAGAAGTTCACAGAGGGAAGGGAGTCCAACTACCATTGCCCAAGGACAGTCTCGGCTGTGGGGTAATGGTATCTCTGTCAGCAAAGAAAGTACATCTGAATTCAATAGAAAAGCAAGGATTGAACTGATGTCCCCAAATTAAAAAAAAAAAAAAAAGTAAAATAGAAACTACCTCAACAGGGAATATGAAAATGTTATTTAAAACTTCTGTTTTCGGATGTTTAATACAAAGGAAAGATTGTTGTGCCAGGGAACAAAGCCATCCAATCGTCACAAAGCCAGAATTCTCCCACTGCACATTTTGTTTTCAAAACATTAAGGAATACAGCAGGGTTTCAAGTTGGGTAAAACAGTTCCTGCTAGAAACAAATGAAAGAGATAACTAAAATCTTTCACAGAGGGACTGGCATGTCTTTGAAAAAAACCTACTGCTTCCGACTGAATGCCAGGTAATGGGAAGACAGTGGGGAATGAGCCCATACATCCTCCCATCTGAAAATACACATGAGCAGCAGGAAAACAGGCTTGAGAGGCTTTGGAGCCATAGAGCAGAACATTCTAGTAACACACCATGGGATTTCAGGAGCCTTGGGCACTTTGAAACAGCCAACCCTTGGGCCCATGACTCCAGTGTGGACTTTCATCCACTGGACTTCTTGCCAGAGCTGAGCAAACATTGTTCCTTCACAACAGACTCCCCAAAACTGTTCCAGAGCTGTACAGGTCTGTCAGGTCCTAAGAAGGATCTTTTATTGAGTGGAGCCTGGGAACTGTTAACTACTCTCTCTTCTTTCTGCCTTCCTCTCATCCATCATACTGAACTTTGGTACAGAACACAGGACCAAAAAAATTCAACTAGAAAGAAAATTCAAGGTAGTCAGAGTTTTTTCTTTCTAAAGCATTCATCTCTTTTCCTCACCTGCTCCCTTTTCCCGGACTATCGGTGTTTAGAAGGTGATACAGTTCAACTGGAGACCCAAGACTCTCAAAGCTTATCCCATCAAATCCTAGCTTGTTACACTGAGAACAATGTCCACTCATTCATCTTCTCTTCAATTCAATTTTATCATTATAAATATCTAACAAAGATGCATTTATGATCCTCACAAATGACATGTTATAATACAACTAAATGCTTGACACCCAGTAGGCCCTGTGTTGTGTTCAACAGGCCTTGTCTTATTGTGCCTGCTTTCTATTCTTCTTGTCTCTAGTAAAGATGCATCAAGTTAACGAAATGGCTGAATATTTTAATCTGTCTAGTTTGTTTGGGAATTTCATAAAGCATGAATGTGTTTTGATCAAACATACCTTAAACCTCTCTCCTTCAATTCCTCTCCTACCTCCCACTTTTCTCTTTCAATTTCATACGCTCTATTTTTTTATTTCTGAGGAGGCTACTTAGTGCTGCCCATCTGTGTCTCTGCTGGAGTAAAGGTAGCCCCATTACTCCCCCTTCCTCAGGACCCAACCTCTGGCAATAGATCCTCAGTAGTGGTGGAACTTCAGGAACCCCTCTCCCATCGATTCTATGATTTTGGCCAGTTCCATCTTATGTAGGTTTTGATCATGCCCTCACAACTGCTATGAGGTGACCTATGCAAAGGTCCTGTTGTGTTCAGCAATTGTCTCTTACTGTGATGTCCACTCCAGGATCTTAAAGACAGCTAGCTTCTCTTTCTGTATCCTCTCCTTGAACCTTGGGGTAGGTGGGACAGGTGGTGGTGTGTGATAAAGAAGTCCCTGTTAGATCTGAGCACTCCACAGTCATTTATCTTCTGCATATTGTTGTGGGTCCATTAATTACCATCTACTGCACAATTGTCTCTCCAATGATATGTCCATAAATGCTCTACCTGGCACTAGATTAGCATGCTTTAGATTAGTCACAATTGAAATGATATCTACCTATAAACAAGATATGCATGACCCAAGAGCATTTTAATTAATGAGCAAGTAGGGGTAAAATTAAATCTGAAGTGCCCTATGCAATACATTGCTGCATTTCCTACCTCTGGAATTTCAAAGTTTTCTTTTGTTAAGAAAGAAAGAGAGAGAGAGGGAAGGAAGGAGGGAGGGAGGAAGGAAGGGAGAAAGGTAAGTAGGTAGGTATGGAGGGAGGGAGGGAAGGAAGGAGGAAGGAAGGAAGGAAGGAGAAAAACAAACAGAAATAATAAAATATTTAAAAAGGGAATGGAGAAGAGGAGAGAGCAACAGAGACAGAAATCTTGAAACAAAGGCCACATTCTCAGCTGGGTTGAAATTCCCACTGTTTCTAAATGGTGTAGTTACTATGAAACATTTTGAAGGAGTTCAAATCATGGTGCCTAAAACTTTAATAAGTCTCAACAGATGGCCCAGAAGAAATTTTCAGGGCAATCATCCACTAAAAAGCACTGCTATGAATAATTCTTTTCAGCATAGTCAACAGGGAACAAGACAAGGGCCAAGCGATCTGGGACTCTCACAGTCGACACAGCAAACCTTTTCTCCAGTTCAGCTTTGGAAACAAGGCAGGAAAGCAAGGGCAGCTCTCTTTACATGACAAGAACAGCGGGATACACAGAGCAGGGTGCACAGAGTGGGATGCACAGAGCGGGGAGCAGGGAGCTCAATGGTCCTCCATAGTGACCCATGAAAAAAAAGCAGAGGTCCAGATACTTCAAGGCCCCAGGGCCCTCAAGAGCCTGGGACATAGGTGGAGGAAGGAAAACACCTGTGGTACTCCAGGTGGCTCCAGACAGAACTCCAGCCTTTTCCTCCCCACTCAAAATAAAGAGCAAAGCAAACAAGCAGTGAAGCTCTACCTGGAGGGTACCATACCGAGGGCTCCTCTGGTGTAGGTGAGGCCCAGCCAAGGCATTAGGAAAAGTCATTAGTTCTCCTGGAGCTATTAGTCAAGAGTGCAGAGAGGGATCCTAACCCAAGTAGGAACTAGGCATTTGCCTACACTGTCGCGTTTGATCTCCGTGGTAACCTACAACTCTATAATATAGCTATTACCAATTCTCTAAGATTACAGAATGAGTTCAAGATGAAGCCAGGGTAGCTGGGTCAGTCTGACTTCACAGTGTATTTTCTGAGCTACAGCACTCTGCTGATTCTCTGCTTGAAGCAACCTCACACAGGCAGGCATGCAGAGAGAGCAGGATTTTATAGTCTAGGAGTGGGGAAGGTCAGTCTAACGATGACTCAAACTCTGGAGGCCATAAAATAAGAAACCTGATCAATCTGATTACATGAAAATAACAATTTTTTGCATGGGAAACAACACTATAAATGAAGACAAAGGACCAATGACAAATCTGGGAACTATTTGAAACATAAATCACAGACAAAAGGCAAATTTCCTTAATCTGTAAGGAATGTCTATAAATCATTACATTTAAAAAAAAAAAAAAAAAAGAAAGAAAAGAAAAAAGCCAACTAAATCCAAAGGGCAAGAGGCTAACAGAGGATCCAAATACCTCAAACACACTGAGGGACGCTGTGGCCAAAGGAGAACTTGCTAAAAACATTCACACAACAGACACGAAGGGCTTTTATATGCAGTACATGGGATGGAGCAGTCTCTTCAGTTCTTCTGGGAAGAAGAAATGGGTGCAGCCTCTAAGAGAGACAAATTGTCCACATGTATCAAAATCATAAGCATATACAGCCTTGAATGCAGCACTTTAATTCCAGTACTTTAGCCTGCAAGTAAACTCTGAAGGAAACCTGTTGTGTGAACATTTGTACCAGCAAAAGTTTAATACCAATTTAAAATTTCAACAAAAGGTGTTACTAATAAATAAATTATAGTGCATCTCTATCAGGGCCTATTATTTAGGCATGAAAGAAAGAGGAAGCTCTCAGTACATCAATATGGAACAAACCCCAAGGCTTACTGTAAAGAAACAAAGCCAAGCAAAGATGGAAACTGGAAATGTCATTACAGATAGAAAAATAAAACTCTATATGCTTGTATGTACCCATGGGAAGAAAGATACACAAAGACGCTTTTAGGGAGGATTAGCTGGGATATAAAAGTTATAAGGCAGATGTTTCTATATTCTGTATCTTTACATTTTATGGTATATGCTTATTCATAAATAAATTATACATATATACACATGCATGTAATGTGCTTATGTGCAAATATATGCACACACATGCCAGAGACACAAATCAGACAAGTAGTAAGTGACTTCTGGCCCTCGAGGCTGTGTGACCTTAGATTTCAGCTTTCACAAGTGTCCAATAGGAATGCTCATCCTTCCTTATCCCCAGGGATTGTGAAAGGTGAATGGGGGCAGTATTCAGGCCCTAGGATGAGGGACAAGGTGAACAAGTGCTTATGCTAAGTGCTCAGCCAGGAGGGCTGTCTCTGAAAGGCTGAGTAGGAAGTAAGGGGGGGGGGGTAAAAGGAAGCAGGATGGGCCCTTGAAGCAGTTAGGAGTGGACATGCCCTACTGTATCCAAGAACACCCTCACATGGTGACTGTTCATCAGGAAGTGGAGATAAAGAAGCGAGAAAAATCAGGGTGACAATTTATGTAGGAGGACTCTAAGATGGGACATGCCTTCCTAGAACAACTCACCTGACTTGTGTGGAGGGCAAGTTTGGGACAAAACAAAGGCAGGTGGTGGAGAGACTGTTTGTAGACGCCTGAGGCAATAGCAGGGCTTCTTCAGCTTACTGTGGTGCCTGAGGCCCTGGCTTTACAAAGGGTTAACTTCCAGCATAGCACTTGGATAGAAGAGGAAGCTCTTGCCTACAGACTATTAGCTATCTCTTAGTTTGTGTGGTTTTCTGAGAATCTTCAACAAACTAATTTTTCACTAAGGATCTACTGCCAAGGACAGGTCAGATCCCCAGAACTGACTTCTTAAAGAACATACATTTTTCCCATCCAGATTTAAATACAGAAAAAACCACCTGTAAGCAAGATCTTTGAGATAATCTGAACAAGAAGAGCAGCTTCCTTCCTCATGCTAATGACTCTGAGCCCCTCAGCCTCAGTTTCCCTCCTGTAGGTTCAAAATTGACTCCTAACAGGCTCACGTCCAAATCTCCTCTCTCACTAAGTTCGTTAAGTTCAATTTCAACAAAGGATTTTAATGCATTTTCTGGCAGTGAGGAGTAGTTCAGAAATTGAAAACTATCATTGGCTACATAGGGCAATTTCATTTTGGTGAATATTTTAACTAGACAATAGAAATGGTATTCATGTATTAATCACAAACTTGTTACAATAATGAGTATATTTTTCCCCAAGGAAAATATCTACTACTATAATGTAGCAGAGTCTCAGTTTTCAAATTTCATATCTGCCAAAGATCCCCCTTTTTGTTCACAGCCTGAAGACATTATAGATGGAGGTCCATAGTGGGGAAGAAATGCCAATGGAGCCACGGGCTTGTCACTCACTCTTTGATGATGTACATGACAGGTTTATATTTTTAGGGTATGAGATAGAAATTTCAGTCAACCAAGAAATGAACAATATATTTTCCAACATTTAGAGACTCATGTGACTGTTTTCAGAACTAGCAAAACAACCTCTGCTACTAATTTCTGACAGGGGCCATGAGATCATCCAGATGAACTTAAGTTTAAGTGGCTTAGAGAGATGGTTCAGGGGTTGATGTGTTTACTACACAGGGTGAGGACCAGAGTTCAGAGGCACAGGGCCTATATATGCACTAATTAAGAATAGTGGCCCACTTGTAATAATCACGCAAAAGATGGAGATGGGGTTCCTGGAACAAACTGCCCAAGTGTACTCACTGTTTTAGTGAGGAATGGACTAAATTTAGGGTCTCTGATTCAATGACTATGCTGGAGATCTAGTGAGGAAAACCCCCACTGTTAATCTCAGGCCTCAACATACACAAGAACATGCATCCACCATACACACAGAAAAACAAAAAACAAAACCAGCCACAAATAATTTTCATCTAATGCTCAACACAACGATAAGATCTTTCTATCATGTTAGTCAAATTGTGATTTCTGTGTGCTTTTTGTAAAAGGCAACGTATGTCAGAGTTTAATTGACTTATCATCCCTGAGAACATATCATGTGATGTACCCTTACAAGTCAAAACCTGATTAGGCCAATCTAAAATGCATTATTTAAAAAAAAAAAAACAGTTGAAATCAGATTTCAGCAATATGTTTTTGGTAATCATATGAAGGGAGCTATGCAGTATCTTAAAACATTTGTAGCCTATTTACTGTTAGTAAAACAGCCATATAGAAACTAATTCTCTCGAAGGCAGAGGTAATTCACCTGTCTTTTGAAGAGAACAGGCAACTGAACCATAAGCTGAAACAGATATCTCACTTATAATTTTCAGGAGTACAAAAAAGACAGTGACTATTTATGCTGCTGATAGAACTGTAAATTGTCAGTGTCTATTCAGGGCAATTTGAGAGAATCAATCAGTTATAAATGGACTCGTTTTTGGCTACAGCAATTCTACTTCAAGGATCTTTTCCCTAGAGGTATACAAAATAAGGTGACATAGTGCTGTTCAGTGAAAATGCTCATTCTAGCACAAAATAGAAACAGCCTACATATCAGTCAGGAAGGGACTGGGTATAAGTCCTGGAACAGGTGAGAGAGAGAGAGAGATAAGGCTATAGTGAAATGTAATATAATATAAATTTAAATCTAATATAAATTTAAAAGGAACTATATTCTGTACAAATGAAAAAAGTTGTAATATATCTATATGTCTATATTTCCATATGTATACATCTACTTATATATAGCTATATCTCTCATCTCTCTATATATAATGTGTGTGTATGTGTACTACAAGATCTTTATTGCACAGATCCTGGTGGAGGGACCTTAGTCTGAAAAACAACACTAGGCAAAAGCCTTTACTACGTGTCTTTTGGAATGTCCTGAAGTTTTTATCATTTGTTTCTTGAAATAAACTGTCTTCAAACTCTTAATCCATTTGCCTCAGCTTTGTGATCACAGGGGTTACAGGTGTGCGTCACTGCACTCATGTTGCAACCTTTTGCATATTGAACTCAGGAACATATTACTTATTTAAAAATAACCAAAGTAACTACTAAATTGCTTTCTAATGCAATAGTTCATTACAAATGAATTACCTTTTAATGATAAATGAGAAAAATAATATCTTAAACATTTACAGCAATGTTTTTCTTTAAAGCAAAACAGTTAATTAAAAGTATAAAGAATAAGAATGAGCCTTCTTCTTTTTCCATGCCTCTAGAAGCCCTGATAAACTAAATAAAGGACCTGGAAAGATAGTTCAGTGGTTAGAGCACTGGCCACTCTTGCAAAGGACCCCAGGTTCAATTCCCAGCACCCACACAGTGATTTACAACCATTAGTAACTAGAGTTCGGGGGATCTGATGTCTTCTGTGCCTCTCTGGGCACCAGGCACACACATAGTGCACAGACATACATGCAGGAAAAACTCTCAGACATAGAAAACAAAACAGACATAACGAAGTGTTGGCTGGAAAGATGGTTCAGTGACCACCAGTGTGTACTGCTCCTGCCAAGTAACCCATATCAAGTGTCTCACAACTGCCTGCAACTCTAGGGGATCTGATGCCTTTGGTTTCTGCAGGTACCTGCACTCATGTGTGCATACCACACACAAACACAATTTTAAAAACAATAATAATGAATCTTTAAAAGGTGGCTCATCAGTTAAGAGCACTGATTGCCTTTCCAAAGGACCCAGGTTTAATTTCCAGCACCTACATGGCTGTTTATGACTGTATGCAACTCCAGTTCCAATGTCTCCTTAGGTGCCAGGAATGCGCAGTTCAGAAACACATGTGGACAAAACATCCACACACATAAAATAAATAAATAAATAAATAAATAAATAAATAAATAAATAAATAAATAAATAAATAAATAAATAAATAAATAAAATTTGTTTAAATAGTAATTATAAATGTAATATAGTTGTTAGGAGGAAAACCAATTAAAAGACCATGAATCACCATCGGCCTCTTCTGCAGATGAATGGCAGAGACACATGTTCTAATTAACACTGAATCACACTGGTAAGCAACAGTCACAATGGAAATGAGCATAGAGCAAACAAGAGTTAAGGTGTTGGGTAACAAGAAACAGCACTTGATGTGATTCCGTGAGATTCAAGCAGCTGGATGAAAGCATTTCTGTGTGTGTGAGGACACTGGCCTGTGTAACTGTTTCTAGCCTTAGGTGCTTTGGGTGTCACTGTTTTCTGTTCTGCCTCCACAAGACAAGTGCTATTCCAAATCCATCCACACTTCCATGCAAGCAAATGTATCCATACACCACAAACCACCTCAACCAAAAGTTTTCCTATCCTTAGGCCATGAATAGCTCAGTTATTTCAAACTAAACCAATCTGGCATTTCAGTTCAACGAAGGTTTTGGCCGGGATCTTGGGCCGTATTGTACACAAAGCTGACCTACAGGTTTATGCCTTAGCAATAGTCTCTCTTCTTCACTTGTGAGACTTAGAGGCGGAGGCAGAGAACCTGAACAAGGTATCAGAATCAGTGAAGCCTCTGATCCCTAGTTCAGGAATGGTGGCTCCTTCTTAAGAGTCCTCTTCCCTCAAGGATGAAGGGGAAAACAGAGGAAGGAATCCATCTGCTCTGATCTCCAAGTTCATGTACTCTCAGCTATTCTCTGCAAACAAAGATGTCATAAGACAGCAGTCTTGTTAGTTGAACCCCAAGCAAGGATCCAGTGACTTATACTCCAGATGTGGGAGACCTTTGAACAGCTGGCAGATGCCTTTTCTCTCTATCCCTACGGAACCAGTTTGGGTGGGCAGCACATCTCAGACAGTATGCCCACCCAAGAGCCGTCATGCAAGTTCCTCCAAACCCTCAAGATCTAAAGCCCCTCTCTGTTCTCTGCCTGCTGTTAGAGAAGGTTACAATGAAGGGGATGTGTCCTTTGCCTTCCCTAAAGCGAGCTTTTAAATACACACTCTATGGCAAGTGAGTTTCATCAAAACATAAACACTCGTTACAGTTTTTGCTTTCCACATAAAAAGCTGTGAAGTTTTGGGTTGTTTGATTTTTAAACTCTAAATAACTACTGAAAGAAAAAGGGCAGACTTGGGGCCAATTGAATTATTTTTATGCTGCCTCAATAACACATAGGCCTGAGAAGTCTGAGTACACAGGATCATCACAATCTGATCTGTGGACTTGAGCTGGCTCTTTAGTTCATACACATGTCATTGTATGCATATTTTCTGTGTTTTTACACATAGATGTATGTGTATAATTCAGAGTTAGCAGTTGCCACTAAATTATTTGAAATTATTTGAGGTACTGGGATTCAAACTTAATGCTATTCTCTACTGAAGACAGCAGAGTCCTCCGGATGGAGAGTATTTTTAAATATAAAAACTAATTATCCTATCTGGCTGCCTATAAATTCAATTTCTTTTTCCAAGGCGGCTTCTGTTGTACATCTCTTTGCATTATAGCTTGTTTACAACCTAGGCTAACAGCACAGGACAGAATATGCTCTCAACCATTTGGGTTTGATAATGTAGTATCGTAAACATCAAGGTCATTTTCCATGAAGGAAAAGCTCAGAAGAGGCAAATATTATAGAGAGATGTAGACAGAACAAGTTGAAGAGTTGGTTTATTTCAGAATTGGATACATTCCCCCCCACCTTAGATTTTTTCAGCAAAACTAATCAGCCAATGCACATGGTAATTAAACCATGTGAACTTTTCAAATACAAAGCCTTGGCCTTGCCTTGTGTCAGCTGACTAAGAACTTCCACGAACTTCAAGGCCTTCTTGGATTAAGTCTTGGGGTACAAAAGAAATGTTCCTCCCTCCTAAAAACACCAGTGACTCCTTTAAAGAGTCCTTTGCAAACAAGTCAAGAAAAGTAAATTATCATCTAAAACTGATGCTCTCCAGCTGGGGTGGTGAAGATCAAAGGCAACTAAAAATAAATTGACCATGATAAATATTTGCAAATTGTGTACCTGATGAAGGGCTTCTTTGAGAATACACCAGAACAAAAAAAAAAACTCAGCAGCAGGAAAATAACTTCATTTTTAAAAACATGCCAACAATCTACATGGATATTTCTAAAAAGAAGAGACACAGGTGTCCACAGGTGGCAATAACATTCAGCATCTCTGACCATTAGGGACATTGGAATTTAAAAGCACAATGATATGATACTGCAAACATAAGCAGTTCCTGTACAACTACCTGTGGGTGAAAACAGTTGCTTTGGAAAATAAAATGTAGGTTCCTCAAAACTCAAACTAGAATTGTAGGTAGCCTAGCAAGCTCTCTTCTCAGCATACGCTCAACACTCAAATCCACACGTCAAAGAGCTGTTTGCACTCCCATGTTCTTTCCAGCACTGCTCATCACAGTTAAGGCACAGAACAACCCAAGTTACATGCATAGACAGATATCAAAAGGCATGGTGTGTGTAGACAGCAGCATTTCACATGACTGTTAAAAAGGAAATTAAACTAAGTGAAACAAGTCAGACATAGAATAATAGCTATTGTGTAACGAGCTCAACTATATGTAGCTTAAGCTGTCCTTCCAGCTATGGAAAGTAAAAACATGATTACCAAGGTTGAGGAGGGCAGGAGACTGGGCACATGATGATGGTGAACAGACCAAAGTCTCAGACTGGATGAATTATTTTAGAGACGATTGCACTGCATGGTGACCACTCTTATAGATATCGTATATTTAAAATTTACTGAAAGATTACACAAAGAAACTTTAACAATTAGTTATTTTTCTGTTTATGTAGCAAAATATCATGATCAAGTCTGCTCATAAAATAAAGTGTTTAGTTGAGTGTATAGTTTCTGAGTGTTAAGGTTCACTGCAGCAGAACACAGGCTTGACAACTGGAGCTGCTAGGAACTCACATACACAAACAGGAGGTAGAGAGAGGCACACTGACAAAGGTTGAGTGTTTGAAACCTTGAAGCCAACCCACAGTGACATGACTCATCCAGCAAAGCCACACCTCCTAATCCTTCCCAAACAGTTCCACCAGCTGAGACCAAACATGCAAACATATGAGCCTATGGGGGTTTTCATTCAAACCACCATGTGTAGAACAGTTTTGCCTACATATGTATCTGTATACCATGTGTATGTCTTATGCCCATGGAAGCCAGATGAAGGCATGGATCTTCCAGAACTGGAGTTAATGATAGTTGTGAGCTTCATGTCGGTGCTGGATATTGACCATGTTCTTTATAAGTCAGTGTAGCCACAGCCTTGATCATAAACCATGGACACTTAGAGCTGGAAGGAATTACACAGTCCTTAATCAACTCACTCATTTCAGAGCTAAGAAAACTCAGGCCCAAATGTCAAAAAAAGATGGCTATAGGTTGTTCAATTTATCTGGTGGCTGAGAAGCAACAGAGATTTTTTTTGATGGGGAATTTTTTTTTAAATACACTCATTCTTAGAGAGAAGAGAAGTGTTTAAGGTTTTCTTGCTACAGAACAGGCTATTTTAATTTTGTTTGTATTTTTATATATCTTATTGGTCCAACAAGTGTGTTTATAGGGTAAATGCAATGCTTTGGTCCACTTGTACAGTATAGGAAGATTCAGCCAGCCAATTAGCTGTGCTTATTATCTTATCAAGTACTTCATGTGTGTCTAATATGAGAAGGCTAATACTCAATGCTTTCCAGCTGAAGAGATGTTCAATGGTTAATACCAGGCACTGCTCCTGAAGAAGACTGGAATTTGATTACTATCACCCACGTTGGATGACTGACAACCACCTAGAACTCCAACCCCAAGGGTTTTCCAGCACTTGCATTCACTCATGCAAATCCTCACACATACTATATATATAAAATAATTTAAAGGAATAAAAATAAATTTTCCGAAACACATGAGACCTGCATTGGATGCTTTCTTGGGATTCTAGGAAATGAGTAAAAAAGAGAAGAATGAGTCTGCACTGCTAAATGGGATTCCTTTCTCTGGACACCTTAAATAAAAGCCAATGAATCTTCATTTCACCCCCCTTACTCTCCTTCTGGGTGGTCGTTACCCTCATCCTCCTGGATACTGTGAAGGAGCAGAGGGCTTCCTCTCTAGCCTCTAATACCCTTCACTCCTATATACTCACCTGCAGAAACTGGTTTCTGAGACTTCCCGAGAAGCAGTGTATACCTATCTAGCTTGGGAGTTGAACCTTAAGTAACACTTCCCCACACTGAATGAACAAAGGTCTTTTGAACTTAAGGTTTTCTTCCCTTTGCCATTCAGGAGCAAAAGCATTGAGGAAATGTGCTTGCAGGGCCTTCTGCCTCCTGTTCAAGAGTCCCCAAAGGACAAGCCCTTCAGGCACTGCCTGGATTAAGCAATAGAGATGAAAATTAAATTTTAAAACATAAAATTCTAAGTCTCACTATGCTTGTGCTGTAATGGGTGTGCCTGCAGGCCACATACATCTTAGGATAGCTCAGAATGTGGGACAACATGTTTGCAGATGACAATATCAATTTTCAGTGTAAACAATCAGACACCATTGCAAGAACAGTGCTATGGTTGTGGTGCTCTAGTTGGATATCACATTGAGCACATACAGTCAGAAACAGATTGAACCTTCATTATGTTGTGTGCGGCTCCTCAGTCACTACTCATCTTTTGAAACAGGATCACTTATCGAGCCTCAAACATTCTGGTCAGCTAGAATTGGCTGGCCAGTGAGCCCCTGAGGGCCCTGACTAGTCTCCGCAGTACTGGAATTACAGCATGCAGTGTGGGGCTTTTTATGTGAATGCTTGGGAACTCAGGTATTTGTCCTTCCTGGGAAGTACTTTACCCACTGAGCCGTCTCTCCAGCCCTGGGAAATTAGCGGCTGCTACAGTTTGTATGACCTGAAGATCATTAAGCTACTGAAGGATGTATGACAGCAAAAAGTAAGTCACTGCAACACTGACAGCCTTTAGTTCCATCACACCTGCAGGGAGCCATGGCAACTCACAGCATCACCCCTCCCACCACTGTTCTTGACTCCTAAACCTCTTGGTGGCCACAGGACAGGGGATTTTGAAATCTGAATTCCCATTTTGCATCTAAATACACATTAGACTTTGTCCATTTCCTAAAGCCCATCTGACAATGAGCTTCAGGCTGTCAAAACTGAAGGGTGTGCTTCTGAAGTTTTGTGTATGTACAGCCTAGCTGAGGAGCATCATGCACTCCTCATTGTGTGCAGTTTTCTTTTCATTGTTTGCAGTTTCTAGCAAAGGATTCATCCAATTATCTGTTGACATCTGGCCAAACATAGAAGATTCCATTTACAGGAATCTTCTAAATATAATACCAGTAGCACAGACACTAGGAACAATAATCAATAAATGGAACCTCCTGAAACTGAGAAGCTTCTGTGAGGGAAAGGACATGGTCAGTAAGACAAAACAACAGCCTACAGAATGTGAAAAGGTCTTCACCAACCCTACATCAGACAGAGGACTGATCTCTAAATTATATAGAGAACTCAAGAAACTAGAGCCCAAAAACCTAAATAACATGATTAAAAATGGAGTTCAGAGCTAAAAAGAGACTTCTCAACAAAAGAATTACAAATGGCTGAAAGGCACTTAAGAAATTGTTCAACATCTTTAGCCATCAGAAAAATGCAAATCAAAACAACTCTGAGGTACGACCAGCTTACACCTGTCAGAATGGCTAAGATCAAAAACACAGATGACAGCCTATGCTGGGGAAGATACAGAGCAAGGGGAACACTCCTCCATTGCTGATGGGAGTGTAAACTTGTATAGCCACTTTGGAATGCAGTATGGCAGTTCCTCAGAAAACTGAAAATCAATCTTCCTAAGGATCCAACAATACCACTATTGGGCATATACCCAAAGGATGCACATTCATACCCCAAAGGCATTAGCTCAACTATGTTCATAGCAGCATTATTTGTAATAGCAATAGCCTGGGAACAACCTAGATGCCCCTCAACTGAAGAAGGATTAACAAACTGTGGTACAACTATACAATAGAGTACCACTCAGCAGAAATAAAAATGACATCCTAAAATTTGCAGGCAAATGGATGGATTTGGAGAATATCCTCCTGAGTGAGGTATCACAAGCTCAGAGAGATAGGCATGGGATATACTTAGTCATAAGAAGATTCTAGACAAAAAGCAAAGAATGCCAAAGTTGCAAACCACAACCCCAGAACAGTTTGGGATTAGAAGAAATTTAAGAGAGACATCCAGAGATTCCTCTAAGAAGAGAAAATAGAGAAGATCTCCTTAGCAAATTGGGATCATAATGGGAACAAATTATGAGAGAAGGAGATGGTTGAGTGAGAGGAGCAACAAAGAAGGAGAAAAAAAGAGATGGATATCTCAATAGAGGAAGCCAATGTGGGGCTGGAAAGAGATCGAGTGCTAGGGAAACCTCCAAGAACTCACAGATGTTCCTGACCAGTGCAGGGTGCTGCCTAAACAGGACTTCCCCTATAACCAAATGAATAATGACCCTAAGTGTCATCACAGAACCTGCATCCAACAATGAATAGGGGTGGAGGCAGAGATCCATGGCTGAGCACTGGGCTAAGCTCCTGGTCCAGCTGAGAGCAGAGGAGGAGAGTCTTTATGAGCAAAGGGATAGCGATCATGAGGAGAATTCCCACAGTGAGGGCTGGCTAGAACTCTGGGAGCTCACTGAATCAAGAATAGTCACTGGGGAACCATCAGGAAAAGGAGCTAGGCCCTTCAAGGGTAGGCAACTGTCAATTGGCATGGGCAGTATGTGGAGCCCATGGGTGGGATCAGACTGTGTTCCTATGCGTGGGCTGGCACCTTGGAGCCCATTCCCTGCAGAGCAACACCTAGCACAGTCTTGATTTTGGAATGAGGAAATCAGACTTGCCTGAAGTGGATGTGCCATGCTGAGCTGACCCATCTTGGGACTTCTTGTACTTTGGGGGGAGGGTATGGGGACTTGGAAGGAGGGGAAGGGGAAGGCTGAAGGCTGACTGGGAGGGATTGGGAGGAGGGAAGGGAGGGGGATCAGGTAGATATATGGATTAAAAAGACTTTTATAAAAAAAAATAAAATGAACATACAAAAGAGAAAGAAAGAAAGAAAGGAAGGAAGAAAGAAAGAAAGAAAGAAAGAAGAAAGAAAGAAGAAAGAAAGAAAGAAAGAAGGAAGGAAAGAAAGAAAGAAAGAAAGAAAGAAAGAAAGAAAGAAAGAAAGAAAGAAAGAAAGAAAGAAAGAAAGATTCCAGTTACAAGAATACTTGTAACCTACAGGCCCTGCAGGTCCAAGCAAAGCCTGAAGCAGATGGCAGCAGATTCAACGGGGTTCCAGGGTGTTGGAAGGGAGCTATGTTCTAGGGGAGACCTCTTGGCAGAATACTTACACTATGAAGTTTGACTGTGAAACTGCTTCTAGCCATTTTCCATAAATCTGTCATTTATTACAGGAAGGGGAGTTAAAACAGATTGGGAGTATGTCGTGGGGTGGGGGAGATGGTGGCTGAAACCTGCCTGAGGTGACAGCTAACATCTGTCTGTGACAGTAAAAGGACACCACAGGGTGCCCTACATGGAGAGGCACTTTGATGGGTGACTCTCCTTCCAGCACCTGCCTCACTTCGAGACCCCCCCCTTTCCCTCTCGTAGACACCCTCCAGCTTTCTTCCTTGCTTGCCTTCCACACTCTTGTTCCTTCTTATACAGAACAGATCATTGTCTAGTATTCAATATTGTACTTTAGTTGTTGACTTCATGACTAGAATCATGTTCCATAAGACTAAGGACTCAGCCTTCTATCTTTCCTGGTTCCAGGAATGAGTCTTACACATAAAGATGCTTACCAACATCTATTGATACTGCTTGGTCCTTAAGGGGGCTCAGCTTTCCAGAGAACCAATCAGCATCTCTGCTCTTTCCCTGTCATTTCTACAGCAAAATGAGCTTTTCTCGGTCTGCCTTTTCTTCAGCTCGCCGTCCTTTCTTCCCAGGTAGCAGAACAGTAAAGGAGAAAGAGACTTATGAAGGGAGAGAGTAAATGTCAAAATGATTGTGTCCTTAGAACCAGCTGTGTGGACACACTCAGCAGTATTCTAGTCCTGGTCCAGCTTCACCCTTCTTGTCCTCTCTGCCCCATTCACAAAGGCTGTGGTTTGAATCTGGAAGGTACAATACCTTAGAAAAAGCCAGCATCAATAATGGCACCTGCAACTAGAGCCACACATATTTATAAATCACTAAACACTGGCTGCTGTTGGCAAAGGTATATCTCTCCTATTCTTTTCTATTTTTTAAAGTATGTCATTGCTTCCCCCTGTGGGAGATTATGTTGTTACATTGTAAATAATTGTCCCACCCAGTGATTTAATAAAAGCGCTGATTGGCCAAAGGCAGGTAGGAAGTGTGGATGGGGTTACCAGACTAGGAGAACTCTGAGAACAGAAGCACAGAGCAGAATGCCAGAGAGAAGCCAGAAGAAGCAGAGGACAACTATGCTGCTCTAAGAAAAGGTACCGAGCCATGTGGCTGAACAGGATGAGTCATGGATTAGAATAAGGATAAAGATTTAACAAGTGATATGCCTGGGCCTTAGACCAATCAGCTTAAAACTATCGTATGCATCTGTGTGTCTCTGCGGGTCTGCAGGTCTGTGGGTCTGTGGGTCTATGGGCCTAAACCTTGAGGCTAGGCCCGAAAGTCCAGAACAGAAACCTCCTACTACATCCCCCACTTCCTCAAAATGAATTTTATACGCAAATTATGGGAAAAAAATGTTATTTAAATTCAAACCCCAAGAAATACTTTTTGTCAGTTTTGATACACTGACACTAATGTGACATGGAAACCCAAAAGGACAGGCACATCTATGACATGTTTAGAGGAAGATGCAGTGAAGGGCTTAATCCACATTAGTGAAGATGCTCTCTCTTGGCCAAGATGGAATCAAGCTTCTCTGGTTCTTTTTTCTGAATAGTCTCTGGCCTTCTACTTCCTTCTTGACTTTAGAGAACCCAGTTTGAGCAAGAATTCCACTAAGTAGGTGTAATCAAACCCCAGTCCATACCATTCCCTCACCTTTCACCACCATCTTATCATCTTGGCCTTCAAGAAGGATTCTCCTGAGTAGATTTACAAGAACTCTGGTGTCTCTTATTTGTTTTTTGCCCACTGACCCCACCCTGATACCTGGCTATAAATCATCATTTATCCTTTCAGACAGGATCTAGGCAATTTTCTCTCCCTCACTGCAAGATTCCATTGCTGCAGTCCTGTACCTCCTACAATCAGTGGCCTCTCGCTGAACAAACTCTTCTCTGGCATCTTTACTATACATTGTAAGTTACTTTTTCTTTAACAATACCAATATTATAAAGCTGTAGTAGTGAGTGGTACTGTGACATGTAGGTTTAGAAATTAATGTAACAGAAAAGAGAATCTGTGAAAAGAGCCCCTCCCCATTCCCAACATACACACACACACACACACACACACACACACACACACACACACACACACACACTTTTCTTTTAAATTTAACATGTCGGAGCATTAGAAAAAAAATCCCTCCCCCCAAGAGATGTGGCTGAGTCAATGGAATATCCATATATGGGGGGAAAAAAAATCATGACCTGACCCCAGTTCAAAACATTCACCAAACTCAACTCCAGGTGCACTTCATGGATATAAACATGACAGGCAAGGCTACAACTTGCAGGAGTTAACAGAGGAGAAAAGTTTTCATGACTTTAGGGTAGGAAACAAGAGACAAGGATTAAATGAGCAGACGATAAATCAGACTACACTCAAATTAAATCTTTTTCATCAAAAGGTTCCTCCCAAAAGGGTAACAAAGGCAAGACACAGACAGGAAAAAGATGTTTGCAACACATAGGATTCAAGAAGCTCTTATAGGTTAAAAAAAAACCAACCAAACAAAACAAAAACAAAGAACTCCTACAAGTTCATAAGAAGAGACAACTGTGAAAAACCATGAAAGGATGATGATTAATCAAGTCATAAATGAGGATAACCAATAAACACAAAAGAGGTCAATATGGTAATTAGAAATCAAGGAAATATAAATCAACCCCCACAATAAACTCACAACAAAGACTAAAATGAAAGGAACTAATAATTCTAAATCTGGAATATACACAAAACATCAAACTCACACATGCTGATAAGAGTAGACGGATACAGTCATTTAGGAAAATTGCTTGGTAATGTATCTATAACATAACATAACACAGCATTCTTTTACAGGTATCCAACATAAATGTACGTGTTCGGTACCAAAAACCATCAATAGTAATGCTCCCAGAAGCATTATGGTTGGTAGCTAGAACAACGGCAGGAGTCAGACACTAGATAGGGCTTTACCACAGAGTTCAAGAAGGAAAGTTGGAAAAATCAACCACACCAGTACTCACAAACTTAACTGTGAACAAAAGAATCCAAGCACACAGAATAAAAATGTCATATATATAGGGCTAAATCACTCACAATGCTATGTTTAGGGGCAAAAGTATAAGGAAAGGAAAGGAATCGGCTGTTGATGAAAGCGCTATAATTCTTCCCTTTGGCGATATGGAGCTGTGATCATCAGGGGACACATGGGTGGCTTCTAGGAGCTGGTGATGCTGTTTCTTTTACACAGATAATACTTGCCAGGTGTTTTCTTTAAACTAGTATGCTGGGAGAAAAAGAAACGTGAAGTGTTGGTTCTAAATGGGACATTTATATCATACCCTCTCTCCAGGCTCAGGGATCATTACAGAAGAGCAGAAAGATTCTAAGGACCAAAAGAAGTGAGGTCTACAGCAAAACAGCACTTATGTCCATGGCAGGATCCTATGCACATGAACTCACGGCAGCTACACTGAATGCATGGGACCTGAACGAGCCTGAGGCAGTGGAGACCTCAGTACGGACAAGGACCGGCTTCACTGAAGTGTCGCCTCTATTGAGGAGCTATTGCAATGAATGGCTGGTGATCTCTGACAGACTACGTAGTCATGACTAAGAGGCCTTAATGGGTTTTGAAACAGTACATGATAGGAAAAGTGGTTTGAGATAAGGGAAGAATTAGCAGAGAAGGAAGAGGGGGGATTTGATGAAATTCTGAAACAAAAATAATAACTTGCTGGAATTATTTATATTATTTAAAATATACTACACTCATTACACTTCTGTTTAAAAATATTAGTGAAGAAAAATTATAAATCTAAAATGCAGAGTATCCACACTGAATTGCAACGGATTACATACAGGCTTTACAATGAAGTGCACCCGCATTCCAACCCTAGCTCTGATCTTAAATATGTTCTTTAAACTCCACAGCCTTGTTTTCCATACACGTTAAATAAGGTGGTAACCTACCTATCAAGGTTACAGAAAGGATCAAGGTCCTGTATACAGAACACTTAATGAAACACCTGGCTTATCATGTCTCAAGAAACAGTGCCTGCAAGCTGCATTGCTGCATTGCTGCATTACTGCATTGCTGCTAAGAGCTTAACACCCCAGCACACAAAGAACTCCTATTACATGACAAAATAAAGAATTTATTTTTTTTAAAAAATATACAAAACTTGAATAGCAATTTCACAAAAAAGTATAGACAAATGGTCAATAATCTTGTTAAGAGGTATTTGACATCACTAATTACGAGGAAAATGTGCACAGAGCCATAATTACATCACTCCACACCCAGTAGGATGCTTAGCATTAAAGAAAAAGAGTAAGTGACATTCTCAGCATTAACAAATAAAAATATAAGTAAACTCTGAAAAAATTTTTAAAGGTGCTATGTCCCACAGTCCTAAATACGGAATTAACATTTAATTCTTAAAGTGAAAACAAACACACTCATCCCATTAGTATGTAAATTTGCTTCCATTATTAATAAATTACAAAATTTGTGTGTGTTAAAATATTTTTTAAATAAATATATTATTTGAAGTCCAAAATAAATAAATAAATAAATGGTTAGAAAAAAAAAGAAAAAGTAGAGAAGCCAACACTCTTGTGAACTGTTGGGAGTATAAAATGGTGTATCTGTTGTGGAAAACAGCATGGTGTTCCTCAAAAAGTTAAAAATTGTATCACCGTCTGGTCCAGAAACTATACTTCTGGGTACAGAATCTAAAGAACTGGAGACAAGATCTTGATCAGATTCTGAGCACCTTCACCATAGCCTTGTTTACAATAACAAAATATCTGAAGCAACCCATGAGAATGATTGACAATCTGAGATATATGCATATGGTGAATATGAATATTTGGTTTTAAGGAAGGAAATTCTGACACATGCCACAACGTGAATGAGCCTTGAAGAAATTCACAATTGTGACTTTGCTTACATGGGTCATTTATGCTACAGCATGGGGTTGGTAGCAGCTAGCAGGAACAGCAACAGTGTTGAGTGCTCTAATAGGTCTAAAAGGTCTAATAGGTACTATTCACCTGGAAAGATGAAAAGCAATTTGAATATAGATTATGCAACACTGACTGCCACTGGACACATAAACATGCTTACAATGAAACTGTATGCTACTTAATTTTACCATAATTTAAAAATAATTTAAAAAAATAACAGTAATTATTATTTTAAGGTACCTCCACAGATCAAGAAAGTTAATTATAACATGTTTAGAACACAAAAAAGATAATGTGTCTAATGTAGACTGATAATTTGTTTGGCTGCTGATGGCTTATTTATTATTCATATTTTTGTTATTATCACTATCATGTATTTCTGACATTCCATGAGAAATATCCATTAGTTATTTCATCTTTCAAAACTACATACCAATAGTAATATTGTAGAGTAAAATTAGCTATAATTATCTCATAGTAGTAAGCAGTATTACTAAACTTGTAGGTGTTTTATTTAATAGTAGCCCATCCCTGCAAATGAAGGCAAGCTTGATGCTGATGGAGACTGTAACTGATTAAAAAGGCTTTGATAATGTCTGACTCAATCCCTCATTTTATTCATGACTGCTATCTCAAGTTCTTGACCTGTATAATTAAGAAAGTTAAGCGACAGGTCACCTTTTGATGATGTCTGAACCCTACTTAAGATTTTTTTTCAACAGTAATTCCAATGTATGAATTGCAACAGTAATTACTTTTCTCATTTGCCAAAGAATCAAAATTTATCATTATTGGAACTTCTGCCCAGCTCCAAAAATACTTATTTGTAGTCGATAGGCTTTCTGTCCACATAGGAACCTTAGCTGTAGTTCAATCAGAAAAGATGATTTTGTTTAGTTGTCTTTTTCCCACTAAGTATAAGGCCAATTTTTAAATAATCTTAATGGGATGGAAATTTTATCTTCAAGGTTGGCTTTAATATATGTCTGAATAATGTTTCAAATGCCGTTACAAAGCCTTTCACCTTTTAACAGGAGTTGGCACCATGATTCTCCCATACCATGCTAGCAATGTCTGTGAAAGACACCAAATCCCTGCCATTATCCAAAACTATATTATGAATATCAGAAGCCTAGGCCCATGATTACAGAAAATGGTTTAGCAAATGGCATTGAAAAGTATAACAATAGACAAGCTGAATATGCATATGCATCGTTTGTGGAAAACTGAACTCACTCTCCCATTTCAGCTGAACAAATTTTTAGACTACTCAGTGATTCCAACCTATTTTGTAAATAATTAAGTAGGGCCAACTCAAAAAACTTTCTGAAACTCAATTCCAAGGCATTTGATTTTTGTTCCCAGGATTCCCTTGCTTTTGAGAAGCTGGCTTTAACGGCTGCTTTTGGAGGAAGACTGTTGGTTACAAGAAATATTTTTACTGAATGTTCCACTTAGCATAATCTTGCAATTAATGAAACTTTCAAAACATATTTTCTCTCTCCCCTTTTAGTTTTAAATGTAGCTAATTTTTTTTCCTTCTTACTTTTGGCTAATTAGAGAATGGTATGTACTCCCACAGGAGCTAGAGTAATGAACAAGACAGGAAGGGACCAAAGCAAATGTCATCTGTCCAGTCCTGAAAGCCCATCCCTCCGAGTCAAAACTACCTTCTCCAAGTCATCTCTAGGAGTCTTGGGTCACCTACCATCAAATGGATCTTTCCAGTCTCAGGAAAATCCAACCCATAGGTGAAGTTTCTGGGTTTTAAACTTCCTTAACAAACACTTAACTTTTTTCTGTGTGGGAAAGAGACACTTTCCTGACTGTGAAACTGTCATTCTGAGAATAAAACAAACCACAGCTTTTCCTACCCTAAAATGTCTGCATGGCTCACCTAGTACAGGGCTGCTGGGACTTTCTTTCTCTTTTCACGTTCTAAATGAACAATCGCTAAACGAAGTCCACTGGGCACTGTCCTCTGGCAGGAGACACAGCACCCTCTGCACAGAGTACTAAAGCTGATGGAGATCCAGCCGCCCTCCAAATCACTTTTTCCCCATGTTTCTAAAACTGGCTAAATCACTTCTCATACATGACCACAGAATTTTAAATTCACATGTATTCCTAATAAGTCATCGGGGCACCTTTACATAATGGCATATGTTCTAAACTGCTTTCCATTGCTGTAATCAAACACCAACTAAAAGAAACTAGGGCAGGGGAGGCTTTCCTTCATCTTATATCAGCTAACATTGAATCATGAGGGAGTCACGGGACAGACACAAAGCAGGACTGAAGCGAAGACCACGGAGGAGGGCTGCCTACTGGCAGCCTGCTTTCTAATTCAGTCCAGATCTACCTGCCCTCGGGTGGCACTGCCCACATCAGTTGTTGTAGCTTAAATCCTAATTGGTCTTAATAAAAACCCGGAACTAGATATTGTGGTTAATGCTGAAGGATGAGAGAGACTTCTTACCGCTACCAAATCCTCAGCCCAAAAAGCCTGAGCTCCTCATGACTTACATTGCTTTCTCTGCCCAGCAATATCACCTGTCTCAACCTCCCTAGTGCTGGGATTAAAGTGTGCACCACCACCACCAGGCCTCTCTGACTAACTAGTAGCTGGCTCTGTACTCTGATCTTCAGGCAAGCTTTATTTGTTAAAGTATACACAAAATATCATCATAAGCCATTATTCCAGAAAGTGCTCCGCAGACATGCCCACAGGCCAATCTGATAGAGGCAATTTCTCAACTGAGGCTCACTCATCCCAGGTGTCTCTAGTTTCTATCAAAGGTAGGGGAAACCTGAGGAACATAGATTAAAACCAAGGTTTGCTTTGAAGGAAGCAAAGCCACGTTACACTGTGAGAATAAGTTTTCTTCAGAGGATTCCTCATATGCCCTAGTTTTAGGTAGACTAAGAATACTTTTTAAATGAACTTGGCATTTTCTTCCTATTAAAAAGGAAAATTCTGACCTCAGACTCCCAAGTACCAGTTAAGGAGCCTTACTCTTCTGGACAAACAGATTCTAGTGTTGGCTGCCTAATTGCTCTGGATAAGACAAGCATAACAATGTGCCACTGAGTACTCTGACGAATGTGATATTGGTATTCATGGCTTGGGGAATCTTTTATGGAACCTTAAAAATACCAGTTTCTAGGTCTCTCTCTCCCTGGATATCTTGATTAAATTGTTCTGGATGTGGGATTTATAACACAGCGTTGGTAGATTTAATAAAGACCCCTGGAGGCAGAAGAAAAGAGGCACATGTGGCCTTCATCTCTTTCAAGGGGATTTCGGGGGGAGGGGGCTAATGCAATAAAACCTCCAGATCAGAGTTGTACCAAATCTGAGGAGGTTTTTGGAGAGTCCCAGTAGGACAGCCTTTGGTTAGGTGTGCTCTGGGCCATATTCATATGCTTCAATGTAAGGGCCCAGGACACACACACACACACACTTGAGCTCGCTAGCAATAGTATGAGAATATCTTGAATACATTTTTTGGATGCAATAAATATATCGACGGAGTTGTTAGTGTTTTATTCAAAGCTAACTTTCTCCCAGGACTATGTCAGACCCATGTAACTATGCTCCAGATGAGAATCCTGGAGGGCTACAGGGCCTATCTCCAACTGGTTTCCCTCAAGTATGGGTGTCAGAAAGTGAGCAAACACGTAAGGTGTCAGACTTGTTGGCCAAAGCAATCAGGGCATCTCATGGAGCAGGGTCTAACCACTGGGGTCCTACCCACGGCTACGGTCCCACATGGACCAGGAGAGTTGGCGGAGGAGTTTGGGTGAAGCAGTGGGAGGAGAGGAGAATCTACCCAAAAGGAATAACTGTAGTGGGTTCAGGTGTTAGCTGCCAAGGTTTGGAGGCCTGTCCCTGTGGGAGCCTGAATGGGGTGTGGCCAGACCCCATAAAGACACTCTGGGACACTGAGCTCCCCCTGCTTTTGTTCAAGTGTTGGTGTTCTGGGAGAGGAGATCAACAGTCCATTGTGGGACAGGTCCTATCTCTCCAAGAATTGTCTTAAGGTTCAATATGAGTGTTCATATACCCCTAAATATTAATAATATAAATATGATATATTGCTAATGAATGTTCCACAATAAATAACAAAGCTCTTAAAGTGGTCAGTTGTGTGCACTTGCTCCGTACATATTGTCACTCCCAATAAGGACCGTTACCCTGGAGACACATTGGAAGAAAACATCAATGGGAGCTTTGTTCTTACTGGTCCTTTCTCTGGCTGACTCATGGCCCTGTGCTTGCAGGGGATGGAACACCTCCACAAGAATGTCTGGCCTGTGAGGAAGCTGGTACTGCAACCTCTCAATCTGAGAAAGAGGAACACATGCAAATTCACAGTGGTAAATATCACACTGCACTGGACGTGTTCTAAGTGGCCACAAATTGAACATATGTCAGCCACGTGGCACACTTCTTACACAAGAATGGAATGCCAAGTTTCAATTTCACAACCAGGCCCAGCTGCTCTCATCTCAGGACTTGCACAGAGCATGCTGATTTCACGTAAAGGTGTTTTCATGTGGGCACTGGAGAGCGGAGCTCTGCATTACAAAGCAGGGGCAGAGAGCTCTGATGGTGCTCTTCAGTCAGCTTTAGTGAGCTTGGCTTTAGGTTCCAGCCTTCTGTTGGCAACTTAAACCCAAGAGCACACGTGCCCTGAGGATGATGAAGGAGCGGGTGCAGAGCTCTCCCCTCTTCTCTGGTCTCTCACTTTCTGCATCAGATGTCAGCCAGGCTTCCCGTGCCCTCACTACTTCTGGGCCTGTCTAGGCTGGTTTCTCATCCTGTGTTCATAAAAACATCACCCATCACCATGGGAGTTTTGATCATGTGACAGTCATTTGGGAACATCCACAAGTGGAGGAAACCTGTAAAGTGGAAACTATATGTACATACAAGAGTGAGCACATCTCACTATCCTCAAAATTGCCATGAATGAGCACTTTTACACTGTTCGGGGGACATTAGAGACATGCATAAATAATTGCAATACAAACTTATTGTGTAGGCCTTGGGGTGCACCGCAACTGGTAGAGTCCTTGCCTAGCATGCGAAAGTCTTGGAATTCAATTTGACCAGCATATAAAGTAGGCACAGTGGCACATCTCTGTCATCCCAGCACTTGCTCAGATCTGCCCTTGATGACATAAGGAGTTCGAGTCCAGTTTTGGTCTGAAACTCGGTCTCAGAAACAAAAGTAAACAATTTAAAAACCTTTTTACTTCTAGAAATGCAGAAAGAATGTTGGCAAAAGTTAATTCTTATTGAAGGAGAACTGAAAGCATTCGAAATGAGAAGAAGACAGAGCCTACTAGATAGAGGTAGTAAGGTACCAAAAAGTCTCAAGGAGATCAGCCTAGAGAGTTGGGGCAGTTTTAGGGTGAACATCAAAAGGGCATAGGATACAGGGCAAGAAGTCTGCACTTCTTTAGTTCCCAAACTTCACCAGGCCCACAGGAACGAGAATACCCCACGGTGCCTCGATGACAGGCTAGAGGAATGGCATTACTATCCCATCCCAACCCTGGCTTTTCTGACATCATTCTCAACATGGAGGACCATTCAAAAGACACCACACACAGCACAGTGACAGTGTCCTGAGGCCACTGAGAAGGATGAAGGAATTATTGCACTCTATCACCCCACAGTGTCTTCATAGACCTCCTTTCTTTTTTCTCTCCTTTGCATTTCTGGATCATTTTTCTTCACAATACTTCTAAGCCACTATTTTCCCTTGAGTGACTGTTTTTCTGGGGTGTCCATAAGTCACCCCAACTAGCAAAATAAAGGGGTCTGCCTCAAGAACTAGCCTCCTTACAAAGCATCAGAATTATTTATGTTCTTGATTTTATATTCTTGCTGGAT
Source organism: Phyllotis vaccarum (assembly GCA_033318265.1). Lineage (NCBI taxonomy): Eukaryota > Metazoa > Chordata > Mammalia > Rodentia > Cricetidae > Phyllotis > Phyllotis vaccarum. The sequence goes on from JARWLC010000016.1 coordinate 43,450,974, forward strand.
CACATACTACTAAGGAAACTTAAGCTTGGAGACATTGTACATTTTTCGATGCATACAATAGGGATGTGTTAATAGCATCCTACAGCACTGACAAAGAGGGTCCGTGGAAAGGAGACAGGTATTTCAAGATAAGGAGGCCAGTTTATGACACACTGGAAACATAAGACATGGTGGGCCAAGAGGAGACCAGCAACAGGACAGGGCAAGACAGAATGCGAGTACAGAAGGACAACAGGAAGAAATTGAAGAAGTGACAGCTAAGTGACATTCTGAGTGTGCTCATGGTTATTTCTCAAACTCATAATAATGGTGCATTGTCTTAAAATGTACAGCCAGGGTTGGCTAGATTGATCTAGGCACATTCAAAAGCCCAGCATTGTAGTGTGTGCTTGTGATTGTAGTGCTGGGCATGTGCAGGTGGGCCGTTCATTCGTCAGCCTAGCAAATCAGCAGTCTCCAGGTTGAGAGGTCCTGTCTCAAAAGGCAACGATGGTATCTGGCTTTCATGTGCACATGCACAGAACACACACACACTGTGCAGGCATGTACAAACACACACACAAGCACACACATAAATAGATAAATGAATAAATAGGGAGATTGATGAGATGACAGTCAAGAACAAATAAGAAGTTAATGCCATAACAATTAAATAATAATAAGAGATAGGGATTGAGTCGGGAGGTTTTAAAAGTGGAGTTCAGATAAGGGTGAGGGTGAGCACCCAGATGCTCAGTGTCAAACAGGATTATACAATTCATCCAGGAAAGCTCCATCTGGCAGAGGGAAAAAAAAAAAACAGTGGAAAACATTTAAGAGCTTGGGCTTTGTCCCACTGGATGATGATGTCATTAGCCAGACAGACAGACAAGGAGGAGCAGGCTCAAACAGGAAGTTGATGAGTTCACTTCTGGATATTTTGAATTTGGAACATTTATGTCATCAAGGTTTCTTATTTTAGTTTTGAGGAATTTGAAAGCAAAATTGTTGGGTTTTGGCATTGAAGGCACTCTCTTCCCACAGACATGGGCTCAGTGGAGCTGTGAAGAACAGAGCTGTGACTCCGGAGCCCTTCATAAGGACGGCACATGAGACTATCCTGTCTTGTCTTTGTTTTTTGACCATTGCGCATCCAAAATTGAAGAGGATGACGAATGACACTGAGCTGGGAACAATTCTCCACATGGTCTCCACTGTAAAACTTCCACCAACTCTCCATGTTTTCATGGATCTACACAAAATCTTTTCCTCCTTGTCAAAAACATTAAAAACCAAACTTTGAAAACTAATTGCTTTTCATTCTTATTGATGGCAGTTATGACCCATGATGCTTTATTCTGTGATTTAATTTTATAATAAAATAATTATCATAGGAAGCAGACATTAATTTGCTGGTTGTAATTAATGTTTCTATATTGCATTTTGGGTTGGAATCAGGAGACTGTATATATTTCAAAGAAACTTGGAAAATTGGTTCATTTAGTAGAGTCATGAACACAAAAAGGAAATCAGTTTTCAATATCCTCCAGTGCCATTCACTGGTTATACAACAATCTTATGAAGTAGAACCTAAAACGACAGAGAAGATACAAGGTTTTCAAAGCAAAGTTTAATCACAGATATAAGCTACAGAGATGCAACACAGAGAGCATTCAAAATAATTGCCTATTTCTTTAAGAGCTAAGCAGTATATGTGGAAAATAGTGGGTCTTAAGACAATGAAAAGATCTGTGCACTTTTAGTCAACATGCAAATGGATGAATTCATATTGTAGTCTTATAACTGCAGAAGGAAGGAAAGAAGGAAGGAGGAAAGGAAAGAGACATAAAATTAAAAGTTGCAGACACTGTACCCCACTCAGCAGACACCCCTGAGCACTTGATGCCCAGATCTGTATTTTAGGCATGGTAATAGATGTGCACACACATAAGACACAGCATCCAACACCTTCACACCTCCCGGAGGTGGAAGGGAAAGTATAGAAAGCATTTGCATATATCACTCAGCTGTGACCACACTTGGCAGGATGACATAAAAAGTTTGGAAGTCCCTGAGGCAAAGATTTTAAGGCCAGTCCCATGTTTTAAAATGTCAAGTCAGAGTTCATGGGAATTTTAGAACATTTGGACAGAAACAGTGTATTCTGAGATATAAAAGTAGAAGGAAAAAAAAAAAAACATTCAAAACAGAAGTGACAGGGCAGGTTCAAGATAGGATCACCTGGCTCAGAGGAGTAGGAAATAGTGCTGGACCCACTTGAGGTGTGTTGAAATGAAAGGCAGGGGCAGGCAGTCTTGAACAACACACTACAGGTAAATTTGACCTTGTTGGAGAAATAGAGATTTTTAAAAGTCAAAGAATAATGTTTAACACATCAGTTGAAGGCACAAGATAAAGCACAGTAAGTGGGGTGAACTTATGAAGACACAGTGAAAGTCAGGACTGGTGGTTGAAACAAGGTAGTGAGGCAGGAGTGGACGCAGGGAAGTGTCAAGGGATGCCACTGCGGCCTCCTGACTCCCATAGAGGCAGCTGGAGAAGTTCATGGACCACTGTTGACTATGGGAGATCAGGAACATAGCAGTGACCATAAAAAGAGGAGGCTGAGTCCAAGACAGGTTTGGGAGAACAATGGTGAGTTTGGTGATGGGCCGAGGAAATTGATAACATACTTAAGTCCAATTGCCAACAAGAACTCCAGATAGGACAGATCTCCGGAAAGAAATGACTAAAATTTTCAAAATTAGCTGCAGATATGAGCTAAAGAAGCTATGGAAGTGGAGTAGGTCATTCACAAGAAAAATCATAGGAAAAATTTTGGGGAATAGGGCAAAATGAGTCCAAATTAACACTATGCAGGAAACTTCCAAATCACTTACTAACTTATATAACAATGGAAATGACTGGGCCAGCAAGATGGCTTGAGATAAAAGCCCTTGATGCTGAGCAAGCTTGATGGCCAGATTTCAGTGCCCAGAACCCATGTAGAGGGAGGAGGAGATAACCGACTCCACATGCATGCCATGACACAGGCCCTCTCCTATACCATGTCTGGTGTCCCTCCGCCTCTTAACAACACCACCAACAACAATAACAAATGTTTTTCAAATAGAAAGAACATGAGTTTTTCCCAAAATTTTTCATAGCAAAAGAGAATTCCTAAAGCCCTACTTCAGCTTACTTACAATAAGACAGAGGCAGCAACACTGTGGGGAGAGCCCTCCCCACTGTGGGAACTTCATGTGAGAGAGCCAGCATCATGGAAAGAGGGAACATGCACGGCCTCTAGGCACAGCTCTCCTTTCTTAAACCCAGGTTGTGCTTCACTGAATAGAGAAAAACAACAAGGGCTTCAAGGTGAGCCTCTGTTTCATAGAAGGCAACGGAAAAGAGCAACGTTAAATCAGCACACTCAGAGAGCAGCTCTGTGGGGAGGGTGCTTCCTCCTCCACCCTCATCCCATTGGCTCTTTACAGGCACATTTCAGTCACCTCTGAATCACATCTGCAAATTAAACTGCTTCTCAGCAAAGAGATCTCAACATCCTTCCCACCTTTGCATGGAACAAAAGCTTCACTTTAGCACCGGGCACCAGCAGCTGTTTGCCAGCCTCACTGGCTCTTTGAAGATACACCATCCTTTTCCTGTGGCCTAATTTAGTTTCAGTTGAAAAGTGCAAAAGAGCAAAAAATGGATAAGGTTCTCAAAAGAGTTCCTTAGCAAGAGGAAACTAATTTTCTTCTAATATCAAGTCCTTGAGACATGCAAGCATGCATGGTTTCTACTCTTATATATCAGTAAACTTCTAAAATGTCCCCAGAATGGGTTATTCTTTTGACTTGGGGTAATTCAAGTTCAAGGTTTAAAGTAAAAACAAACAATAATAACTTTTTAAAAGCTATATTTCCTTTTTTCCCAAAAGTTATCAATCTTCTTGCTAATATAGAGTACATGGGCTATATGATCCAGGAGACCTGTGCTTTCACACAGGGTATCTTTTGCTCTCCAAGAGATCATGAGCTCTGGAAATCAGGAGTCAGCACACATCAAGTGATCCACAGTCCTGTCCTTGGGATCATGCAGAGAAAGTTCACCAAGAAGAGCTGTCATTGGCGGGTTCTAGTTAGTAGAAGAAGTACTAATCATGTCTAGACATAGACCCAGGAAGACTCCCAAGCATTCAGAGATAAAGATAAATGTAATCACTTAGTTCAGTTGAAACTGGTTACTTGTCATAGCACTAAACATGGCCCCACTGTGCCCTCAGTAACCTCTGGGGTTTTGTTTTTCTCAATAAAATGGAAATGCTTGCTGAAAGAATATTTCTGATGCACCCCTTTCTTTCAACAAGAAGGTGGAGACAGGACCAGCCTCCAGCTGTGCCTTTTCTTGGGGCCTTATATTCTTAGACAAAGACATGCTTTGAAGATGGCTGGAGAGATACATGGACATCGGCACTCGTAAGCACATACTCACACAGAGACACAAACATACACACATAATTTTCAATATTCCTTAAAAAAAAAAAAGATGCTTAGGGAAACAGATACTTATTTAGACAGGAAGTTCCAATGGAATCCAAGAAGGCTAGAACCTTCTGAGTACCTTAGGTTCACAGCCCATTCTGAGTGGTGAAATATACAATCATTCTGGTAACTAAGGCTACTAATCCAATAGTTTAAGGTAAATATCAAATCAAAGTAATGTCAGAAGTGCTTCCATTCTGAGTAGTTTAGATTAGGAGCTGCATTGGGATAACAAAAAGGAGAGTCTCCCACACCTAGGGGCAAATGGTAGTACTTGACTTCAACCGGAACAGTAGTATGTGACACCAACCAGGTGCTCTGTAAATAGACCCACATCTGCCATAGATGGTTCTTCAACTATGAGATACAGCAGAGAGGTCAGGAGAGATGACTCTGAATTAAAGGCTACCAAAAACAGAAGAGGTACGATGTAGAGGAAAGGTACAGCATTTCACCTTAAGTCTTCAGGAGCAACAGGCATGGGGGTGGGGCAGGCAAGAAGGTTAACTGTTCCATAGAACTCTCTAACTGAAGCATCTACATAATCCTAGCAATAAGAAAGGAACTTGGAGGCACTCCTGGATGCAGCCTTGGGGCTTGCTTTCTTCAGTTGCTGAGAACAAGTCATTTTAACTAGCTTTCAACCCAAAGAACTGGTGGCCCTGACCCCTCCCTCTGGAAGACGTGCTCTGACAGGACAATCCATAAGAGTCATGAAGTGTGCAAGCTGGGCTGGAGTCTGGGAGTAATATCTTCACGTTCTCAAACAGCAGAAGTAGGGAATGAGGTCTAATAGCAAGTCAAAACTCTCCTCTGGCAGGGAACACCCTGTCCAGAATAAAATTTTCTCTGAGCCATTAAACATTTTAAACCAAAGTTTGCTCAGCCCAAGCCCTGAACAGTGAGTAGCAGCAAGTGGCCATACTTCTTCTCAGCCTTGTGAAGAGAGGATGAGGTGTGGCAGGCAATAACAGCATCCAGAACAAGAATCCCCAGAGGCTGATAGCTGCTTCACCTAGTCTCCCAGGAGGTCAAGTCATTACATAGAATTCTTTCAGTACCATCTTTCATGGATGAAAAGAGGTTGAAGGGATAGCCAGGAAGTAAAAGTATTATACTTGGTGGTATATACATGACTGTTATGGGTTATGAAGAGTGTACAAAATTGAGAGCAGGAACAACAGTCTTCAGGGAGAGGCAACAGGAAGAATCTGGAATGCCCTGGACACTTGAAGGGTGTCTTTATCAGGGGCCATGGGAAAAAAACACATATAGGACAGCAGAGCTGATTTTTCTCTAATATACAGTCTAACACAAAAGGCAAGGGGATCAAATGATTGTGGCACTTTGAAATATGATTCCAAACTTGAAATTAGATTTCCAAATGTAATATGCTTTAATTAGACTATGGAAATGTCTAGAAACACTTCCTCACCCTACTTCTGATCTTTCCAGGTTCCAATTCTGAAATGGTTCATCTTTAGCTCCTTTTAAAGATCTAGCTGCCTACCAGACATCTTCACTTTAATGCTTTTCATTCACTCATTTATTTTTTGAACTCTGGCTTCTCTGTCCCACGTGATGGAGTGTGTACAAAGACGGCAAAGCAAACACCTGTCATTCTTAAACCATGAAGAGCATAATTCAGCGCCTTTTCTGTGATCACAGAATGCAATTAATACTCTGGCTGCCTCGGTATGTAGACCAAACCTTCTGCTGCAGTTTTGCGGTGCTGTTGTCTAGGGCGGCTCTGCCAATCTCTTCATTCCAACAGAAAGCACACCAGGCTTCTTAGTGCTAAGAGAAGTATAATGAGGCAGAAGAGGTAACTGGGGCTCTCACTTAGGGAATATGCCCCGGAGACAACTCTCTCCACAACACAAAACTACCCTAAGATCCAAAGGCTTTTGTTGCCCTGAACATAGGAAAAGCAATTAAAATATTGCCTTTAAGAAGGAAGGGTAGTAAAATCCTTCTGCCATTCATCTCTGGCTGGGAAAGTCTTTAATCTATAGAAAGTTGAGGGTAGGAGAAATAGTTATAGACAAAGAGCAAGCTGCAGTTTAGTAAAGCTTACAATCAATATGTGTGGGGGGAGTTAGAACCCTCTGTCAATGTCATGTGGTAAGAAATAACTAGAATTCAGAAAGTGCTGGGATAAGAGAAAGACAGTCAGAGAAGCATGCTTTTAGGTCTCACACTGCAGATGCTACATCTTGGTCACAGTCACAAAGTAATTTTACATACACTTGTGTTCCCTTTAAGCCATGTCCAACAGCCACATGTGTCACACATCTCTCTGCTAGATGGCAGAAGGAAGGGCCGTAAGAGTCAAAAGCTCTCAACTGTGATTGATAGCTGATTAGTAATCTTTTTGTTGATTCTCTATCCCCCAAAGGTGCTGAAAATGACAAGGAGAAACTCTAACCCCACTCCCTCAATCAAGGATAAAGAAACAGAAAGTCTGTAACACATGTCAACAGCACGGACCTGGTGAGGCTGGGGAAACCCTGCCAGTATTCTGGCCCTTGGTACCCTTAACAACTACACATATCTCACCTGCCACATCCCGACCTTGGCAGATTTTCTCTTCCCCAGAGCCCCACCTTTCCATGTTTAAGCTACCTCTCTTGTCAAATGACTTTCTGGTTATAATGCATTGCTTAGAAATTCCAGAGAATTCACCCTGTTGTTCTGTCTCATGGATGATTGAATTTCAGTCAGACTTCTTAGCCTTGCTGTATAATAGCAGGAACTTGACATGAGAGTCACTAATTTCTGACAAAAGATAGTATCTGCCAATAGTGACACTGAACCTGCTAACCTAACCTTGCTCTTCTCTAGTGGGCTTAAAACCTAGACACTGAGCATCATTTACAACCTTGAGTATGTCATATAAGCCAGAAGTAAACATGTTTACAAATATGTGTGTTTACATATATAAATATACATATATATATGCTATCTGATATATGTTAGCTAAATGTAAACTGGCGTATACTCTTCTGAATAGACTGTGTTCTATTGTGTTCGGTAAAAACAAATAAAAATGTCTATATGGGGAAACTTTAGGATATTTCCAACCATCTTCTATCCATCAGAGATATAAATTCTAAGGCTGGAATTCCATTCCCAACACAGCTCCAATCCCGAAAATTGGCAAGTCACCCCTACACTACATCTTCCTCTATAAAGATGAGGCAGAGTTTGCCTGACTACTTCAATAATGTATATAATGAGTTACACAGAATTGCGCAAAATATTTAAACTATAAAACATCTGTAGGAAAAGGTTTTTTTTTTTTTAAAAAAAAAAAAATTCTATGTAACTTCCAAACACAAAATAAAAAGGTGATCACATTATGCTAGACTCTTGGCGAGTGTTGCCCACCAGAAACTCAACGGGAACCATATAACCATTGTAATCCTTCCAGTGGCCACAGTGAGTATATTCCATTTAAACCAATCTGTCCAAAATATCATCTTTTAAAAATGCAGCTAATAAGAAAATTACTGAGGAAACATTTCTGAATTCATTTGTTGATACCAAGAGTCTTTGAAACTTGGCACATGATTTGTATTCTCAAAACATTTAAAATAAGACTCTGACAGTCACACACCCAACATGTCCAGGGGCCAGTATCATGCTGAACAGCAAAAGAGCTACCGAGTGTCACAACTTCACATTAGGAAGGTGTACTAATTTATTTTCAATATCTACTGCAGTGCTTGTAGCAGATAAATAATTATCAAGTGTGTGACGAATAAGTAATACACACTGTGGCACTGAAATGTTTGGGGATAATAGCAGAAATAAAGGACTTGGAGAATGCATTACTCTGTGTTGACCTTCTTCTGTCCCCCAGACATGTGAGATACTGTGGAAAAGCTACTGCTCCAGGACGCAATCCCAGACAAGGTATCTGCTGGTGGAGAAGGCCAGGTCCTCCCAGCCTTCTCTAACATGCTCCACTGCATACACCTCCTGCTTCCTTGACTGGGTTTGCAAGCCTCACTCTTTTCTTCACAATGATATGGCCACCACTATTTATCACCAGTTTCCAGGCTTGTACAGCAAGACAGACCCCAGTTAGAGTCAACATAAAAATGGGATCCTCCCCATGCCCACTTGGTAACTGTCAAGGCAGTGGGGGCACAGCCACATCATCTGGCTGCTGCATCCTTTTGTTATGACAAGAGTTTATTTACAAGACTCTGCCCTGTGGTAAGAAAACACTGCTTCAGCTGAGGTTCTAATGACCCATGACTGTATACACACCTGAATGCAGGACAGCTTACTGTGGGAAACCAAGCCTGCCACCCTTCATTTCACAAAACCCTTGGCTACCATCCCCAAAGCAACACTTACCCTAAAAGACTCTTCCTCCTCTTTGCAAATGTACTGGGGTGCAAATTCAAGGTAACAGTAACTAAAGACCCCTAAGCCCAAAATACCCATCGTTCTTCCTCTGAACTAAGGATCCATGAATAAAATGAAGAAACACTCAACATGACAGCTGAACAAAGTAATCCCCAACAGCCAAGTGTGGACAAGAGGACAGAACACAATCAGATATTATTTTATGTTTTGTTATTTTTATCTCACCCGCCCATTTCTTTCTAAGGCTATTCCCCAGGGAAATTCCATTTTCATTACAAAACCGGTTTCTTGTGCCAGGGAAAAGGCTGTGCTGTGGTTATCACTACCATTGTTATTTCTGCTAAGGTCATCTCAGATGCTCTGTCTATGTGAGATAAATGGTTTCTTAACAAGCTTCCCAGCACCCTCTGGCTGCTCATGTTTGCCTGGAGTCATCACATCCAGGGCCTTGAGAGAAGCAGCTGCCTAGAAACTCTAAAACTAGAGAGGCAGTTGGGCTCTGTCTTCAAAATCACCAACTATTTTGATATTGGCTAAGTTCAAACTCAGCTTCACTGTACAATCACCACCCTCAGTCAATTCTCCAAGCCTCAGTGCTATATATGCACCACTCCAACATGCCCAGACTGCTGCCAGAAAGAAATGCAGGGGCAGAAAATATATAACTCACCACAAGGACATCTGCTCTGCCACTGTCGTCATAGCTGCTGGGGCTGTCCCTGTGACACTTGCAGGTAATTACCTATAACCTTTACACAGTGAGCTGTCCTGTCAGTCAATGTTCTTTGAGCATCTACATAAATGTGCCTTGTGTGAAGCATGTACATTTTAGTGCTGGTCATGTACTCCCATCTCCCTCAATGGCTGTGCCCAATCTTCGTGAGTGTACCTTGGAAACATCTTTTAGGCTGTCTATTATGGCTGCATTTATTTCCTCAGACAGGTCAGGCTGTTTAGCATCTGAATCTGGATACCTGGCCCACCTCTCTCTTTACCCACCAAAACTGTGAAGTCAGCAAAACAGTGAAGTTTCTGGAGGCTTCCTCACTGTCCAACTAAAGGCCATGTCTGACTTTCTTCCCCATGGTGCGTGACTATAACTTGGTACAACAGATTTCTTGAACAGTCTTGTCTTCAGTTTTATGGCCTTTCAGTTCCAACTTAAAGCCTTATTCTGGTCACTATGACCTGTTTGCCACTCCTAAGCTTGATAGGCACTTCAAATGCCTATCTTCATGTGGTGTTCCTTTGCATTCTCACATGGCAAACTCTATTTAATTAAAAACAAGCAAACAAAACATATTTATCCACCAAAAGCCAAGCCAAACAGCCCCTCTGCACTTCTTTTCAGGAACAGCTCACAGGACTATAATCTACATGGTGGTTTATCCATCCTAGGCAAGCCTTCCCACTAAGCCACAGATCATGTCCAGAAGCCCAACAGGCACTGAGAATGTGGGCAGAATGAAGAAGCCATCACACCCTACTGCACAAAATCGTGGTCAAGGTCCATCTGTGTGAAGCAGCCTCTCTAGCTGACAGAGAATGCCCGTGACTCTTGTAGGTATGTATGCTGTTGACTTTATACAAAGATTTAGATTGAGTAGTAAACCAAAACTCTGTGGTAAAACCACTGTTTCCACTTGAGAATTCTTACCGACTCTCCACTCTTCAGAGTGAGGTGGCAAACGCCACTATAGCACTGCTGCCACTTTCCTTCTTCATGGTAAGCTGGAATGAATCGTTTCACTAAGTGAATTTTTCAGATGGCTGAAGCCTAAACTTTCAAAAAATGTTAACCATTTAGAAATCATTACCCATTTTTCCTGGATTCTCTAACTGTTGCTGAGAAATCCCCATGTTTGGGTAGCATTGTGCTGCCATAGATGGTTGATAACTGGCGCTCTGGAGTCTGCTCCACAGAGAGCTGCAGAAAGCCATGCTGTTCAGCTCCTAGTTTGCTCTTCACAGCACAGTGTCATCTGTCTTGATCAACAACTTGTGTGGATTGAGAAGTACCTCAGAGTTATTAAAGCATACCTGTAGTGTTTCCACAGACAATCTTAGGATGAGGGTTCTGACCTCACCGTGTTTTCATCTATTGACAGGTTCCATAGCCATTGAACGGGCTACTGGAAAGCAGTGAGAGTTGGTTTTCTGGAGGAAGCAGGTCACTGAAGGTATGTCTTTGAAAGGGACATCTTGCCAGAACCTGTTCTTATTTCTATTCTGCTTCCTGTCACAATGTGAATAGCTTTGTACTCCAGTGCCCTGCTGCCACTGTCTCCCCATCAGCACAGAACCAGTGGGGTTAGAACCTCAACTCTGAATATGACAAATAAAACTAATCTCTCTGCCTTGAGTTATCTCTGTTAGATTGTCAGCTACACTGACAAGAAAAACACCATCAGATTTTAGGGCAATTGTTCTATTAATTTTCAGCCCTCTATTACTTAAATAAACTTTATTGTTTTTGCTGCCATGATTGGCTGATGAAAAAAAAATTAATACTTAATCTTGTGAAAAAATGTTCTTTACATGCAAATTGATTAAAGTATTATTCTTTAAAAAGGACTGGTATTCTGATCTATGCTTCATCATGAGCAAACAAAATCTGTTGGCTATAGAAGGACAAATGCTGTGAGATTCCACTGCCATGCCATAGCTGGAAGAGTCAAATTTATAGACACGAAGAAGCAAAAGAGTGGCCTGAAAGGGAAGGAGGGAACTCAGAGTAATTATTCAATCAGAAGTTCCATTTGGGGACCATGAAAATTCTAGTGATGTATAACGGTGAAGCTGCACAGCACTGAAATCAATACAGTTGAAATGGATTGGGGATATAGCTCAATGGCAGAGGGCTTGCTTAGTGTGCTGATTTGAATGAAAATGCCCTCGGAAGTTCATTGGCTACCAGGGAGAAGGATTAGAAGGATTAGGAGGTGTGGCCTACTATTTGGAGTAGGTGTGACCTTGTTGGAGGATGTATGTCATTGGGGTAGGCTTTGAGGTTTCAGAAGCCCATGTCAAGGCAAGGTTCTCTCTTTCTGCTGCCTAAGGATCACTATGTAAGCTATATAGCTACTGCTTCAGCACACTGCCTGTCTGCTGCTGGCCATCCTCCCGCCATTATGATAATGGACTCACCCTCTAACTGTAAGCAAACTCCCAATTAAATTATTCCTTTTCTAAAGGTTGTTGTGGTCATGGTGTCTATTCACAGCAATAGAATAGTAACCAAGACACTAGTGTACTTGAAGCCTCTGGTTTAATATGCAAGACCACAAAAACAAACAAAATATGATTTTTTAGCTAGGCATGGTGAGTCATGCCTGTTACCCCAGATCTAAAGAGGTGAAAGCAGGAGAGCATATACAACCTCAAGTACAGCCTTAAATACAAGGTAAGTTTTAGAATAGCTGAAGGTAGAAAGTGAAAACCTGTCTAAAAACAACAAAAACTGGTAAAGTTGGTAAATATTCTGTATATAGAATATATATTGTTGTGATATATATGTGTGTAAAAGTTGTGTATATTAGAAATATACAAATAGTGTATATAGGAAATAGTGACTGAGCCTTCGGTGGCTCCAAATGTACATGTTCTCAACAAAGCCTGCACAGCTGCTGTGTGTAGAATGGCCATCATTAAGCAGAGATCTCTGGTGTGTTTTGTAGTTGTGAAAGTCTTGCACTCACAAACTACAGTTTTGTGAGAAAAAGTTGCTGCTTCTTGGGGTCATTAGGAAGAACCTCAAGAAAACTGAGGTCAAAGGGGCAGGGCTTTCTCCTTTTCACACAGAAACTGAACTCTTCCTCTGTCTTAAAGCTACAATTGTAACACAAAACCTTCTAAAAAAAAAAGAAAGAAAGAAAGAAAGAAAGAAAGAAAGAAAGAAAGAAAGAAAGAAAGAAAGAAAGAAAGAAAGAGGAAAGAAACCCAAACAAACAAATAAATATATTCATGGTATGAATTCACTAAGATATTAAAGGTTAAAAAATACAGCAGCCTTTTCAGCTTCAGCACTGTTAGGTTGTTCCTTATAAACTAAACAGTGGTCAATGAACAAGAATAGACAGGTGGCTTGTTCAGTCAACTACCACAGAGGCTGGGCACTTGGGGAGCCAAAGTTGAACTCTGTCTTGCCTAATGAAAGGTTACTATTTTCCCTGGACCTACGTAATGATTTCTCTTCCCCTTTTTTTGCTTCTTATGAAACACTATGCTGTTCTGCTCTTAAAAGTTGTTAATGTGACATACTTGGGAAAATTATTTAAGTTTGTATTCATCTATGCTTTACTAAAGAAAAAACAACACACATGAATCTTTTCTACTTTGGTTTTACATTCTGCATGTGAGCTTGAAGTTATTTAAACTCATTTATGCTCAGTAATGAAAAAAAATATATCAACTAATAAAAAATAGATGAACAGAGACATTTGGCCAGATATGATGATTGAGCCCTTTAATTTTGGCACCTGGGGGGGGGGCAGAGGCAGGCAGATCTCTGTGAATTTGAGGCTAACCTGATCTACACGACAAGGTCCAGACTAATAGAACTGTATATATATTGAAACATTATCTCAAACAAAGCAAGCAATAACAAAGACATTTAACAAGGAAGTAGGAAGAGCTTCCTCTCTAGTCAGAATTTGGTGTCTACATTTCTTTGAATAAAGGAGTTTCCTGGCCCATGCATCCTGTTCAAGAGCTGTTATGGAAACACTGTCCTGTTCTGGACTGAAACACCGAAATTAAAATGCACACATGGAAACAGGTTGAAAGTGGATTTGTTTCTGAGTAGAATAAAATTCACAGATAACTCTAAAAAGAGATACATCATTATCCTGTAAACTTGAGCAACATGTCATTCCATCTCTGGAAAAAACACAAAGGTCACACCTAAAATAAGAACGACAGGGCCCTCAGGAGTACAGCGGATGTGAAGCCACAGACTTTCCCACCTTTTTATTAAAGGCATTAGGCAGGTTACAATTTGTTGGTGAAGTCACTGCCTAGATCAAGGGCAGTACTGGGTTATGCTGAATATGCTGATCCTTGGAACACACAGCAGTCAGGTGTCTGACCCTGGACAAAGCAATGATTTTTTTTTTTTCCCAAAAGCTGCAGAGATCCAAAGAAGAAAGAAACAGAAAGGACTCCTTTAAAAGCTTCCTTTTTCTCAGCTATGAAACTGTTTAGAATCCATAATGTGAGAAAGATTTCACCTCCTTGTTACTGAAATACAGATGAGAAAGTGGCTTCTTAGGAAAACAAGACAAAAACAAAACCTTACATGTATCAATTTGTTACTTTGAATAGGTCTCTGTTTAAACGTTTACATGTTCCTTTACATTCCAGAGGACATTAATTATCAATTTCTGAATGGAAGACCTGGGCTTGCTGAGAAGTGGGAGCAGTCACTGGGTGTTGTGGCTATAATGCTGCTTCCCACTCTTCGGGGGTTACTGAAGCTAAACCTGGGGTCTGGTACTTATGGGGGTTCAATAAATGCTTGTTTCCTTCCTTCCTAATTCTTAACGGCCAGGCCAGTGGCCAGTGCTGTAGTACATACAAAGGGGAGACAAGAATAAGAGATTCCTAAGTTGAGATGTGCTTCAAGCACATAATCCAAAAATAGTATCTCTCTTTAATTAACGTTGTTGCATAGTAACTGACTTCAAACTGATGGTAAATTTAAGGATAGAACACTAAATTTGGTGTGGTTTGTGAACAAAAGCCTTCATCCTTTGCTATGTGGTCTGCAGCAACACCCCAAGACACACAAGTTCACCTTGCCTGAAAAGCACCAGCTTCCCATGGCTTTCCTTACTCTGCAGCTGTTCAGCAAGTTAGGCAGTTACTGCTCTGATGCCCCATACTGTAGGACTGAAGGGGCAGAGGAGAAAGAATCCTCGAGCACTGTCTTTTCTGTTTCAGCTCCAGTCCCCTAGAACAGCGCTGGTACACAATTTGTTTTGCTTGGCTGTTGTTTGATAACAGGTGTCACTTTGTGATTCTGGCAGTCCTGGACTCATGTAGACCAGGCTGGTCAGCCTCAAATCAAAAGAGACTCCTCTGCCTTTGCTTCTCTCAAGTACTGGGACTAAAGATCTGCATCTCAAGATAAGACTGACCTTTAACTACCAGCAATCCTCCAGCCCCAGCCTCTTGAGTGCTGGAATTGCAGCCACACTCTGGATAGAACCCTCATGCTGCTGGGAGACACTCCCAGCCTGTACTAAACCCACACAGGCTTAGAGAGTGAAGTAGGATCAATTTGCACTTCAGTGGGACCCTAAGGGCCAAGGTGTCCATCATTTATTTTTGATTTAATAAATGCTTGCCTCCCCCTTTTTTCCTGTTTACCTAGAGAGGAGCCCATTTTTAAAAGTAAATAAAAAACACAATTGCTGGTTAGGTAGTAACAACCGAGAGCCATCATCTGTGGTAATCACCAGATTCCACTCTCTCTGTGTTGACAGGGTGGGTGGGTAGTTTATATAATTGTCTCATGGGGAATTACAGAGGTCTCCAATTAGTTTGTTAGGACTGTTCCTTTTAGAAGCTACATGACCAAGACCACCTGGCTCATAAGTGCCCACAGGGTCTTGAGCTCATGTATGGACATCAAGTAGGAAACACTGAGATTTCTCATTTCAGCAAGCACAGAAATACAAACATGGAACCAAAGGAAGGGAAGTAAGCATAAACAAGAGAGTGCATTCTCTCTCTCTCTCTCTCTCTCTCTCTCTCTCTCTCTCTCTCTCTCTCTCTCTCTCTCTCTCTCTCTCTCTCTCTGTGTGTGTGTGTGTGTGTGTGTGTTTTGTCTTGAGGAATCAATAACAGGTTAGGAATATATTCTAGCATTAGGCCACATTTTTCAATAGAGAGAGAGTAGTAGATGACAGAAATTTTCAGAACCAAATAGGTTTGATCAAATTCTTCAAAGAACGGTTTATTAAACCCGATCTTTTAAAGGGGGTTATTCCATTGTGAATTCTAGCCAAAGAAAGTCTTCAACCAGAGAATGTCCATTTAAGAGAATGTGAAATGGGAGGAGAGTGTGACAGATTCATAAACAACTAAACTACTATCCTAGTGTTCTGAAAATATGGAGGGAATCACTTTATGGCGAGAAGAAAATGAATAATACTTGAAACATCCAGCCCATCACCACTTCTCTCGAAATAATCTCTGCCTCTACTCCTGCTTCCAACACAAAACAGTCCATTCCTGGCATCTGTGCTGCTATTCCCTAGCTCAGGCACATGTTCTCTAACTGACCATTAATTTCTTCTCAGTTTCAGCATCAACAAAAGTCTGAGGGTCTCAGACTGGTCACTATGAAAAGAGCCTTCCAGGTGGCACATTAGCAACATCTTCTCTGAGTATACTGTCTTGTGTTCTCTGCTCCAGCCAGGTAGTGTCAGCTGGTTACACACTCCCCTCTTAAGTAGGATCACTATCCCCCTCCCTCAGTCTACCCTGCCTGTTCTAGCAAATGCCTCTGCTGTGGTTGTCCCCTTCTCCCTCAGCTCTAGGCATGCTTGTTACACTGGCTAATTCTGGATTCCTGCAACCAGCAGACTGAAAGTCAAACCATCTTGCTTCAGACCTGGCCTATATACATGTGTTATCATTTGTATCAATGTGACATGTTCCCCATAGACTCATATTTGTTTTGATTATTTTATTTCATATTTGTATGAATGTTTTGCCTGCATGTATGTTTGTGTACCACTTGAATGTGCTGGAAGAAGCCTGGAGAGGGCATCAGACCCACACTCACTGGAAATGGAATTACAGACAGTTGTCAGCCACCATGTGGGAACCAAACACAGTTCCTCTGGAAGAGTAAGCTAGTGCTCTTAATCACAGAGCCAGCTCTTCAGTCTCAGGCTCACATTTTAAATGCTTGGTCACTATCCAAAAACTTCAGCAGGTAAGCCCTAGTTAGAGGAAGCGGATAATATGGGTCAGCACCTAGGATTATCTTATCCCTGCCCCCAACTGTCAAGAATAGCATCTACCACATGCTTTCCACACCAAGATGCTCTGCCCAAGCACCTGGGGTTAAGCAACCACAAACTGAACCCTCTAAAACTGTGAGCCCCCAAATGCTCCTCCCCAAGTAGTTTCTGTTAAGTATCACAGTCAACATTAAACCAACATAATTAATACAGTGCATTGTAAAGAAGTCATAAATTAATAGTTGAGTTACTCTTTGGTGTTCAGAAATTGTATGGCCAATTAAAAATTATTCGCTTAGTGCTAAATGTAAAACTGAAAGTTGGTCCTAACAATGACAACCAGGATTGTCCTTTCCAACATTTTACTGTACCAAATGTGTTGACATTTTAAGACAAAGTCAAACATTTCCACCCACATTATCACTCCCCTGGATTTCCCATGTTTTTAAGCCACTAATTTACCCCCTGGTCATGCCCTTAAAATATTCCTTCCAAAAGGTATTTTTCAGACTCTAGGGACATGGACTTTCATCAGTTAATTTTTAATCGAGCCAAATATTAAACGCTCATATTAACCAGATAAAGCTACTGATTTGCAGTGACAGCTTGTGTTATTCTCACACACAGGCCAAGCATGAAACAGAAAACTAATAACCCCTTAACTGTACCCTCAAAGTATCATTTATGGGAGAAAAAGCCTGCATTCAAAGAAAACTCAGACATTGGCTGTCATTGCTTCCCCTGTGCTGCAAGCTGCTGCAGAGCAGGGGAGCTCATTTTCTCACGGATATGGGCAAGCTCAAGACCGCTCTGTCAGTGGATGTATTCATTAAGAAGGAATCTGGCAGCTGTATAAGGGACAGAGAATTTGGAGACCAGGCCAATTATCTGGGTGTCCTTTATAATTTGAAGTTTCTGAATTCACTCAAAGATAAGCCACTTGAAGAGGGGCTGGCAATGGGAAAGAGGCACAGATGGCCATGGAAGAAGAGAGGGAGGAAGGGGGAGGGGAGACCAAAGAGAATTTGTTTGTGGTTTCATTCATGGGGACAAATCTGCAAGTTGACACATCCATCGTTTTAAAAGCCCCTGGAGGAGCAGGGTCAACCTTCATTACAAGTAAACAAATCATATGATCTTTCTCAAACAGATGACAAATGATGAGCAACAAGGCTTTACATTTGCATTATGCCAAGCAATGAGGGTTGTCAAAACACAAATTCCTCCAGGTCCCCAAACCAAAGCTAGGCTGTGAGGCTGGCTGAAGTGTAGTCAAAGCTACTGGGTTGATAGTGTTAGCAGTGACAATGGGGGGGGGGTGTAAGAGGTCTTCCTATTGGTCAGTGTCTTTAGAAATGAAATCTTAAGTTCTCTCATCTTTGGGAATGCTGACTGAACTAACTTCCAGCTTCAGTGGGCTGCTTCATATTCTCAGGGAAGGTCATTTATCTTCATGGCTCCATTGTGATTCTCTTAATATTTGAGTTACCACATTGATCAGAGCTAAAAATCCACCTTGCTCCTTCTGAAATAACCTTGCACAGGCCTTGATTTCTTTAATGATAAGGTGATGAATAATCTCATACATTGAGACCTTCACAGTCTGGGACATGAGAGGGGAAAGAAAGAAGGTACAGGTCTATTTCGAATGCATATTACCTTATATAAAGACAGGCTGTGACCATCGGCAATGTCAGCACCAAAAGAGTAATGTCTGGTGAATGTTCAAGACAGAATACAGCAGATCTGTCTTTATAATACACACTCTTCATTTAAAGAAAACAATGACAAGGAAACAGTAAGTATGTTTTCTTTTGTTTTTGTAAATACTAATTAATAAGTAGGATGTGACAGTTAGGCAGAGATTGCCCATTAAGAGATTAAGACGACGCTATTTGGTTAGAATGAACTAAACACCCAAAGTGCCTTTAAGATATTATTTTAATTCATTTCATAACCTACTCTTTATTATAAAACACTTATTCTCAAACTAAGTTCCTCTCAGGATGTTCTTGACCGCCTGATGCTCTATAGGTCTCACAATCCCCACCTGGTTGAAGGCTCTGGTTCCTGCTGCCTTAAATACTCCTTTCCTAGATCTTTTATCTATTCTCCAAAGTTTCCTTCAAAACTACCTCCCATATGGAACGCTCTACATTCCATGTGGTGCCTTTTAACTAGATTAGATCTCTGTCAGCTAAAAATGATAAGGACTTCAGCTTCTTTAGACTGGCTCCGGCCTGAACACTTGCTCTTACTTAACCCAAACATCTAGCCCTGGGCCTTTTATAAGTAGGTGTCCAATAAATATTTTTCTCTGTGAGTATAAAAGGTTAGTATGCAAGTTTCCCTAAACAGCAAGGTTCTTTAAATCCTCCTATGTCCATCACTGTTCCAGATACTGGGAATCTGCAAGTAAGGTTCAAGGACAGCTTCCTACTGCTTCCTCAGATAGCCTTACTCTGCTGCTGCTGTCTCAATGCTCAGTGAGGGACTCTGCCCCAAAACACTTGTAATTTTGTTATAAAATACTTTTAATTCTCTTCTCTGTGTTTTCAGAAAAAAAAAGAAAAAGAAAAGATGCTGATAAGAGGCCAAGAAGGGAATATCTAGGGATGGCCCTGGAGCTTGAAACTCAGAGGTGCTGGAGCTACCATCCTGCATGGAGCTCTTTTCCCCACCCTGAGTGAGCAATCAACATGCACAGTTGATGACACAATTTCTGTCCTGACTGTAACAAGGATGTGTACTATATGCTAGATGAGCACTGAACTAAAAAGACCAAGAATTTCATCCTCTTTTGGAAATTTCAGATGCAGCTGAGAGGGGAAGGGTTGGCTGCAATTCAATTCCAGACTCGATAGTGTAGATATAAAATTCACTATGCGGCAAAGCAGAAGTCTTAGCTGTCTACTATGGGAAGCTGGAAAGAGGCAACAAAGCACAACCTGTAACTTGGACCTTGTTTGGGGCCCTACATATTAATACCTGTAACTCCCAATTAGTCTTTTGCAATCGAGCTACCTTTTGATAGTTTAAAATGGAAAAATATTGTAATTGGAACTGTCACAAGAAAAGACATATTGGTCTCAATGGAAAAAAAAAAACTCCCTTGAAAAATTAAAGCTTCTCCTGACACAGTGGGTTCTCCAGTTGTTTTCAGAAGATGTAATAAAGAGAGGAGGGAGCCAGTCAGTCATAAGCTTCTGACTCATAATGCTGAAACCCCAGAAAACAGATTATTAACTGAAGAGGGAATACTTTCTTGCCCCAAAATCCTAAAGGCAAAACAAACAGCTGAACAGAAATGTAAGGTTTCCTGATGGCTTGTGAAGTCCCTGCTGCATGTGTGCTGTGTAAAAAAAGGCCTGTTCACTTCCATGGATACCCTCCTTATGGAATGTGCTGGATCACCTTAAGGGGCCAAACCAAAGTGGTCACACCTGCATGTCAAGGAGATTCCTTTTCAAACATCTTGAAGAGTGGTTTGGGGAAATGATCTTTACAGTAGGCTACCTTGCAGAGCTGAATAATCCACTGGAACCGCCCACTGCAGGATCCCAGCAAGTCAAAACTATGCCAGCTGATGCTCTTCTCTGCTTGGAGTTGGAATTTATGATCTCTGGAGAGAAGGAACAGCACCTGCCAACAAGAGTTTTTACCTGACTTTCTGTCTGTGGCAAGAACAGGGTCTGGTGAGCTATATGGTCGCTTTAGTGAAATTTCACCATCTTCTACCTCCTGGAAGGTCTAGATACAATGCCATGTTCTCCATGTGAATTCTACCCTTAAACATGGTGACAAGGAGCTATACCCAGGTACCTATGGGAAAGTTTAAAAAGCCTTAAACACAGAAAGCATCATTAAGCCCACTGGAGGTTGGTGCTGGCACTCTACAACTGGCCTTCAGCACAGCCACCTGCAGGGGATCTGAGGGGAAGGAAAAGGACCTTTTAATGTTAAATTTTCCCCATCTGCACTGAAGGAGAGAGGCCCATGGGTATAGTACATTGTTGCTTAGGAACAACAGTGAACTATGAATTCCTGTAAATTCTGAATCACATTTCAGAAAAAGAAACATCTGATAACAGCATAGTACTAGAACCGGAACCAAAGCAAAACAGAAGCTTTTCATTTCTCAAAGGCTGGTGTGTGTGTGTGGGGGGGTGTCTTTAGTCTGGTTCAAAACATACTTGTATCTTTCTGTGTAATTCTTTATAACATTTCTTCAAATTACTGTGTTCTAGTTAGAGCAAGCTTTGATTGTCTTTTCCTTAAAACATTTTAATTAAATTAAAAACCATAGACTAGCATTTATTAAGTCAAGTCAATGTGCATAAACAGTGTTTAGAGGATTATAATTAAAAAGGGAACTTCCCTTACTTTTCAGTTCTGTTAATACCATGTATATGCAAAATGGGTTTTTTAAAATTATTTTCTGCATTTGGCTCCTTATTAAATCAGCCCGATGCACACACGAACAACTATGTGGCTAGAAATAACTTTAAGATCATGCTGAAGTACATGCAAAGCAGCATACTTGTCTTTTTCTTTCTAAGTCCAGGTTCTCATTCACGGGTCTCCTGGTTTCTATGAGTTCACTAAGACACAGAAAGCCCTAGCCTGTGATTTATCCAGGCTGGGGTTAGCTCTCCGCCCCATGTGCCCAACTTAATCCAGGGCCTGGCACATGTGAAACTTGCCATGTTGTCTGCTGGAAAGTCAGTTCTTGGACAGATTTTTTAACCTGCTTAGACATTAAGTGTACGTGTTTTAATCGAGCTAAGAAGAACGAGCGAGAGACTGCATAGGGAACTGAGTGGTCTCAACATGGTCCAAGGCTAGGATGACCAGACTGAAAACATAATTCCAGATCACCTCCAGAAGGTTAACTAGACCTTTGACTCTCAATGAACCTGAAAGGGGGGGGGGCACAAAACAGAACAACAAAAACTTCATACCTGTACAACAAAGACAGTGTTGTTTCCTTGTTCAAATGCACTCCTGTGCTAACATGCACTGCGGACACAGTGACAACAAGTGACCTTGCAGCAAGTGAAGTCACCATGTGGGAGACACCCTACTGTGATGCACTCAAAGACCAACCCATGTCATCCCTCCAAGACACAAACTGGAAAAGGCCAAAGAGAGACAATGATGACAAGAACTGGGTTGGCCTTTTCCCCTTTTGTCTGTGGATTTCTGTATGTGGTAGCTATGTGCACTCTACGAGGTTTAGACAATATGACGTGCACCAGTTCAATCCAGGGTTGTTAAAATGAACCCTCTGCTCTTTTTAAGCACAACTGAAAGAATAGGATGCACAAAGGAAATGTTTTCAGTGGACACTAAGCAGCAACAAAAACTCCAGCACAGAAAAGAGAGCTGAGCGAAGTAAAAACTTGTATGGAGTTCCAGAAACATAATCACTCAACAGCACATGACCAGAAACAAAGACCAATAACATGGTTTTTTTTCTTCTACAAAATAAATTGTTGAATGTGGTCATGGGATTCCTAGCAGACAGAGTTACACAGTTTCCCAAGGAAAGTTTATCAGGGAATGTATTATTTAAGACTGGATCATCATAATGCTATTTTTAATCCTATCATTTTGCTGCCAAAATTGGCTATGGCAGCTGATACTGGCCACTCAAAAAAATAATGCTCTTTCATGTAGTTCATCTACTATTATGAGAATGGTAATGCTTTTCAGTTAGTCAAACGTTCTGGTGGATGTGAACTGTATTCAGAAAGGGGAAACTACTTGCTAAGTACCTAATAAAAAGGAAGCTGACCTCTACTGGGTACACAGAAATGAGTTTCCCTTTAGCTAAAGACCAAAAGCTATCTCACTTTAACGGGGTCAAAAATGCCAAGGCAAAGTCATAACCACCATGAGAAACATTCTGGAAAGGAGGAGAAGTGTGGTTACTTAACTTCCCCCTAAACTTCATTGTCTGCTTCTTCTGGGGGTCACATTGCTGTAGGGAACATCTGGGAAACAGGATTTCAGGCAACATTCTGGAACTAGTGGACAAGAAAGAGGTCTACAGAATCTGTCACAGGATTGATCCTTCATAAAACAAAACAAAAAACCCACCCTCATACAGGAAGAATCAAGCATGATATCCAGCAGCTCTGCCTTTAATCAGAGAAACCAAAGATCCTGACACAGTGTCTCTGGAGTAAAGCCCAAAAAGGTCCCAGGTGACAGCCATTCTACTACTCTGTAGGGCCTCAGATATGTCTAGAGCTGCTGCTGTCCGCCTGTTCTAACTTTCTTGCCTTTCTCTGGACAGTACACAAGCCCTTATCCAGACGGGGCATACACCACACCCAATTTTGTCTTTGTTTGTTTGTTTGTTTAATTTGCAGGTTCTGGGACCCTCTATCAGGAGCTGGTCATTCCAAGGACTGTTTTCTCTGTAATAAAACACGGAACACAGTTTTCCTCAGCCGTGGAGCACTATACCTTTGAAGCAGAAGTGAAAAAAATGATTTCAAGTCTAAAGCTTCAAGTGTTCTATATAGTTCTATGGATGAGCTGCTCCATTGGCCATGAGTATTATTCCCACCATTCACATCATTCTCTCATGTCAAGGAAACAAGCTCTGCTGAAACCTAGCTATTGTTCTTAAAACACCACTGCAACATGCAACATACTAGAGATACACTCTGACTAACATAAAGTTAAAGGGAAATCTATACGCCAAATTCCTAAAACAAAAATTTACACTAATAAGACACATTTGAAACCATAGGCTTGGGACCAATCACCAAGACTTCTCAAATACTACCACTTTTATTGCAAAGTGTTTACATATGATTCTATTTTCTGATACATACTCTTTTCTTGCCAACTCCTTTCTTTTCTGGCATAGTTATCCATTTATGTGTTGTTCTGAAAACTATTAGACATTATTATTATTATTATTATTATTATTACCATCAGCCATTTGTGGTTCTCTATGACTTATCTTTACTTTAAGAGGCTTTGTCAAAAAAAAAAAAAAAAAAAAAAGAAAAGTTTTTATCGTCTCTTCCAGTATGCCTTTGTGGTTTGGCTTCATGTAATGAAGCCTATGCATTTATCAACCTCAGATACCTGCTGACCACAGACATAGGCACTACAGCAAAACTTGATGACAAACACAGAAAAAAGAGATGCTCCATTTAAAGAGAAACCTCAGCCGTCTGCCTTGTCAACATACTGACAACAGAGGTCAGGTTGTAGCTCAATCTCCATCAGAAACATATGGTCCTCTTTCCCACATTTTTACTAACCCAATAGTCAATACTACATACTTACTGCCTTGCATTTCCTTCCACTAGAAAGAAACATATTTATTTTCATAAAAATATGAGATAATAAAACTATTAAATTATTTTACTTTGGCTTTAAAATGATTCTTCTGGAACCTGAAGTCCCCATGTCTGAATACAGTGGCTAAAAAACAAATCAGCCAACCTACTAAGCATCTAGCAAAATTCATTTCCATCCTTCAGCCGATTCTTCCAGCATCTCTAACGATCTGATCATGTGGGATGTCAACAAACAATTCACAAAGAGCATGTGAATTTCAGGCATTTAAACTTGGATATTTGAGTTAATTTTACTTGTAAACTTTGAACAGTGCCATCAATATTTTGTCAACTTTGGCCAAATAAGATCAGATGTTCACGTCAATCATCCATTTTTCTTGGCTTTTTCTTTTTTGGGGCCCATAAATATTAGCACGTCTTGCAAACTGTAGTAAAAACATAATGTGTTTCTAGACATTTGATTCATGTGTGGTCATTTACAGATTGTTTTGGTCCTTTTAGGTGCTATAAAAATTTAGTCATTCTCTTGAGACTAAGGCAGGACTAAAATGAAAATCCTATTATTTAAAACAGAGATTTAAAAGAATCTCAGACAGTAATTATTGCTTTTTCATAACTTAATTATTTAAGGTATAGCAAGCCTTGAGTTTGCTCCCTCTCCCCCCAAAAAAAGAAAACATGAAAAAGCTTAAATCTCATGGTAAAATAATGGAAGCTTGATCTCCCAACATATCACAAAATTATCACCCCATAGATGCTCATCAAAGCTATGTTTACTAATCATTTCAACTTAAGCCAGAGCTGACGACACTGCAGATAACTAAGTGTTATGATTCCTTTCCCAGACACCCTAGCTGTAAGTGTTTTCAGCAGTGGAGATGGAAAAATATTGTAGATTTTAAGTAGAGAAGAGTAAAGACTATTTTTAAAGAGAATGTAAACTTCTAAGTCACGTACGAGTTACAGATTGTAGTCTGGAGCCCCTGCAGACTCGCCAATGGAACAGAGCACCTACAGCCTGTGTTCTTCAGGGTATACACACACCATGCCCACTGGGACTATGGCACAGACTGGAGTCCACAAACATCCATGAATGCCAGCTTATCTTTTTACAAGCTTAGCTCTAATTTCCAGGAAAGGGGGCTGTATTGTTTTTCTTTGGGAAATGTTCCCAAATGAGTTAGAAAAGGTATGCCTGCATCCTCTGTGGAGCCTGTTTGCCTAGCTGGACCTTCTCAGTGGTTAGCTCATCAGAGAAGCTAAGGATGCACACAGGTCAAGAGAGAAAGTTGGAGCTCTGGTTCCTACACAGAACCTAAAACATATGCAACAGGATACTCAGACTTTAAATAACTCTGGGTATCACTGGAGGGATACCATTTACTTCCAACTCCTACTGGATCAAAAATGCTGGACCTTTGCTCTTTCACAGCCTGCAGGCAGGAGCCTGTTGGCAGGTGTGATCTGACCAGAGGTAAGGGATATAAACTCTAATTTAGTGCTTTGGCTCAATGCCTCACTTTGACCCAGGATCCACTCAAACCCCAACCTGTGCATCTCCGCCTTGAGAGCAAAGCCCAAACTCATTTAGCCAGACATGCACCTACCCAGCCTCCGTTATCCTGGATCCAGGTGTGCAGATTCCGGTTCAGGTACTCAGTCATCCACAGGGCGATGTTGTCCACCAGGGGTGACATCTCCCTGTTGACGCTTTCCACACACATGACCCCACCGAACTCAAAGAAGGCCACAATCCTCCCCCAGTTCACCCCATCCCTGAAGAGTTCTTCCACCACCGTGGCAAAGCGTCCCCTCGCGGTGAAGGGAGTCAGGTGCAGTTGGCTGGACATCTCCGCGAAGTCCCGACGATAACGACGGGAGAAGTCATCCCCAGCCCGACGGAGGGTCAGGTGGACCACAGGTGGCACCGGGCTGAGCGCAGGCCCAGCGTTGGCCACTATGGGCCGTAGTGGCGATGTCCTGGCAGCCGTGTCCCGGTGCACAGCGAGTGCTGGGTTGCTCTCAGGCTGGAAGGAGAAGATGCCAGGGGTGGGGGCGGTCCCCAGGGGCGCGGCGTCCGCATCTCCCGCATCCCACTCATAGCCTCTCTGTGACAGTTTATAATGGATGTACTTCATCACGATCTCCCGGTTATCATACCCTGTTCTCCCGGCTTGCGCCATCCTTCCCCGAAAAAAGCTGCAGGTACCAAGGGCACTTCTCGTCCCGACTCCCGCCCCACAGCCCCAAAAGAAAAAAAAAAAAGTTATAATCCAGTTCTTTATTGGACGTGCTTTTGCATTCCTGGATGAGGGGGTGTCTTCAGCCACGCGGAACACTTGATTCTGGTGTTTCCCCCTTGGCATGAGATGCAGGAAATTTTTATTCAAATTCCTTTCGGCTCTTTATTTCATGAAGCACAACATTACTTATTAAGCTTTGTTAATACAGTCTTACTTCTTCCGCAATGCTGAAAGGTTGGGGGGGGGCGACGACCTAGCAAGTGAAAATCAGGTGTGTTCTCCTTTATATATTCAGCGTAGAAAGGGCATATCCGCTACAAGTTACACACTAAAGAGAATGCATTAAGCTGTCTGGAAATTAAATTTGTATTTACATTTAAATGCATTTAAAGTTAAAAAATGCGCCCGTTGAAAGTTACATTAAACCAAATACCTGTGCAAAAAACTTACTGTATTTTTTTTTAGAACAGCAAGATCTTCTGTCAAGTTTCCCTTATTTTGGTAAAACCTAAACAAATACATAAGGCAACAACACCATCGATCTTCAGAAGTCTCCTTGTATAAGCTTCTTTGAAACTTGCAATGAATCAGGAGTTGGAGGAGGGCTAGTTGGAATGAAAATCAAGAGGGTTTCCCGATTGTGTCCCTTCACTTCGGCTTCACTGAAAATGTCAACCCGTCGGAATCCCAACCGGAGACCTCAAGAACACGGCAGCGGGGCCAAAAAGGCAGCAGCGGCGGCAGATGAATTGTCAATTCAGCATTTGCAGAACTCCTGTGATTTCCCCCGCTTCTCGGTAATTTACAATCGCACACACACGCTCGAGCGCAGGCATGGATCGGTATCCACCGGACTGCTTCAGCCCTCCACGGCAAAGAGACACGGGAGGGGGCGATGGAAGAGAAGGGGGACGGGAACGGGGACCAGAATCCTCTTCTGATTAAACTCCGAAAGCCAAAGCGTTTTCCGAAAAATGGGGGCGCGCGCGGGGGATGAGGGAAGCTTGATATTCGCAGGCAGGGACGCGCAGGGGCGGCCGGTGCCGAGTGAGCAGCCCGCGCGCTGTGTGTGGTGCGCTGCGGGAGAAGAAGGTGGTGGGGGAGGGTTTGCCCCCCCTCCTTTTCCTAAAAAGGATAACTGCTACGAAGTCCCCCCCCCCGGCCCCCTCTTCCGCTGCACCCCACCGGCGCACCCCGCCTCCGGACTGCGCACCCTTTCTCCTCCTCTGCTCACGCGGCGCAGCCGGCTCGGCGGTGACGGCTGCGGCCGGGGAGGGCCCGGGCACCTCGGTGGCGGCAGCAGCGGCTCGGCGGGGACCCGGACGCAGGGCGGGAGGGCGGTCCGGGGAGGAAAGGGGCGGGCGCGGGGCTGGGGGCCCGGCCTCTTACTTCATTCTCCGCCGGAGCGCCTGGTTTCCTGTAGTACGTCATGTTCATTCAAAAAAAGAAGAAAGAAAGAACCCTCCTCTGAGCGCCCGCCCGCCGCCTCCGCCCGCCTCCGGGGTTAAAGGCGCCGAGGCCGGGCCGCGGACACTGGCCTGGGTGGCGGCCACCCGCGGGCTACGCTGGACTCGGGACGGTGGGTGGCGCGGGCCTCCCGTGCCGCCGCGGCTCGGTGGGTGTGCGAGGGGCCTCCTCGGGCCCATGGGACTGGCTGCTGGGTGGGCGCGCCCACAGCAAGGGCCGGGCAAGTGGCATGTCGCGTGGACCCTTTCTAACAGTGTGGAGTGTGCACAATTGCATGGATCTTTTCTAACGTGTACTGTTTGCAAAAATCGCATGGACCTTTTCTGTGTAGTGTGTGCACAATCACCTCTTCTAACCGTGTGTATTGGGTATGCACAATCCAGTGGGCCCTTTCTAATTGCACATGTAGTGTGTGTACACTCACTCTGTGTGTGTAGTGGGGAGGGTTCGTGCGCAGGCTCACACAATTGCTTGGACCTTTTGTAATTTCGTGTGCACTGTGCACAGACACAGGGCCACCTTTCTGTGTGTGGTGAGTGTACAGTCCTACGGACCTTTTCTCTGTGACCAGTACCAAGAGCCCCTTTTCATCATGTGTGTAGGGTGTGCACAATCAAATTGACCTTTTCTAACTGCACATGTTATATGTGCAGTCACATGGACCTTTCTGTGTGCAGCATGTGCTGCTGGTCACATAGCCCTATTTTGTGTGAGAGATGTGTATACATAGTCCCATGGACCTTTTCTGTGTAGTATGCACACTTCAATGGACCTTAACTACTCAAGCACTGTGGACACCTTTCAAATCGTGTGTGTAGTGTGTGCACAGTTGCCATCTCTAATCATGTGTGTAGTGTACCTACAATTATATGAACCCTTTAAATTATGTGTATTGTGCGAAACCACATGTAGCATGTGTATAAAATCACACAGCTAATCATGTGGGTAGTGTACAGAAACAAAAAACAGTTACCAGCTCTCAATGGCCCCAGACAGTGGAACCAGTGTGCTGCCCTTGGGTGAAGAGAGATGATTTCCAGCATGGTCTGCTGTTTATTAATTGCAAATGAAATAAAGTTAAATGTCTGTTTCCTAGGGCTTCTGTGTCCAGATACCACAAGTGGCATAACTTAGGTCTGAGTACTCCTCAGACCTATTGTATGGCAGAAGTCCAGAGCCAGTAAAGCATGCTCCTTAGTCTGAAGTCTTCTTATCTCTTCTTAGGTGGCTGATAGTCACTGATGTTCCTTAGCTTGTTAAAGAATAGTCTAGGGAATTCTCAAGTGGTGTGCTTGAGAACACCTCATGAGTACCAGGCCCTTTTACCCTGCATCTCTGCAAACTCATCTTGGTGACCAAGAACAGACCTAAGTCTTGGTCGACCAGTGAAGATAGGATATAGCAGCATGTATTGAGAGCTTTACAGTAATTCATTAACCATTTTTTTTTCTCTGCCCCCAACAGTCTCTGCACTTGGTAGAGGCTGGACCCTGTGATCCTAACATGGGGTAGGTAAGATTCTAATGTCCTCAGCTCTGACTAGCAGCCAACCTAAGATGGCCTCACCTCAGAAGATAGTGTCACTTAGTATTGACAGTTGAGAGAAGAGATCAGATGGATAAAGCACCAAGACAAAGTGTTCCCTCACAGCACAGTATAGGGTTCAAGGTCAAATGACATGTATAGGGTGGACAAGTACCACAGACTTACTGGGTTACTGTGGTCATAGAAACAAAACAGATGCATAGTATGAGGTATATAAACACATTTAGACATCATCTTTTCCTCCTTCAAAGTAAATAAAAAAAGATTTATTTACTTTCCAAGTTTAAAAGGATTTATTTAGTCATTATTTTGATTTTGGGGGGTGTATATGGTATGAGGTGGTGGGGAGTATATGCCACAGCACACGTGAAAGGTCAGAGGACCATATTGTGGAGTTTGCTCTCACCTTCCACTTACTTACCTACCTGCCTGCCTGCCTGCCTGCCTGCCTGCCTGCCTGTCTGTCTATCTGAGGCAAGGTCTCATGCAGCCTAGTTGGCCTTAACTTGCTATGTAACAAAGGATAAACTTGAATTTAACAATTTTCCCGCCTCCACCTCCAGACTGCTAGGATTATGGGCATGCATAATGGCCCATTTGATTGGCGTTGGGATTAAAATTAGAGTTTTATGCAAACTAGGCAAGCATTGTACCAAATGAGCTACATCTTCAGCCCCCAAAGCATTGATATGTATGTTATGTGTGCACATTTTATATATAGCAATCATTTTTGTGGGTTCACTTATCTCACCCTGTTAGCCACCAGACCACCTTGCGTCCTGTGACCATAGGTGCCTCAGGGGATGAAGGGAATTGCTCCTTAGGAGCTTCCTACCACTGGAAAGGTGGCCTGCACTCGAGGGGGCACTGAGGTATGTTTTCTCATAAAAAGAGTAGAAATGGTGTTAATTCTATAAAATTGGTTTAGGGTGCCTCGTGTCTTAACCCCCACCCAAATTACTTAAGAGGAATTGAAAGCTTTTGCACTTTTAGTACCCAGCAGTGGGGTGAGGAAATGGGAGGACAAAGCTGGGGGTGGGGTGGTTGTACTTCTGCAAAGGAGAACCAAAGGATCCCTATTCCCAGGGAAAGAAATGCTCTCTGACTTTCACCTACGGGAGTCATCAGACTCAGCCCTTCTACGGCATCTTCGCCTTGACCAACAGTCTTCAGGCTGAGACCTTCTGGACAAATGTTATCGTGGTCTTTTCATTTCCCAAGGTGCGTTCCACCTCCTAGGAGTTCAGGGACAACCCTTACCATGTCTGTCTGGTTGCATCCTACCAGAAGGAAAAGGGCCTGAGACAGAATGGGGCTGTAGCAAGTGTCTGAAAGGCCTGTTTGCCTTCTTCAGGGTTGCTTCTCCGCTAAACAGAAAGCTGTTATTGCCAGGCTCGCCACCTGCTGGCTGCTGCTTCACAGCATTATTAAGGAAGTTCTCTTGAGGATCAATGTGAAAGTTCCCAAGTTTATGAAATTGAAAAAGAATATTCTAGAATGAACGCAGCATTGATTAATATGAGTCTATATCAAATATTTTCAGTTATGGAACTTTTAATTGAAAATGGGAGGAGAGACCCTTGACTAAGAAAAAAATTAACAATAGATGAATTTGAAAAGTAACCATTTGAGTTATTTCAGGCTAAAAAATTGTAACCACAAATAGTGCAGAAATAAATCTGTAAACAAAAGGAATGAATGAGACAGACAGAAGGAGGCTGAGACTTATTGGTATTCCATAAAACCTAAATAAAATGAACTACTTAAAAAACAAAGACTAACAGTTCACAGGCCTGGAATGATAGCCACACTGTTAGGTTTTAATTCTCTAGGTATGTGCATCATGGACTCTGGTGCAGAACAAGCTCTGCACAAGCCACGGTAGTGGTGTTTCCAGTACATTCAGGCTCAGACTCTTCTTCTTATGACCAGTATGTTCTGTGCTGTCGAGCCGTTCTTGCCATAACTGGGAAACACGTTCATCAAATCTAAACAAATTAGCCTTAGCCCAGAAACTCACCTCACTAGTTTTGGTGGATTACAATAGGAAGCCACAACCTCCACAGCTAGGCATGAATTAGAAATAAGTCACAGAGGCATGCAGGGGCCTGGGGTACCAGTGGCTTGGCCTTGGTGAGGCTCTGGGTTCAGTGCCCAGATGCAGGGTAGCAATGCAGAAACAGGCAAATACTTCCTACTTTTGGTTTATAAAAGAAAGAAGAGACTTTTTCCTGCCTGTCACTTAGGTGAAGCAGGCCAAGGAGAAGAAATTATCTGACATTTTTCAAAACCTGCTTGGTTTTGGATAGAAACTGCAGTGGTTGAACAAATAGTGGGAAGTCACCATCTATACCAAGAGGGTAGAAGAATTTACCTTCCTTTATGCAATAACTAACTACTCTTTTTTTGCTACTTAGCAGAGCTTACATGGCATCTCTGCAAATGAAAATAATAATAATCAAAGTTAAATGCTTGCTTCCTAGGACTAATGTGTCCAGATACCACAAGCTATGTAACTAGGTCTGAGTGTTCTTTCTCAGTGTAAGGATTCCCAGCACATAGCAGCCTCGTGGTAAACCCAACATGGTGCCAGGTGAGATAAAAATTCCTGGCATGTAGCAGCCACGTGGTAAACCAAACATGGCACCTGCAGAACACACCGCATACGGAGGGTTCACCTCTAGGCATAGCTATGTAAATCTGTGCCCACCTGTTCTCTTAAAAAGAGCCGCCACGTGAAAGTCTATCTTTCTCTTCTGCTTCTTTCCCTTGTACTTGCTCAGCAACTCCCCTGAATAAACTCTAGTGTGGCCTCTGGTAGTGTCTGATCTCATGCATGAAACCAACATTTTGATGTCATGACTCAGATAGGCTCTCTACTGGGCTTACGTGCACATAAGCACCAGAAGATCCTGATCCTGGGCTCACTACCAGGACACCTTCCATCTACCCCGCCATAAGCTTGTTTGAACACCACCAGTCTCCATTGGTATGTCTTCCCTTTTCAGTTGGCATAAAAGCAAACTCTTGTCTTTGGAAAAGAGCATTGATTATCTGGCTTTCTGGTAGGACTCCAGTCTTGGGGAGGACCACCCCCAGCCATGATCTTCACTGGTGTGATCTTCACTGGTCAGGGCTGTTCCTTCTTGCTGACACTCATTCTGGCCTTCCCTGCTATTGAAGCCCAGCTGGGATCCTTGATCCTGTTCCCGGACAGTGTCCCCAGGGCTTTGCCCTAATGCCTACTGTAGGTGCTGAAGAGTTCCTATAGCTTGTGTTGGACACCCACCCTAGATGCTGATGAGTGCCTGTGGTGGCTTAGCGTTGGGTTTTTATGACTGCTCCTGTGAACTAAATAGGTTTTAGGGGTGGCAGGTGTTGGTTTGGGTTTTGCCCTGATGCTTATCATAGATGCAGACAAGTGCCTAGTGATAGCTAGTGTGATTTTTACACCCACCCTAGTGATGGCTAGCATTTTTGGGGGGCTGTGTCCTAACGCCTCTTGCTAAGAGTTACTTATCAGTAGCTAGTGTTGTTTCCCAGGACCATTTGTTGGCTGAGTAACGACCCAGATTTTGTGGTGGAACCCTTCCCCTCTGGGCCTCAATAATAGAGAATGAGTCAGCAGAAAAATCTCTCTCCATCTTCACCTCTAGGATGCATTCTTGAGACTCTCAAGCTGCTTAGCTTTTTGCCTTACCTAGACACCACCTAGCTTATCTGTTATTGCACAAAGAAATGGCCTGAG
Source organism: Phyllotis vaccarum (assembly GCA_033318265.1). Classification (NCBI taxonomy): domain Eukaryota; kingdom Metazoa; phylum Chordata; class Mammalia; order Rodentia; family Cricetidae; genus Phyllotis; species Phyllotis vaccarum. Next base: position 43,484,181 of record JARWLC010000016.1, read on the forward strand.
TATCCCTTAGATAATAACTCAAAATAGCTGCCTAATGGCTCACTGGACCCTGAGATTTTATAGTAGCTAATTTTTGCGAGAGTACAGGTAGATAGAGTTTCCCTATCTTTCCATGTCTCGGCTCTAAACTTTTTCTGGCTTTCTGTTCTTCCGCCATTTGTTTCTAGTCACACAACCAGATCTATTTTTGGAACTTCCCACCTTTCAAATCTGAATGCTCACCTGCAACTCTTCCAACCTTTTCTGGGATCTCTTAAACCTGGTGCCTACATTTACCCCACTGGTCACTCACTCTCACCTGATTCATTCAGTTCTCCCTCTGCAGGAAGTGGCTGGTGTAGATGGGATAGTGAAAGTTTACACCCTGTTTCCTCTGTCAAAACTTTCTCAGGTAGAAAAATTGGGGTCTTAAGCAAAGGGAACAGGCCAAAACTCATGCAGATGAGGATCATCAGTTAAATGTAACACACCCGCTGGGAGCCGAGGCTGTCCCATATGTAGACCCCCATTGGAATTACAATACATCAAGGTGGGTCTTAGCCAGAGACAATTTTGTGACCTTATTGCTCTGTGCCTGTCCCCTCATTCATCAGCAGAGGTATAAAGACTGATACTCATGGTATACATGTTTGGTTTAACTGAGTTAAAACATGTAAAGTGCCCAAAAGTGCCTTGAACCTATCTGTGCTGGACTAGCTACCACAGCTTAATCACAACTCTTGTCAATCACAGTACTCTTACAGTTTCTGGATGTTTCCTACTAGATTATAAGCCATTTGAGGGATGAGGCTGCACTTGTCTTGGGTATACTCCTTGCCTACAAAAGCACCCGGCATTCAAATCTTTGTGTCATAAATCTCAAAGACCTCTAGTCAAAGAAGTGAGTGGACACAGGGAGATGGCAGTGGTGGTCGCTTCTTTTTTTCCAGGAAGATGTGTGAGGATGTAGCAAAGTAACAGAAAGGTGGAGGGACGGAGAAGATGGGCTGACGTCACCAGAAGGAAAAGGATTAGTACAGCCTTTATCCCTCGACTCATCATTCAACCAATATGTGCAAAATGAGGAAAAATGGGGTTTACATAAAATCATTAGGGAAAAAAAATCAAGAAATACCTTTTCTTTTAAACATACAAAGCATAGGCGTGTTATGTGTCATTTAAATGTGAATTTTCCAAATTTAAAGAAAAGTTCAGCTTGCAATTCAAGATGCCCCCAAAATGATATGCTCAGTGAAATGTCTTTACAAAACCCATCATTGTGGGGAGTACTATGCAGCAGTTAAAAAAAGACATTATGAAATTTGAAGGCAAATGGTTGGAACTAGAAAAAAACCCGGACCCACAAAGACTAACAGAGTATGTACTCTCTTGTAAGTGGATATTAGATGTAAAGCAAAGGATAACCAGGCTACAATCCACAACCTGGAGAAGCCTGTAACAAGGAGGACCCTAAGAGAGACATCCATGGATCAGATAAGATTTCCTGAGTAAATTGGGAGCATTGAAGACAAGGAGAAGGGGAGGTGGGAAGAGAACCAACATGAGGGAACAGGATGGTAGAGTTGGGGAGGGACAGAGAGGGAGAACAAGGAAACAGACGTCTTGTTAGAGGGAGCCATTGCAGGGTTAGGGAGAAACCTGGTGCTAGGGACATTCCCACCAATACACAAGGATGACCCAGCTAAGACTCCAGTAATAATGGAGAGGGTGCCTAACACGGCCTTCCCTTGTAATCAGATGCCGAGATCCACAGCTAAGCACAAGCCTAGCTCCCAGTCCAGTTGAAGAAACCCAGACAGCTGACCTGAGCTACTGGTGGCTCACTGACTGGACTGACAGCTGGGTGACCCCTGTGGAACCGAACTAGGCCCTCTGAATGTGAATGACAGTTGTGGGTCTTGGGAAGTTTGTGGGATCTTTGGCAATGGGACAGGAATTGCAAAAAGCCTTAGTGCATGAAGTGGCTTTTTGAAGCCCATTCCTTATAGAGGGATGCCTTGCTCAGCCTTGAAACATGGGGGAGAGGCTTGGTCTGGGCTCAACTTGATATGCCAGGATTTGTTGACTCCCTGTGGGTGGGAGGCTTTATCCTCTTTGAAGAGTGGATGGGGAGGTAGGGGAGGAAGCTGGAGGTTGAGTAGGAGGAGGGGAGAGAAAGAGAACTGTGGTTGGCATGTAAAATAAAAAAAAAAAACTGTTAAAAATAAATAAAAATGCATCATTGTATCCAACAAATAAAATCAATTTAAAAGTATAAACAAGAAAACCATATCAACATATAGATGCAGAAAATGCATATAATAAAATTTAACAAGGACCTGTTAATAAAAAGTATGGAAAAATCTTCAGCAAACAAGAAATGAAATACCGTCTACCTAAGAAGTGTCATCTATGAAAACCTTACACGAAACTCTATATATACCGGTGGCTAAGAATAAGGAAAAGAAGCAAAGGGCACCGTACAACTCAAAAGGTGTCCAGAGAATGTCCTCTTCCTAGTGCGAATAAAGGTTTGTTTACTTGCAAGGGATGTCATGTGAGTTACCCACAGCTACTGTCCAATCCTGGGAAGTACAAGGCTCAGGAAATCTATTTGCATATGAACGTTTAAATTCTCTATTTCTTCCACAAACAGAGCATAATGGAAAATTAATGTTCATACTCGTAAGTATATACTGTAACACTATTTCCTAAAATAATAAAATCGGGCCATATGAAATGCCTAGGAGGCCTATAGAAACAACGCTATAAAATAAAAGACTTTCATACTTGATTAAATAGTATCTTACAAGACAAATTTCTAGAAAAACAAGTTATCAGATCAGTAAAGCTTGATCCCCATTTATTTTGTATGTATAATTCAGAAATACAAGGTATGAAATTCTGTTACAGTGATACCACAAAAGCTTCTAAAGTAGCAACCCTTTCCTAAATATCAAAATAGCCATGTGTTCTTTGCCAATGTAAAAATGTCTTAAGAGTTCTCACCTCAAACAAGTATAAAATATAATGGCAACTCTCTCCTTTTCAAAATCCCACAGCCCTCCATTAAACTAGCAAGATGAGAAGGGCAGGATCCAGTCAGAACTGGAGGGGACAGTCAGCAGGGCTCCTAGGGACAAAGGAAAATGACAAAGACACAATGATCTTCTAGCAGAAAGTATGAGTATTAACTGTGGCCTTGAGTAAGACATGTTTCAATTAGAACACAATATAATCAACTTAAATATGACGATGGAATTCACTGAAACAAATGCGTATAATTGAGGCAACTGGTACAGTAATGTTCTTCTAATTATCAGAAAGTCATCTACAAGTTTCACTTTCAGGAATCAATATGTGATTTAACAGATGTAGATAAACATATACCACTAAATTATATGTAAGTATTAATGGAAAGAGACGACATTCTAAATAATCAACTGTGCAAATTATTAAATTTTAAAACTACAGGAAAGAATAACTTCAGCAAAAGATGTTTTTGGACTGGTCTGAGGAATTGGACCCAGGCTCTCACACATGCTAGGCAGGTGTTCTTCCACTGAATCACTTCCATAGTCTGTGACCTTTTTAAAAAAACAAATAAATAAATGAAGATTGTTTTCTATTCATTCTCAGTTATGAAGGGTCCATAAATTTCTTTTGGAATTTACATAGCAGAGTGATATTAATTTTCAAATAAAACACAGGATATACTACAATAAAATAATGCAACCCAATCAATCTGCAAGAGCAGGCACTCAGAACCAAAACCTAACAAGTTCTTGGGCACTCAAAGGAAACATCATAGCCCAACTGTAAGCCTAGGGCTCGGTTTAGTAATTCAGTGGTGGGCTCTGCCTTAGCAAGTGGAAAAGAATGCCATTTGGGCAACTCTTGGGGGAAAAAATAAATGTAACCATTTCCCTAACAATTAGACTGTCTCTGACCAAACCATTCTTTTCCTGAGCAGAAAAATGTAGTATTTCCACATTTGGGACACTGCTTCAATGTTGCATTCCAAGCCTTACAGCCCACCATCTGCTGGACTTTTCAAGGGTAATGTGGAATACATAATGATACACACGATATTTGTATGGAGTCTGGTAAAGTTCATAAGCAGGCCCATGATGCTGATGTGACATTGCAATACTCTCACAAGTTTGCGCTTTGCTGACAAATTATGGTATCAACTTTAGAAGAAAAAGGAAAGCACATTCCAGATTTTCTCAGTGAGGGTGTTGGGGACTCTAACATCTTGGACAAAAAGGCTCATGCCCTGGTATCACGGTCTAGAAACCCAAGTTTAAACTGGGATAGATAGGGTTAGCATCTCCCAACAAGGCTCTTCAATTATTTCAGGCATTATCCACATTGCCATCCTCCACCCGAGGACTGTCTGAAAATAGTCTAACAAAAAGGTAACTGTACTTTGCCAGACTCCATCTTGGACTAGATTTTAACAGGTAATAGTAGAAAATGCCAAATGAGAACATTTATAAGAAAATAAAATTGTAAATCATCAAGATGGGGATGCAGTTCCTTCCTGTGAATGGGAACCCACCCCCAATGTGGCACAGGCTGCAAACTTTGGCCAGATCACACTGGAGGGGTCTTGGAACTATTTTGGCACTGTCACCTCTCTGTACACAGGATGAAGTCATGACAAGCAATGCACATAATAGATGGAATGATATTTAAAATATGCTATTTCAGGTCTTGATAAATATGGAGCCATTACATACTTTACTAATTAAAAACTAAGCCACCGTAAAGTGAAGAGCTTGAAAAATTCAAAAAGAAAAAAAAATGTGGGCTCATTTGCTATGGCATTGCTGGCACTCAGGTGGCTGAGGTGAGAGACCAAGCCAAAAACAAAACAAAATAAACAAGAAAGGAAGGAAAAGGGGAAAAAGAGAAAAGCAAAAAGCAGATGTTTTTCATGTGATAATTTCTAGGTTTTCAGTAGCTTTTTGTTGTTGTTTTATCTTTTACTTCTTTTTCTTTGAAAGTAGAGGTATATTCCCAGTGGGGTGAACTGAAATGCGCTACTCCATATACAAGGACAGGACACAAGTCAGCTGCTCACTGAACAGGATGATGGGGATCCAGGCTAGACTCATTACAGGCACTTGATGAAGATCACTCACTGCATGGCTGCAGTGAGAGGCAGAGATTTCCTTAACACACTGAATACACCAGTCGGTGCAAGACAGAGCAGCTGAACATCTTACTTCCAAAATGAGAGTCTTCAAGATCAATAATTTTTTTTTTTTTTTTTAACCAGTAACTAGGCTGAAAAATAGAGAACCAGCCACCTTCCCTAAAAGCTACATGTATGCTTTGGGCTGGAGAGATGGCTCAGCCACTAAAGGACTAGGCTCACAACCAAAATATAAGAATGGCATGCTTTTAAGTTTTGTTTTAATGAATTCATAAATTAATTTAAAAAATAAAAAAAATATGAGCCTGTCTCCATTGTTTTCTTTTTCTTTTTAAATAAAAATACTACAGAAAAATAGGCAAAATTAGAAAGAAAGCTAAGCTGGGAAAAATATGGAGGCTGAGCTAGAATGAACTGTGAACTTCAGGGCATCATGGCTATAAACTTTTACGCTTCCGTGAGATTTTATTTCTATCCAGAAAACATGTAAAGAGGCTAACTTTCCCCGTGAATAAAAATGAAAATCTTCTAGGCATTAGTCTTCAGAAGACAAGAAAGCCCCATTTGTCTGTGCAAAGGACTCTGGACTGCTCTCATCTCCTCCTGTCTTAGGGATCAAAGGGAGAGAAGTCAGTTTCACCAGCAGAACTGAGCCCCAAGCACAGCATGAGGAGCCGGCAGTCCTCCACTGGCTACAATAGCATACACTGAAAAAATTAAAAAACAACAAAAAAACAAAACTAATAAAAATCCAGATACCATCTTTCATGAAAAATTAAAACCAAATATCAAAAGAAACTCTCAGAAGTTCTTAAGTGCCACAAAGCACACTTCTTGATTTCTATGGGCAAGAGGGTGATAAATGAAAAAAAAAAACAACAAATTTTTACCATTTTGAAATTCTACTCTTTACCCTGTTCTCCCAATACTCGTTTTCACAAGAACCACATGGTGTCCTGATCCATATCTGCATAGTGTTAACAGTAATATTGTAGAGACTAACTCTGTGCCTTTGCTCACGGACAGATTTCTGAAGAGTACTGGGTCCAATCATACATCAAAAACAAGACAAGCTGTTCAAATCACTGGATACAGTCTTTTGTCCGAGGGCAAGAGTTAGGCAGTTTGTCTCCAGCTTCAGATTTTGCCTTCTGCACCATGCAGCGGCGAACTATATTATCAAAACTTCCAAGGTAAAACAAGGCGATGATTCGGAAAAGACCCATGGTGACCACCTGTGAGAAAAGAAAACCTTTCAGTGCACCAACACAACAATACGAGAGCCCATTTTAAAGTAGTTACATCTCTACTAAACAGTTTCTAGGACGCATCTTATCTCTAAGAACAAGTATAATGAAAACTTTGTAAATCCCAGTGATTTCCAAGAACAAAATACTTAGTACACTGGATAGCACCAAGTCTGCTAGACAAGCAGTAATATTTATCTGAATTAACAAACTCCAACAATAAAAATAAAAAAGTAGGTATTCTTAGAAGACAGGGTTAAATATCCTAGGCATGGTGCTCTCTAGCACTTCAGATAGACACCCTAGAATCAAACCTGTTAGGCAAGGATTTATGTTCTGAGTACAGCCCTTTTGTTGGGTGCTGAGGATGCTAAAGTGAGAAATACATATTCTTCCACTATCTGAACTGATTTATTTTTTGAGACAAATTTCACTATGTTGCTTAGACTAGTCTCAGCTCCTGGTCTCTAAGGAGCCTCTGGCTTCAGCCTGTACAGGTGGGCATGCACCCGACTTGAAATAAAAATGAAATCAAGTAGGAAAACAATTAGTGTCTCGGGAGCGGGGCTGCAATTATTCATGGCCATTTATCCTGCCCAGTGACAGACTGCCCCTGAAGCATCACTGAAAAGCACACATCTTCAGATATGCAAGGACTAATAACCATTGTCTCCCAGGTATCCTTTCCCAAGAATATTGAGATAGAAAGTGAGGGTCACCAAAGTAAAGTGGTGTCATCTGATCTAGTGAATTGCTAAGTATCTCAAGAGACACTAGCATGGCCAGCAACAGATCTGCAATGACTCAGCAGACTGGGGATTTGGCTCAGCTGGTTAAGTGTGTTCCTAGCAAGATAAAATTCTGGTTTCCATCCCCAGCACCACATAGAACAGGTCTAGTGGCATCCATCTGCAAACACAGCACTTGAAGGAAGAGGCACAAAGATCAGAAAGAAGGTTAAGGACATCATTTCAAGAATTTTGGAGGGAAAAATAACAGAAAAGGACAAGAAGTAATTCTGTGCCATCAGCTGTGAAGACAAAAAACATTTTCTCACATACAAATCTAACCATCATAACACAGCTAATCTAATGAGATGAGCTCGGGAGGAGAGTAAGCAGGAGAGCCTTGTCCAAGTTAACAGCAAAGACAGGATGCACCAAATAAGTGAACCGGTAGCATCTGGACACAGGTGCACATCCCTAGGTAGTGAGACAGAGGAGCGACTGCCTCAGAGGCAGGCAAAGAGAAGCTGAGGAGGACTGATGTTCTCCAGAAGCCTTGGCAACGCTTTGATTCTCCGAGTGAGTGAGTGCAAAGCTGACTGCTAACTTTTGAAAAACCAAGGAAACTAAAGGGAAGCTGGTCAAGGGAAACCTGGGTACATCTATGACTAGTAGCCAGAGTCTCACAAAGAAATAAAATAGGTGTCTCTCAGGAGAATTTCAGGACAGCAAATGATCCCATGAGGCTCTGAAGAGGTAGATACACGCCTCACAAAAGTAGAGTATTAACTGTGAGCTTTAGTTGAAAATAACGTACCAATAATGGCTCATTTGAAACAAGGCTACCATACTAATGTGAGGATTCAGTGACACAGGGGCCAGAGTGGTAAGATATCTAGGGAGTTTGATGTACGTTCCACTGAGAGCTCCTATAAAACTAAAAAGCAAGGTCTGTTATTAAAAATGAAACAACAAAACTAAAGGTCATGGAGGGGAGAAAACACTAACGGAGCTAGAACACAGGCCTGCGGTTCCCTAGTGAAGGGAAACGTGAGAATGAAGACAGAGAGGACAGGAGAGTTAGAGGGGAAAGAAACGGCCAACACGCCGGCAGGCAAGTCCAGGGACTGCAAGCTTCATCCAGAGGCTCAATGGGCCACCAACAGCAGAGCTGCATTTTACAAAGACAGCATAGAAACTTGAGCACGCATGTGTACTCCGGGAGCTTGGGCAGGGTGCCAGAGGTCACAGGCGTTGAGACAGGGCCGTGCTCTAGTCATGGAAATGACTGCCATCTTTTCCTATGAAGAAAGTAGCCTGCGGCTGCAGACCTTCTAATATCCCAAGAAATATCTCAAATCTAAATTATTTTGTTCTATAATATCTAATTTTAAAACAATTTTATTTAAATATACCACTCACGGAATATGGTTTACACCCAATCCCAGTACTAAGGAGGGCCAACGTGTGTGTGTGTGTGTGTGTGTGTGTGTGTGTGTGTGTGTGTATGTGTGTGGTCAGTGAGCCTGATGCTTGCTTAGACTACATAACATGTTCTAGGTCAGCCAGGACTACAGATAGTCCACATGTTTCTATCAGATGGACCACAACATCCCTTTTCAAGCCCAGAGGCTCCTGTCTACAGTTCCAGCTCACAACATATGTGACTCAGGTCAACTCTGGGATCATCAGCATGTGGAACCCTGCCTGCAGGAGCAGAAACAGATGAGTCAGGGATCACAGCCCACTCTCTGGCTGGGCACTTTGGCATGAGCACCCACAACAGAGTAAGCACACTGGAGAGAGCTGTGGCAGGAGTGTAGTGTGGAAATCCAGGGGACTATAAGTGTTTATGTTGGACTTGTTACTTCCCAGGGAACTGATTTTTCTTTTTAAAGTTGGAATGTGAATTGACATTTAGACTTGGTATCTACTGTGTGAAGGGGCAGTCACGATAAGTTTGAGCCTACCTGTGGAGAGGTGCAGAATTTGTGCCCCTGTATAACTTGGGCATCCTCAAACTTTTGTTTGTGTAGGTGCTGGCTGCTGGGTATGATGATGAACAACAGTGACACAGGCCCTGTCCCCAAAGATCTTTACCTAACAATGTTTACTGTCAGACAACCCTAGGATAACGAGTGAACGCACTTCAGACTGTCACAGAGGGAAGAAAATGCCCTGAGAACAAACAACTGGAGAGTTATGTGATTGCACCTCCACAAACCTCTACAGGCCCCGCTCTGTCAGCAATGATCCTCCACTTTGTGTCCCCAGACATTTCTCCACGTCTGCCATGACAGTACCTCACCCAGCAGTCCCACCCGCTATGTGGTAAGCTCCTTAAAGGTTAGTGGTCCCTCTTACACTCGGGGAAACAGACCTTATTAACAGGAAGAGACATTTCAGGACTAGAGAGATGGTTCAGTGGTTAAGAGCATATGCTGTTCTCCCAGGGGTCCTGCGTTCAATTCCCAGCACCTAGATGGCACCTTACAACTCTTTTTAACCTGTTTCAAGGGAATCCAAAGCTCTCTTCTAGCCTCCACGGGCACCACACATACGTGGTTCACAGACATGCATGCAGGCAAACCAGTCAATCACATTTAAAATTTAAAAATTAAAATTAAGATCTAAAAGTTGAACTTTTACATGTCCTAGGTGAAACTATAAATTTGACAAAAGCAAAGTGTGTCTAATCATCTCCTTCAGCTCAATTATCAGTAGCTAAATCACTAGGAAAGGAATTCTAATCTACTATCTCATTATGGACAGTGTCGCCTCTACCCAATTCTAGACTAAGTACTCGTTTTCAAACATGTTAGACCAAGGACTCTGCTGAAAACCTAGGTGAGCATCCAACGACAAAGACAGTCCTTCAGCCACCACAGGGCTTGATACCTCACTCTTCTCCCAGTATACATCCCTACCCTACTTCCTGTCTACTCATTGTTGGAAGAGAAGGTAAAGAAACTTTACATTTAAAATGACTACACTCTACTCTTAATGCTGTTCTCACAGAAGCTGGATAAGGTAACCCTTGTCAGACCATTTATTTCAGCAGTCTGTCTGTGTGTCTGTCTGGTTCCTGGCTAAGGAAGGACTTACCTGCTGGAGTCCTTCGGTGATGGATGTCACTGGGGCCATCCCACACGTCAGGGATGACAGCATGTACCCATCTGAGCCGATGGAACTATTAAAATTTCCTTGCTTAAAAAAAAAAAAAAAAAAAAAAAAAGGCAAGAAAAAAGTAGGGATACAGAGTGAATTTAAAGGAGTCATTTCAACACTGGGGAAGTAACCAAGTATGTTCCTTCACTCTACGTGGGGTAGGATGGAAACTTAGATTATACCAGCACTAAAAATGAGCACACAGACTTAACATATATCCAGTTCTGAAAATAAGAGTCCACAGATCCCTATCATTTCCAGACCCTTCCAGAGTCTCTAGGGACAACACATTCAGTTGGTTTCCATCACCAACCTTTGTTCTGAAGGACAAACTGCTACAGCAGAGACCAGTGTTTTCTGACTGTGGACTGATGGCCCTAATTCAGTCATTATCACTGCAGTGACAAAGAAATAGCCAAGAAAACAAAATAAAAATGTGTAAGAACCCAAAAGATACCCTTACTTAAAAACACTTAAGAAAACAGGAAAGTTCAGCATTTTATTGAATAGTAACCCCTAAAGATATCTCTCTTCCATATAAAACTCCACCTCCCCAGCTTAACCAAGATCTGAAAAAGCTAAGTGAAAATCCCAGAAATAAGTGATTCAAAGTGTTAAACTGCATGTTGTCTGAACAGCATACTGGCACCTTGGGCTGTCCCGCTCTGTCCTCTTGGGACATCAGTCCCTTTGTCTAGCAGTATAAGCAGGGGCTTACTCCATTAAGTTCCCCACTGCAACTGAGTTTGACCTTGACTTTCTGATCCTCTTGCTTCTACCTCCCAAGTGCTGGGATTACAGATGTATATTATCATCCTCAGCTTACGTGGTACTTGGGATGGAACTAAGGCTTCATGCATGCTAGGCTACCACTCCATCAACATCTCAGCGAAGCTTTTACATTGGTGTGTATACAGCAAACACAGCAATCAGTACTGATGACATTTTAGACTGGTCTTAGACCATCTCTTAGAGGACAAGAGAAGGTGAGCTACTGTTCTTGTGACAAATGTTTAAACTGGGAATACTAAATGATGGCTGACACCTTGAGAAGAGCCCTCTTGTCAGAGCTGAGCTTCCTGACCAAAGACTATCTTCCTACTTAACAGCCATTGAGCAGCTGGCAGAATTTGAACTGGATTTGAGGCACAAACGGGACAGATGAATTAAGTGCATTTGTAGCTCCCAGGAAAACCATGGAATACACATGTGAGCGGTGATAAAATCTGAACTTTTAGGGAAAAATTAAGATTTGGGAAAATGTTACCCATTAGTGTGAGGCCCCTGCACTCCTAATACTTCGAGATCACTGGTGAATGTGACTTTGGTAACTCAGAGACTCTGTATCTTCCAAATGACTAATGCATGTTTTCAAATGATGAATGAGCAAAAGATCCATTCAACGTACAAACTGGAGACAGATTTTAACTCCCAGAGAACAAAAAGTCCATTGGTGCACTTTCTAACTTACACTGTAACCAAACTTTATGAAACCGATTTGTCAAGTTGGGGGCTAATATATATAAAAAAGAAAATTATAGCCATAATTATCTGAAAAACAGTGAAGACTTTGTCCTCACCCAACTACGTATTTGCTTAAAGTCAGGTTTTCTTCCAATGTTTCAAAATGAATGTATTTTAAGAGATTGGCTCCAGAAGCAGACACTGGAATCCAGCTGGCATCTATTAATTCAGACCTTGTACAGGATCATGAAAATACAATACCACACTTTTCACTGAATTTTTGTTTGAAAATAGTTATTTTTGAGCCAGGCATGGTAGTGCATGCCTGTAATATTAACACTTGAGAAGTGTAAAAAGGGTCAGCAGCTCAAGGTTATTCTCAGCTGCAGACTGAGTGTGTAAGCCAGTGAGGTCACCGGAACCCTGAATGTAAGAAACTAAAAACAGAGACGACTCCTTGGACAAAGCTCTTGGCACGTGAATCCTGTGGTCTATGTTCCATCCCCAGAACCCCAACATAAAAAAAGAACATACTTCCCAAAGTTGGTTTCTGACCTCTATACTCACATATGCAGTCACACAACACACACTCATACACGTACACATTCACACAAAAATGCACACACACATATAAATAAAATAAAATAGAAAGAAGAGAGGTGAGACACACATTTGCTTGGAACTTCAGTCCCAGGGACTATGATGCCCTCTTCTGGTCATGAAGGCATTGTGCATACACACACTCAGGTACAAACACATATTAAAAGAACAGAAATAAATCTGTTTTAAAATGTAATGAATTTAATATTTATTGCAGTCTTACTATTTTCTTTGTCTTTTGGATTTTTTTTGATGTGTGTGTTGCCCTCACGTGCCTGTGCACCACCCGTGAGTGAGCTTCTACAAGTACTGGGAATCATCCCAGGTTCTTTGCAAGAACAAGCTCTTGACCACTGAACCAACTCTCCAGTCACATTTATTTCATTTTAAATTATTTAATCTCATAATTAAATCTTTCCCATTATCCTCTGGTGGTGCTGGAGATGGAACTCAGAACTATGCACCTCTCTCCATAGCCCCACAATTAAATAGTTCAAAAACTACACTTTTAGTATCTATTATGGCCCCTCTGGTGTGACAGTACAGGCCTTTAAGCCCAGCACTTGGCAGGCAAAGTTGGGCGTGTCTGTGTGTTCTAGGCCAGCTTGGTAGCGAATTCTAGGACAGCCAGGGCCACACAGCGAAACCTGTCTCAAACAACAAACAAAGGGATATAGGCCAGATAAATGTCGGTCTTGGGGTTTGTGTGTGTGTGTGTGTGTGTGTGTGTGTGTGTGTGTGTGTGTGTGTGTGTGTGAGTGAACTTATAAAAGTATAGTGGGGTCAAGAGAGGAAAAACTTTAAAAAGATGAATCTTGCTAAAACTGGAAGCACTATTGGGGGTCATTAAAAGTCTAGGAGCTGATGAAGGGGCTCTTACAGAGGATCCAGCATCAGCATGAAGCAACCAAGCTCCTACAATAGAGTTCCAGGGGAATCTAATGCCCTCTTCTGGCCTTTTTGGGCACTGCATCAGCATGCAGGGTGCACATACAGGTACTCACACATACACATTTTTCTTTTCTAATCTTAAGAAAAAAAACAAAAAAACAAAAAAAAAACCTCAAGCGTGTTTATTTTGACATGAGAGAGAAGCAAACTAGTCATGCTTCCTATTCCAGTGTTCTGTGCCTCTGAAGGCAGCCATTCTGCCCCTACTATGTGTGCACATGAGGGGAAGAGAGGTTCATGTCCAGTGTGTGGGTGTGTACCTCAATCACTCTACCCCTTATCATTTGATAAAAAGTCACTAAACAATCCTGGGTAGGCTCACCAACAGGCTACATAGAGCTAGGCTTATAGACGGGGCATCCACACTATTTTTTATGTCGGTGCTGGGGATCTGAACTCAGGTTCTTGGGCTTGTGCAACTTACTAGGCCGTCTCTCCAGGTCTCTCTCTCCTTTAATGTATAGTTATTTACTAACTTGTGTATGTGTGCACCACAGCAGGTAGGACATGTAGACAGAAGGACAACTCAAGGCAGTCAGTTCTCTCTCTCTGTATTGGATTCTAAAGAACTCAGGTTATCAGGATCTGAGGCAGAAGCCTTTAGCTGAGTTGCCTCTCCAGCCCTTTGGGTCTGTTGGATGAGGCTGTTGTTCTGTCTCACTCAGCTTGGCATAACAGTCCTTCCACTACCATGTCACTTGGTTGCCTCTTGTGGCACTAGACCCAGATTTTCCAAAGTCTTCATGCATATCTCTCAGAATGAACCTTTTTCCACATGTGGATTAATGAAAATATTGTCATATGGCTTGTGGTGCACCATGATGTTCTACAATGCTTTACATGGTTTCTAAGGCCAATGCTGCACAATCGATTGGTTGGGCAGGCACATCAAGGGCTCTGGTGGACCTAGCAGCCTGACACAACTTCTTATCATGAACCATGAAGGAAGTGGTACCAGCAAACAGGAAGAAACACCATTCAGAGCCTGGCCACAGGCTTAGTTAGATGTTCTCAAACTGTGGGAAAGGGAAGGAAGGCTGGGACATGGTTCAGTGGACAAAGGTGGACACCAAGACTGATGACCTGAGTTCAGTCCCCTGAAACTGCGTGGGAGGAGAGACCTCTCCCTGTATGAAGGCAATGTTCACACACACACAATAAACGACATTAAAGTTATAAATAAAAAGATGGTCACATGCTTCCCAGGAGCTCCTACTTATCGGGACTTGATCCCTTAGGTTAATATGGAATCAATAGAAAATTTAAAGGGAGGAGAATGGAGGCTAATATTAGACAAATCTGCCCAAAAGACGGTGCTTTCCTTTCAAGACCTTTTGCTCTTTTCAGAAATACAGCACTGTTGTATGAGGTTTCTGACCTAGACTTTCCCAGCCTAGACGAATGGCCCAGCCCCGCAGATCTGCAGACTCACAGTCGTACAGAAACACAGACACTTACATTAATTGTACGCTGATTGGCCTGGGGCCTAGGCTTATTGCTAACTCTTTACCCTTAAACTAATCCATGACTTTTGTCCTGTTCAGCCATGCGGCTCGGTACCTTTTCTCAGAGCAGCACAGGTGTCCTCTGCATCTGCTTCTCTGTTGTGTCTGTGGCATCTCTGCCTTGTTTTTCCTGTTCCCAGAGTTTTCTTACTCTGGTAGTCCCACCCACACTTCCTGTCTGCCTTCAGCCAATCAGTGTTTTTAATTAAACCAGTAGCCAACAATTATTTACAGTGTAACATAATCCCACTACACAGTATTAACACACATTGCACAAAGACAACACAAGGCTCTTACTTACTATGGCATCTTTGACAACTTGTTTGGCCACCTGCTCTGGTTTGCAAACAGCCGTGGTCTCTGAAATAAGCCGTGTCTCTAGGGGCTACAAGGAGAAAACATACAGATTTAATACAAATAATTATCATTTTCTACCTGCGAACAAATTCATGTTTTAGGCTAAATCAGTCTCGATTCTCAGCTTCTATCTGTGGAATTCTCATCTCCATTAGCAAAGCAGAACAAGGGGGCACTTACTGTCCTGTGGTGCAAGTGTGGCTCTGGTAAGGACTGTCTAAGCCAGGGTGGGAAAAGATCTGGTCACAGTGCAGAAGGTCCTGAATAGCCACCCAACACCTTATAGCAGTGCCTCCATTCTGACTAGAGTCCCCATTGAGCATATGAATGATGGTGAGGACAGATACAAACCCCAAGACAGTAAAGAACTGTAACTATTTCCTTAAGATCAGGAAAGAGACTAACTATCTGAGGATCTACACTGCGGAGTCCCTAGTTTGGCTGAAGGATAGTACAAGACTCCAGCTCTCAAATCCCAGGCTCTTGTTCCTCAAAAGACAGATAAAGGTCTTTTGGACTCACAGCTGGCTCAGACACCTTTCCTAAATCATTGTTTGGTCTCCATCTTTTCTCCTTTATTTCTGCATGAGTCCACATATGGCTACTTCTGTATTTACACCAGTACACTGTGAGCAGTAACTGTTTTCTCTGTTCTCATCGGCTTTACTTAGTGCTACTTTATATATACTTCTACACACTCGTCAAAAGAGAGCTTCTAACTGAAGCATTAAGCTACAGAGGACTGTAAATTTGACTCTTTACTGGGATTACAGGCATGTGCCATCATGCTCAGTTTATTTCTTCTTAAAATAGAAAAACAAAACACTTCATAAAAGTCAGTTTTTTCATATGAATTTGAGAGGACAAAGGTCTCCTTGGTGGATGGTGCCACCATGTGCTCTTCCAGCCTAGCAGGTGGGTATGAACGTGCAAGATGAACAGACTTAGAAAGATGTCTACCACTCCCACAGGGCCACAAATCAACATTTTTTATTTCTTTTTTATTCAATCAAAGGCAGAACAGACTATATAAACATCCAAATTTCATGCTGCAGAGATCCACATATACTATAAGAGGAAAGATGAAAATATGAAATAATTGTCAAGAACTAAAATCACTCCCAGTGAAGGTGGCCTGTTCTGATTGGTTTCTTCTGACCTATATGTGTCAAGACAAAGGGGAGGTGGAGGAGCCAGATGAACATAACCTGCACTCAACTTGGGATAATCTGAGCTCATTTGGCATAACCTACATGTCCACATGAAATAGCCTGCAATCAGTTCAGGATAACCTGAGCTCACTCCACCTAACCTCCACGTCCACATGAGATATCCTGCAATCAGTTCAGGATAACCTGAGCTCACTCCACCTAACCTCCACGTCCACATGAGATATCCTGCAATCAGTTCAGGATAACCTGAGCTCACTCCACCTAACCTGCATGTCCACATGAGATAGATGCTGTGGAGGCTGAATGACCAGATCCAAGCCATCTGCCCATAGAGGGCAGGAGACCCAAAGAGTACAAACAGAGCCTTAGCTTTCTAACAGTCTCCATACACAAAACAGGAGACTCACTGGAATAGAACAATTCAGCAAAATCTGGTGTGGAACGGTGAGTTCCGAAGACCTCTTGCTTTGTTTGGGTCTCAGAGATCAAATGGGGGTCTCAGCATTCCTGATAGCAGGAGAACACAGGACTTCTTACTGGGGAAGGACAAGTAGATGTCCATATAAGGGAAACTAAGGGCATGAATGCCCCACCCTGTCATCTCCAGGCAATGAGGAAGCTGGAGGAGGCACCAGAGGTTTACAGCTGGCCTTTCTGTGCCTCAATCAATGTTATCACCAATGTGCAGAGCAGAAAGCCTGGAACAGTTACCATTGCAACCAAGTAAAGAAACAGATAAGGGAGAAACGGAAAGCGAAAAAGTAAAACCAGCCAATATCCAGACTGAAGCTCCTCAGGAATAAAAGGAAGGACTCATGGGGGCCACACCAGGCCCAGGGTCTCTGCCTGTGCAGCAGGATTCAGTTCTCGACCCCTTCTCCAGCACCATGCCTGCCTTGTGCCTCCATTCTCCCTCCATGTGATAATGAACTAACCCATGAAACTTTAAGAAAGCCCCAATTAAATGCTCTTTTTATAAAAGTTATGCTGGTTTTTGTGTTTCTTCACAGCAACAAAATAGATTTCTAAAACAAACTCCATGATAGAAGACATAAGCTTTAAGAAAAAAAAAAAACAGTAGAAATAAAAATTTCAACAGAAAAGTCGAAAGAAAAAGAAATTGAGAGTAAGAGCAGGAAAGGAAGACAGCAGCTACGAGAAGAAAGCTTCCAAATACTATGGATGGAAACATGATCGAAATGTTCCCGAGCTGAAGCTCTTGAGTTGACAGAATAAAGGGGCTACCATGAGTGACAGCATATAAAATAAGAGCATTTCACATCCAATGACATTTTAAAATGATAAAAGGCTCCAGAAATAAAGAGTACCACCAATACACTGAAAACCTCACTAGAGATGCTTGGGGGAGAGTGAAGCCCACCTCGGGATGTGTGGTAGAGGGCTGTTCGGTCACTGAAGAATAACAATCTGATGGATGGCATTATTGGAAGGAGGTGAAAGGTAAGGGGTGGGGCCCAGCTGGAGGAAGTGGATCATCAGAATGTACTCCTGAGGCTATAGTTCACCCTGGTTCTTGCTGTACTTCCTTTTTCTCTCCTTCCTGTAAAGTAAACTGCTCTGCCCACTAGTTCATCCTGTCCTGATGGACTGATATCTCTGAAACTACAAACATGAACATGAATGCATCTCTGAAACATGAAACCAAAGCAAACCTTTCCCCCCTCAGTTGCTTGGGAATTTGGCCACAGGATGCCCTCAGCATCACTAGAAACCAGAACTCAGTAAGAAATGCCTGCAAAACTTTGAGGATCATCATTTTCAACGTCAAATTTTATATCCAATAAAACAACAACCTATGGAACACAACAATCACAAAAAAAAGGAAGGAAGGACGGAAGGAGGGAGGGAGGGAGGGAGGGAGGGAGGGAGGGAGGGAAGGAAGGGAAGGAGGGAGGGAGGGAAGGAAAGGAGGGAGGGAGGAAAGGGAGGGAGGGAGGGAGGGAAGAAGGGAGGAGGGAGGGAAGAAGGGAGGAGGGAGGGAAGGGAGGAAAGGGAGGGAGGGAGGGAGGGAAGGGAAGGAGGGAGGGAGGAAAGGGAAGGAGGGAGGGAGGAAAGGGAGGGAGGGAGGGAGGAAAGGGAGGGAGGGAGGGAGGGAAGGGAAGGAGGGAGGGAGGGAAGGGAAGGAGGGAGGGAGGGAAGGGAAGGAGGGAGGGAGGGAAGGGAAGGAGGGAGGGAGGGAAGGGAAGGAGGGAGGGAGGGAAGGGAAGGAGGGAGGGAGGGAAGGGAAGGAGGGAGGGAGGGAAGGGAAGGAGGGAGGGAGGGAAGGGAAGGAGGGAGGGAGGGAAGGGAAGGAGGGAGGGAGGGAAGGGAAGGAGGGAGGGAGGGAAGGGAAGGAGGGAGGGAGGGAAGGGAAGGAGGGAGGGAGGGAGGGAAGGGAGGGAGGGAGGGAGGGAAGGGAAGGAGGGAGGGAAGGGAAGGAGGGAGGGAGGGAAGGGAAGAAGGGAGGGAAGGGAAGGGAAGGAGGGAGGGAGGGAAGGGAAGGAGGGAGGGAGGGAAGGGAAGGAGGGAGGGAGGGAGGGAAGGGAGGGAGGGAGGGAGGGAAGGGAAGGAGGGAGGGAAGGGAAGAAGGGAGGGAAGGGAAGAAGGGAGGGAAGGGAAGGGAAGAAGGAAGGAGGGAAGGGAAGGAGGGAGGGAGGGAAGGGAAGAAGGAAGGAGGGAAGGCAAGGAAGGAGGGAAGGGAAGGAGGGAGGGAAGGGAAGGAAAGAAGGAAGGAGCGAAGGAAGGAAGGAAGGAACATAAAAAGAAGAAAGGAAACATTTTTGCTAGGACAGATTCTAAACAAATGTCACCTATCATGTGCCTTTCTCTGGAATGACTAAAGTGTCACCAAATGAGCAAATAAATGGCAGAAGTGAAAGGCACAGACTCCAACAAAGGGACCGAAAAGGGGACCCGGCACAAAAGTGGGGTGCTGAGAATGTCAGCTGGGGCCTATGCTCCATCAGGAAGTCCCAGGGGAAGGAGCTTTGAGGAAAGAGAAAGAAAGCAGCAGGAGCCTCACGTGGTCATATCCAAGGACGTCAGTTCTCCCAGAAAACAAGCCACAGACGCACATAAAGTTAAATAATTGCATACAAGAAAGGAAATGCTATTATAGAGAGGTTCAGACTTAACTATACTCATAAAGTCACAGATCAACACAGAATTTGACCATCACAGATAACACAAGGAGAACACAGGACGAATGAAGTGGATCTGAGGTGTACATAATAGCTTCCACAGCAAAAAGGAGGACACATGTATGTATGTGTGTGTATATGTGTGTATGTCTGAATGTGTGTGTATGTGTGTGTATATGTGTGTATATATGTATATGTATGTAAGTGTATGTGTGTCTGTGTGTACGTAAGTTGTGTATGTGTATATTTATGTGTGTGTATGCATGTATGTGTGTATGTATATGTGTATGTATATATGTGTGCTTGTATGTGTGTATGTATGTTGTTATGTATATGTATGTATGTGTGCATGTATGTTGTGTATGTATGTGTCTATGTATGTATGTATTAGTGTGTATGTATATGTGTATATGTATGTGTATGTGTGTATGTATGTGCCTGTGTACGTATGTATGTATATGTGCATGTATGTTGTGTATGTATGTGTCTATGTATGTATGTATTGTGTATGTATGTATATATGTGTATGTATGTGTACATGTGTATGTATGTGTCTATGTATGTATGCATATGTGTGTTCGTATGTATGTATGTGTGTGTATGTATGTTGTGTATGTATGTGTCTATGTATGTATGTATGTATTGTGTATGTATGTATATATGTGTATGTATGTGTACATGTGTATGTATGTGTCTATGTATGTATGTATATGTGTGTTCGTATGTATGTATGTGTGTGTATGTATGTTGTGTATGTATGTGTCTATGTATGTATGTATGTATTGTGTATGTATGTATATATGTGTATGTATGTGTACATGTGTATGTATGTGTCTATGTATGTATGTATATGTGTGTTCGTATGTATGTATGAATGTATATGTGTGTTCGTATGTATGTATGTGTGTGTATGTATGTGTGTATGTATGTATATGTGTGTACGTATGTATGTATGTGTGTGTGTATGTGTATGTGTGTACATAGGTATGTATGTGTATGTGTGTATGTATGTGTGTATATGTGTGTGTGTATGTGTATATATGTGTGTGCGTATGTATGTATGTGTGTGTATGTATGTGTGTGTATGTATGTGTGTATGTGTGTACGTATGTATGTATATGTGTGTATATGTATGTGTATGTATTGCTTTTAAACACAGGTGTGAAATGGCCCTGGAGAAAAAGATCAGGAGCAGGAAAGACACAACTACAACAAAAGAGAATAAAGTTCGACAAAATCAAGTTAAACATTGAGAAAAGGGGTCTGTGGAGCAGAGGAAGGAAGGGAGCTTTGCCTGGAGAACCCCAGGGAGGGCAAATCTTGGCTCAGCACCCTGACGACAGACGCAGTAAAAGGCACTAGCAGGTAAATGGCCAGGAATAGGACAAGAGGCGACACTACAGCACAGAATGCCTTGTCCCTAGATGGCAGGGCAAGCAAAGCTCACTGTGCACTCAGCTCCAGGACAGCGGCAGACCATTTCTCTACACGAAGATGGATGCCATCTGAGGAAAAGCACCCAAGGGAGCTCTCTGTCTCCATTGCAACTCAACATTCAAACACACACAACATACACATCCATGTACAATCCTTCCATACAAACATGCTTAGTGCACACGTGCAGGCACACACACACACACCCTAACATGCACAATCCACCTATACAAACATGAACAGGGCACACACACAGACATATACAAACACATACACACATCCATGAACAATCCTTCCAAACAAACACGCACAGTGCACACATGCAAGCACATGCACACACAAACACACACATCCTAACACGCATGACCCACCTACAAAAACATGCACAGTGCACACATACAGACATCTACACAAAAACATACACATAACATACACACCCATGCAAAATCCTCTCACACAAACATGCAGTGCACACACACACCAAACACCACACATAAACACATACAGTGCACACAAACCGAAACATTCATAACCCATATCACACATCACGTATAAATATTACAGGACACACATACCCAAAGACATGCACAATCCCCACACACATACTTTATTCAGAGACACACACTATACACACCACACACCACACATACCATACACATACAATACAGCACACATACAACACACATACACGCCCCACTCGGGCAGAAGACGTGGAAGGCTGACATTAGGTAGCACTGACCTTCGTCTTGTTTTCTTCTGCCAGCCCTGGTGTGTCAGTGTCCGGTGGGTAGGCCACAGTGACATACACATTATACGGCTTCACCTGGTCACACAAACAAGGTTTGACTTTCAGTAAATAGCCATTTTGTATGTATGCATCCCATTACCTTGTCTTAGCTGTGCTGACTCTTGTGGTGGTTGTCAGGCTCATGAGGTGACTGTTAGTGAATAGTCACCAAATGCACTGGGGACTCCTCTTCATGACGAGGACTTCGAGGTGGCTGCCAAGAGCTCCCGTGGCTCGAAAAGACATCAAGCCATCTGCCTGCTGAGCAGACAAAGGCGGGAGCTGTGGGGTGTGGACAGACATAGTGCTGAGCCCCAGTGTGCTCAGTCAGACTCTGCTAGGAACAGCACACCTCACCTCTGTGGTAGTGACGTCTACCTTATCAACAAGGTCATAGGTCTTTTTGCCTTCCAATACTGAGGTTCATTTTAGATACTGTGACTCTCATTGCTGCCCACTGCTAGGGCCGAAATCCAGGTCTGGAAAAGTTCCTGCACAACTGCCCACATCGCACCAGCAGAGAACATCTTCACTCTGGGTAGATCCCCAAAGTAGAACCAGCCAAGCAAAGCTCCTGCAAACCTTAGTGTCAGAGGGTCTGCCTCTCTGCCCTCTGACACTAAGATCACTCATTGGGTAAGCCCAGGCTAGTCTGAACTGGTAATCCTTCTGCTCCGGCCTCCCAAATTCTTGAGGTGCAGGTGTGGACCACCATGCCCAGTTCCCCCTGGTATTGTTAGAGCTACTCTACCTAATTCCAATCCCGTTGGCTCTTCTAAAGCTTTTTTATTCACTACTTTCTCTTCCCATTAAACGTCTTGACTGATGAACACACTCCAACAATCCCAGTAGACCTTCTTTTTAGGGGACATCTCCCTAATACTGTTTAACAGCAACCTGTTACTTCTTCTCTTACGCTCGCAATTGGCAATCCAAAGGCTCAGATCATTAAGTTCATTTTGGGATTTTTTAGTTGCTGCTGGCTGACATGTCTGTCCTCATAAAGACATTTGGAGTACTAGGAAGGAGAGGCAGAAGGGCCACTGAAACGGTTAAGGATGGTAAATCTGACAGTGGGCCATATCACACTCCTCTTACCAGGGGGCAGCCTTTTATCTCTTAGATAACACAGTTGAGCGGCCTCAGGGGAGTTACAGGGGCCAAGAGAAAGAAAGGGTAGGTGTTGGCAAGCCAGCTGAGTAGGCCCAAGAGTGAAAGCTGGTTCTGTTCTAGTGTCCAGGACAAGAGGGTTCGTGACTTGGCCTTGGCAGTCAATGCTCCCTTCCAAGCCAGCTATGGGCCAGCTGTGAAAAAGATAAGCTTTCGAGATGGGGACTTAATAAAACATTTGTCTCTAGTAGTCCTGTTTGGTCCCTGTACTAGAACCAGAGAAAAATGCCCTCCTCCCAAAAGAGCGAGTTACAAAGACCTCCAGTAGTTTCTTAGACCC
This sequence comes from Phyllotis vaccarum, assembly GCA_033318265.1. Classification (NCBI taxonomy): domain Eukaryota; kingdom Metazoa; phylum Chordata; class Mammalia; order Rodentia; family Cricetidae; genus Phyllotis; species Phyllotis vaccarum. Next base: position 43,507,324 of record JARWLC010000016.1, read on the forward strand.
ACTCTGTGTTGCTTCCTATCTTGCTCCCCTTCTCTCCACTGCCCCCTGAAGTAAGGATTGTAGTTTATGGTAATCAAAACAATCTTTCAAAGTAATGTCTCTTAAATTCAAGATCATGAATGGGTCACCAATAGTTAGAACTGGTCTCTCATAGAGAAGAACCAATCAGTCCCCCTTTGGGCTAGCATCGTCTCTGCAATCAAACCCAATTACTCAGCTAGTCAATGATTGGATGCTTCCAAGGACCAACAACTTAACACTTATGCAGTCTTTGATTTGATCAACCAGCAAACTTACTAAATGATTACTGTGTGCTAACACAGTCCTAAGAATGGGATGAATATAAATGGACACAGTTCCTGATCTTCTGATATTCTTGTTCACATAATTTGCAAAAGTTTGTACATACAAAACGATGCCTACATCTTTCTTGAACTGTTAATATTATAACCCAACCCAAAAGGTTAGCTTACACTCACTTGTTCTGGGTTCTGATTCAGTGTGATGCCTGGTCTCAGTGAATCCTGCCTGGCTGTTCTGCTTTCCCTGTCTCCGCAGATCAGCTCTGCCCCTCCCCCATCTTGACCTCATTTTCTCCCTTCCAGTTGGCACCAGATTCAAACAGGTAAGTCTATGGGTGGACTCAAACTAGTTAATCATTAAAAACAGCTCACTTAAGAGCTGTTATTCGTTGTGCTAGAGGGGCTGGAGAGGAGGCCCCTATCTGTTTACATCAAAGAATCTACTCCAGCTTGCTGCCCTACTATGGTGGAAAGAGATGGCCTGCACATGGTCATGAGGGCAAGCAGGAAGAACACCTGGGCTGCGGACTGTTGTGCTGTTTTGTTTGATTCTTGAATACATCTCTGGCTATAACCCACTTCAGAAATATACTTGTTAAAAAGATCTTTAAATACTATATTTGTATCTAAAAGACTGAAAAAGAAAATCCAATTCCAAATACCAACAAACACACTGCACCCAGATTTCGAGAGTCATGCTTCAGTCTTGGGAAACAGAGTGTGGGTGGTGGTACATAGAAGTCTTGAAAAGCTAACTAAACCAAAAAGTCTATTAAAAACATTAAGCATTTTAGTAACTATGTTGGTTTTACTAATAAAAACTGATCAAATTATCCAGATTTCAAAAAAGTTATTAGTTTATAAGGAAATCTTGGTTTGATGCAACCAATTGGGTTCAAAAGACTGGGTTTATTTTCTCCAATAAAATAACAGTCTTTGGTGGTGTGATTGATTGGCTTACTTAAGTAACAGGGCTTTAGTGCTCAAGAGTTAAGGAGACTTAGCTCAGGCCAGCTCTCAGGAGGTAAAAACATTACTCCTGTTATCAAGATGGTGAGAGGTCTCTGTACCAGCCACTGCTCCCTCTGAAGCGAAAACCAGGCACCCATACAATATACTCTGCCTTCAGTCTGTGCAGCTGCCAGAGGCACACACTGACTTCTGCCCTGAATGACAGACACATGCTCTGCTGCAAAGGACTTGTAAGCTTGCAGTCACAAGGTGGGACCTTGGTAATATTCCTGTTGCTCAGAGACTATGTGAATCTGAGCAACTCACTGGATTCACTAAAAACTCAAATCTCCTTTCCAGAAGGTGTCATGAAGAAACCTATGCACATATTACACACACACACACACAGAGAAATGAAAATGGTTATTTGGGGATCCTGTTTCACCCTCTAGCACAGAAATTACAGGCAGGATGCCTCTTCCACCCAACATGTACATGGGTTCTGGAGAGCCAAATTCTGGGATTCACACTGTACACCAATCATTTACAAAGCTATTTATCTAACATCTGTGGCTCACTCAAGCATAAGCTGACCAGAACCAGGAAGACATTCAAGTATTTTACACAGCAGACAACTCCCTTCCCTCAGAATCATGTCACCTCTGTCCCAATTATAATTTTTATGTAATAAGAAGTGTTAAACTCTATGGTGATATATTGTATATCTAATAAAAATAGTCCGGAATATCAGAGAACAGAGCCGCCCACAGGGCAAAGCCATAAAGGTCAAGGAGTGGTGACCTACGCCTTTAATCCCATCACTCAGGAAGCAATCTCTGTGAGTTCAAGACTTAACAGAGCCAGATGGTTGTGACCTATGCCTTTAATCCCAGCTCTAGGAATTAGATAGTTGGGCAGAGGGAGATAAGGGGGGTGCTTAGCTTCCCCTGCTACTTCCCTGGTCAGCTGAGGACAGAGAAGCTGCCAGTCAGAGGATTCCTGGAGACCGACCTGAGGAGCAGGCTGGGTGAGAAGTGCCTGTGATTTGTTCATCTCTGATATTTCAGCTTTTCCCCAATATCTGGCTCTGGGTTCTATTATAATACCATCTAGAATTCGTGCACTAAAACTCACAACTTACAACTGAATTCATTTTCTTTACACTGGTATCAGATTTACAGATCTTTAGCGCAATGTAAATAATGCGGGCGAAGAGACTAGAAAACTACAATCCTCATATGGCTGAGCTGAGGGGAAGAAACATAACTTTACCTCCATCTGCAGAGCTTCAGCTAATCCTCTTATGGCAAACTTGGATGAAGAGTAGGCCGTGAAACCAAACAGCCCCAACTGTCCCGCCTGAGAGCACATGAACACGATTCTGCCCACCCGTCGCTCCTTCATGGTGCTGATCACGGCCCTGCTGGGGTACACGCTGCCCAGGTAATTTATGCTCATTAATTTCTGCAAGGAACAAAGAGGCCACATGAGGTGGGAACAAGGTCAACAGCTTAAGGCCTGCTCAAAGGTAGTTTTGTCTCTTTCCAGTATTTATTTCTTCAGAGACCAATGGTGGTTTGAAGGAGGACGGACTCATCTCTTTGTGGGCTTGTTCCTATGCGATGAACAGTTTGCAAGGATTACGAGGTGTTGGAAGAGGTGATTCTCTCTGGAGGTGTACTCTGAGGTTTCAAAAGTCCACAGCAGGCCCCGTGTCTGTCTACACTGTGGACCAGAATGTAAAGGTCTCAGCTACTGGGCTAGTACTACACCTGTCTGCTTCCCATCATGATGCTAATGGACTGACTCTGAACTGTGAGCCAGCCCCAGTTAAATGATTTCTTTGTGAGAGTTGCCTTGGCCATGGTGTCTCTCTCTTCACAGCCATAGAATACCAAAACAAAGCCCAAGAGACTGGGAGACAGGGTACAGCAGATTTGTTAAATTAAGTGAGTATAAGGATAGAGCTGTGGATGGTATATGACATTTTGGACCTACCCTTTGAAAACTAGTTCTATTTAGTTCTCAATTCTCACAGCAACGGCAGTTCCATCTTTGATGAAAAATAGTCAAAATTAGGGCTGGGCACAGGATTCAGTTAGGAAAGTGCTCTGTGCATCTGAGGACTTGAATCTGGATCCCCAGCACCCTCACAAAAGGTCTGCCAGTTATGGGGCACACAGCTGCCACCCACATACTGGGAGGAAGAGGGAAAAGACAGACCCTCGCTGGACGATCCCAGCCAGTGTGGCCAAAATAGTGAACTCCAGGCTCAGTAAGAGACCGATAAGGTGGAGAAAGATAGAGGAGGACCCCCATCATCAACCTTTGCCCTCTCCATGCACAAACAGAAATGGTCAGAGTCAGTTTTCTCCTCTAACAAGCACACTGTATACTGTATGTGATGTTTTGTAGTTTTAGGTATGAGTATTTTGTCTCCAAATACATTTGCATACCATGAGTGTGCAGTGCCCACAGAGGCCAGAATGGGGCACCAGATCTTTTCCAACTGGAGTTAAAAATAGGTATAAGATGCTGGGAACCAAACCTAGGTCTTTTGCCATAGTAGCAAACACCTTTAACCCCTAATATTTCCTTCTAGGTCTTTGTAGGTGATACTTCTTGAAAGACAGTTTTAGTAGACAGCTTCTAAGTATTTCTAGCCCTATTAGTTCCAGGCTGAGCAAAGATTACAAAGAGAAAACGGCACCAGCTAACAATAGATGTGAGCTGATGCCCTGGTGCCACCACCTGATACTGATTCCATGAGAAAAAGACACTGCCCATTTTCTCAGCAGAAAATGGAGTTAATGTTAGAATTACCTCAGGATGCTGCAGGTATTAAGAGAAAAAAACATGAGCTAAGCACAGATTCAGGTTACAGTAAGAACTCAATATAAAGTGGCTTGTACACTGAGACAGGTAAGGCCCACAGAGACACAGCTTCTCATCTCAAGAACACTTAAAACCATTACTTAACTTGAGATCCCGAGGATGCTCACAGTAACATCTTTATACAATGAAAGTCTTATGCAAAACTAAACACCCCAGTTGGAGACCTAAGCATAAGCCATGATGACAATGTGGCAGAATATTAAGGAACTTTTAAGAAATGAAGACTGGAAACACAGAGTGAGGTGGAAAGAAACATGCTCTTGAGTTTTTAAAAAGTATAAGGCAGGAGATATGGAGATTGTAATCCTCACTATTTTATTTTGCAAAAGCCAAAAAAACAGAAAGTTTGATCATGTTCAGAAGCTAAGACTTCTGATTTTTTTTTCCAGAATATGTTTTAATATCACTGTATTATTTTAACTTTCTATACTTTTATTTTTATTTATGTATATGAGTGTCTTGTGTGCATATATGTATGTGCCTGGTGGGAATTACAGATGAGCTATCAAGTAAGTATGGGAACTGAACCTGGTCCTCTGCAAGTGCAACAAGCATGCTAACACTCGGCCATCCCTGAAACCTCACATTATACTACATTAGTAGTAAGATGCCCCAAAAACTATCTGAGGAAGAATAAGACCCTGTGCTCACCTCCTCTCAGCTCTTTCTGGAGAACCGGCTAAAATGCCGGTAAATAGCATGTTTATTTGTCTGTCTGTTTTGGAGACAGGGCCTCACAATGTAGCTTAGGCTGGCCTCAAACTCATGCTTATTCTCCTGCCTCAGCTTCCTAAGAGCTGGGCTCACAGGTATGAGCCACTGCGCCCTGCTAAGAGAAGAAAATAAAAAGGAAAGGAAAGAAACAATGTTTAAAGGTGGAGAACAGAATGACAAGTGGGAACACTTGGCAAGACAGAACTGAACGCTGAAAGGCAACAGAGAAACTAAAAGGCAGGATTGTACAACACAGCCCCCAAAGCTCAATGACACCAGGAGCTTCTAGGACGGGGCTGGGTTGAAGATAAACAGACAAACCCGGTGCAGTATGCCCACACAATGGGGCCACTACCAACCAAGAAAGTGAGTGAAACACTGATGTACAGTACAGCCTGAAGGGATCTTAAGAATATTATGCTATGTAAAGAGCCAGACACAAGAAAGGATTGCATGATTCTGTTATTCAGCAAGACAGACACAAGTTAGCGGTAGCCGGGGCCTAGAAAAAGGGTTTGGGGCAGTGAGAAATACTGACTAAAGTACAGGGTACCCTTTGGGGAGACAAAAATGTTTTGGAATTAGATAGCTACACAGCATCCATGTTGAATGTGCACTCTAAAATAGGCCATGTTGCCTGGCAACAGATGACAGAGACTTGGGATGGCAGTGTTCAGGAAACTGAGGCAGGAGAAGTGCGATGCGGAGGCCAGCCTGGTCTTAAAAAAGCAAATTTCATTTTATTTTTAATAAGAATTTAAGTCCACTTTTTAAAAACTGACATAACAAAAGCAAGCAAACAAACAAAAACCAGTTAGATCTTAGTGATGTCCCACCTGGCAGAAGATGGGATTTCTAGAAAGGACTGGACATACTTGAAGTGTGGTAGACTTCAGTTTACATAGAACATCTATTCAGACACCTAATGCAGATCCCACTCTAACAGTGCCAGGCAGGCAGAAGCCTAGGGTACTTTTCTGGGGACTTTGGATAAATCCAACACAAATGACCTATAAATACTGACCTCAAAGTACCCAATAAGACATGGCCCAAGCCATCAACCCTACAGAGCACTCCACCAAAGGGCACAGAACTCTCCATTCAGTACAATGTGAAAACAGAGGCAAGGATCAGCAGACATCCAATAAAGCCTCCAACACTAAACACAACACCAGCTTCTCCAAAGAGACAAACATATACATGAAGGAGCAATTCCAGCACAGGTAAAGATAAGTGAGATACAGACGCAAGAAACTGGGAGGAAAGTCATGAAAACGAGAATGAAGAGAAGGCTATGGGGTCCTTGGGGCCATCCCAGGCTTGGTCACTACTAGAAGGCACCAAAGTCCTTAGCATATAGTGGTAAAGGATTCATTACAGGGATGAGTTAGGCAAAATGGCAGAGGGAAAAGACATCAGAGCAAAGGCCAGAATGTCACCCAAAGAAGTCACATGGGACCGACCCCCTGAAACACCTCAGCAATGAGTTGTCTCCTCTTCAAAAGCTCATCAAGATTTGCACACTTAGTTGCTTCTGTTTTTATCCAAAGCTTCGTAAAACACCCACATGATGACACTGACATGGCTATCATCTCAGACACAAGTGTAAACACCCACATGATGACACTGACATGGCTATCATCTCAGACACAAGTGTAAACACCCACATGATTACACTGACATGGCTATCATCTCAGACACAAGTGTAAACACACACATGATTACACTGACATGGCTATCATCTCAGACACAAGTGTAAACACACACATGATTACACTGGCATGGCTATCATCTCAGACACAAGTGTAAACACCCACATGATTACACTGACATGGCTATCATCTCAGACACAAGTGTAAACACACACATGATTACACTGACATGGCTATCATCTCAGACACAAGTGTAAACACCCACATGATTACACTGACATGGCTATCATCTCAGACACAAGTGTAAACACCCACATGATGACACTGACATGGCTATCATCTCAGACACAAGTGTAAACACACACATGATGACACTGACATGGCTATCATCTCAGACACAAGTGTAAACACCCACATGATGACACTGACATGGCTATCATCTCAGACACAAGTGTAAACACCCACATGATGACACTGACATGGCTATCATCTCAGACACAAGTGTAAACACCCACATGATGACACTGACATGGCTATCATCTCAGACACAAGTGTAAACACACACATGATGACACTGACATGGCTATCATCTCAGACACAAGTGTAAACACCCACATGATGACACTGACATGGCTATCATCTCAGACACAAGTGTAAACACCCACATGATGACACTGGCATGGCTATCATCTCAGACACAAGTGTAAACACCCACATGATGACACTGACATGGCTATCATCTCAGACACAAGTGTAAACAACCACATGATGACACTGACATGGCTATCATCTCAGACACAAGTGTAAACACCCACATGATTACACTGACATGGCTATCATCTCAGACACAAGTGTAAACACCCACATGATGACACTGGCATGGCTATCATCTCAGACACAAGTGTAAACAATGTTCATTCTTACTGCCCCACACTTCCTTCCTTCTTGGGGTCTAAGCACTCAAGTTAGTAACTATTTATTCCTCAGTCCAGTCTTCACCCCCATTCTCAGGAGTCTGAATATTCTTACAGCATCATCTTATGCACATACACTCATAAATCAGATAAATGCAGACATAACATAACTACACACTCAGCCCTCTTTTTCTGGATACCTCAAAGATTTTTGCTTTATTATTTCATATTTAGTTTACAATGATTATTTTCCCGAATTATTACATACCTGTTGACATCATCTTTCAAATCTCGCCTTCATCATTCCCAGATGACTGTACCTAAGTATAAACAACCCTCTTGTACGCCAAGCTGCCAACAGTACCTCAGACCCACAGGTCCTACCATTCCGCTATCTATCCTCTACCATTTTGCTACCCTCTGATTCTCCTGAAAGACTTGAGTGCATCTAGAGTATATGGTGCTTCCTACAGCCTATGAGAAGATAGCCCTGACACTGGTCCAGCAGCCTCATCTTCTGTAAGAAAGGAGAGTAAAGCTTTCAAAACCCATGACCCTGATGGAAGCTTGGGAGAACATGAAGAAGCACAAAATGCTGTACTTAGATTTCAAGCCTAATATCTGTTTCTTCAGTACTAAAGTAAATTAGTAGTTGAGATTCTTGGCAGGCCTGTTTTGAAACAGAAGATACATCATTGACTCAAGGTGAGCAAACACCTGTCACTTACCTCAAAACTACTAACTTCAAGTTCTTCAAACTTTCCTGACAGAGACGTTCCTGCACAGTTGACAAGCATGTCCACAGGCCCTAGCTTTTCTTGTGCCTGGAAGAATAGTCCAGAACATTACATGACAGAAAAACAAGGTCAATGAATAAAATCCACTGAACCTACAGAAAAAACTGTAAGCCACATATCAAAATGGCAAGAGCCAGCCAGAGTCAGGCAGTGAGCTGCAGTCATCCCAGCCTGCCTCTTACCTGTCTTATCACATTCTCCACTTGGTTATAGTCTTGAGACACATCGACTGAGATACAAAGCACCACCTGTTAAAAAGAAGAAAGGTGGTTCATTAGGAAAGGTTGCTCACCACCAAACCTGATGACCTGAGTTCTATCCCTGGGACCCACATGACAAAAGGAGAAAACTGACATCTCTGAGTTGTTCTCTCTCTAAACAAACACACACACACTAAGTCTAAAAAAATAATATTGCAGATGCAGGTGTCAAACTAGTGGTTTCATTTTTTTATTTTATTTATTTATTGAGACCGGGTCTTGTTATAGTCTGAATTTGTCTTGAACTTAGCAAACGGTCCACAATAGTTTGGGGCTCACAACAGTCCTCCTGTTTCAGCCTTCCAAATACTGAGATTAAAAAGCTACCAGTGTACAGCAAAATGCTTGGTCTATCAGAACTTTTTGTAAAAGATATTTTAAAAATTAAATCCAACTCTTTACAATAATGAAGGCCAAATCTGGACATAAAATCTCAGTATTTGAAATTCGCTGTCAGTGTGATTAGTGGAAGAACATACCCACAAAATAACGTTCCGGGATGGGGTTGTGGCAAGGGACATGGTGATGGGTGCCACAGCGAACAGACAAGCATTTGGAAAGTCTGGTACTAAATTAGTATCCCTGGTGCCACACTAAAGGCTTGGTTTATGGTATTATTGGGAGGCAATGAAGCATTTATTCATGTTAGTGTCCTTACAGAAAGAACTGAGGCCACTGAGGTATGCCCTTGAAGGGTACAGAGGGGACTGAGGACCCCTTCCTACACTGAATAGCCATTAATAAATGAGAAACTTTACTTTTTGCCTTATCACAGGCCTCAAAACACCACACTGAAAAGCTGCCCTAACAGCAGCAAACACAGAAGTAGTTTGCACACATAACTACATATTATATGTCAGTAACAGCACATCTTAGTGAAGGTGGCTATAATGATGCCTACTTGTTGTCATATTTAGTTAGGAGGTAGACATGGTAGAATTATTTGAGCCTTGGGATTTGAGCCTAGCCTGAACAGAACAATCATAGAAAGAACCATCTCAATAAATAAATCATGAGCTATTTTATTCAGCAGCACAGATGAATTTTAAAAATAATATAGAATGAATAAATAAATAAACACTGTCATTAACACTGCCTAAGAATGTCACAATGTCACATCTACCTATCAAACTATAAAGTTTATTGGTACTTGCCTAGAGACAGGAGGGGTAGGACAGGAACGGGGAGTGGCTGCTAATGGTGGAATGCTCAGTGTTGGGAACATTCCAAAACTGATTGTGGTTATGGTTGCACAATTCTGTGTGAAAACTCAGGAAACGTGCATCTTATGTGAGTGTGCAACTGCACACTATGAGGGTTCGGAAAATAATAATGTCAAAGTTCAAAAAGACACAGAACTTTAAAATGTGCATATATATTATTGCAAATCACTGGCAGCTGATGAAGGAGGCTATATTTTATTTAGGGGTTTCGAGGGGAGGTACGCTGATAAAAGCAATTAAACACCTGTGCGGTTCTTGGAAAGGCTGGAACACAGCTGAAGCTCAGGGGGACAGGCCCTCCATCCAAGAGAAACAGGAAAGAGAAGGGACTTCTGCATATGTGCACCCAGTTCTTAAGGTGCCTTTCAACCATGCCCCCAATTTAAAGCTTCAATGGTCACTCTCAGACACATATATACATGCGTACCCATGCCATTTAGAGGCTGAGATGACTAGTTAGTAACCTGCTAGTTATGCAATTGAGGACCTTGAGTCTGGATCCCTAGCACCCACTCAGCCCCAGCAAGTCTAGTGAAATCATGAGCTCTAGGCTCAGCAAAAGACCCTATGTCAAAAGCCTAAGATGAAGGAGATTAAGGAAGACATTCAGTGTCCATTTGTGGCTTCCACAAGTGTGTGCACACATGTCCGTACAGATGTGTACACAGGTGTAGGCATTCACTCACACGAAACAGTATTTAAGGCCACAGGCATTACCACAGAAGGTAAAATGTTAAAGAAAAGCAAAGAATGGAAAACATCAAAGTCGAGTTTGAGATGGCCTCTGGGAACAAGAGGCTGGTACCGGATACAAAAGCTGGAGGAGAGGGTGTCAGAAACTCCATTACATCCCATTTCTTTAACTAGATGACGGATGTGCAGTAGTTATCCTGGCACTGAGCTGTACATTAAAATATACATTGCACTGTGTCATTTTGGCACCCCAAATTACACAACTAATTTTTTATCATATGTCCTTTCCACCTAAGTAGTTGGTCAAGTTTTTGTTGTTTGTTTTTCAAGTAACTGAAATGAAATTATTCTCACAAACACCACTGTTTGGCCATTTTTAGGTATGCATGGAAGTCCATATCTTTTGGTTTCTGCATTGACCTAAATCTTAGTCATTTTAAACAATTTCATCTTTAAAAACGCACCCTAGAATGTATTTTAAATGGGAAAGTCACGCATATCCTCAGTGATTTACCTGCAGCAGAAGCAACATCCTTTCTCCCTCTAGACAACAGTCAATCAGGACAGACAATGAATCCTAAGGCTCCACCTTACCTGTTTATCATTAATAGAGTGCTTCTCAATTTCTTTCTTTGCCTGCAGCAGCTTGTCCTAAAAGCAACACAGAAAAAAATATTATGTCTGTTTGCATTTGCTAAAAAGGAAAGAGAAAGAAACTGTTTGAACAGTTATGACATTTTATAAAACAGAACCTACAGGGCCTAACTATGGGCCTGATGAAAGAAAGACACAAAATATGTGAGGCTATGGACAAGTCACAGCATGCTTTAAATTCATCACAGAGATGAAAGAAAATATAACAGACATTTTCATCTGCCAGGAGTTAGCACTGACAGTGAGAGTAAACACACGGCTACAGAATGCTCTGGAAAGTTAAAGGAGGGTTTACTAAGATAACATCAGTATTTTCCTCCTTTCTTATAAAAAATAGTCTAAAATTCAATCCCTTTTTAGAAGGATTGGACAAATATACATCTGGGTGCTTTCAAAGATACTCCCTAGACCTAGAGTGCTACCAAGATAACTGCCAAGTTTTTCCAAGTCTCCCAATTTATTCATTATTTTGAAACAAACAGATCTGAGTAAGCTTTCAGGACCTCACCCTGTCATAGACTCAAATATAATTTGAGAGCTGTAAAAGAGCAGAGGAGGTGGGTCCTGAAGCTCCGGGTTCAACTCCTAACAAGGCTAAAACCAAGCTTAGACCTACAGAGGAGGGAGAGGTGGGCCATGAGAAGTCCAAGGCCTGTGGTACAAGAGACTGTCTCATGAAGAGGGTCAGGGGCAGGCATCTTTCAGAGAAAATAAAGTTTACAAACATGAACGTCTATCACAAAATCATGCACTCCTATTGAATGCTGGGGACTGAATACAGACATATACACACCATCTGACTGGCCAAGACTGTAGGAAACACAGTCTTGTTTTAAGGGAAACTGAAAAATGTCTTCCTGCCAGAAAGCTCTCTGTAAACTCAAATATGATCCTGTGTGAGCTCCTGTGGGCTGTGATTTCAGGCTTCTACCTGCTCATTTACTGTTCTCACGCCAAATCAGAGCCAAGCTAAAAACTCAAAGTGAGTTTACTATACTCAGGTTTCCATCCATCTTGGGTGACTTTAAAATATGTTCAACCACCACCTCTGTGTCAAGGAAGAAATAAAAAATAAATCCAAGACTTCCTAGAATTCAGGGAGATGAATCCACAACATACCCAAGCCAGTGGGATACAATGAAAGCAGTGTTAAGAGGAAAGTTCATGCACTAGGTGCCTCCATAAAGAAAATTAGAGAATTCTCTCTCACACAAGAGACTTAAGAGCACCACTGAAAACTCTAGAACAAAAAGAAGTAAAGTCACCAGGAAATGATCAAACTCAGGGCTGAAAACTGAAACAAAGAGGACAATACAAAGAATCAATGAACCAAAGACTTGGTTCTTTGAGAAAATCAACAAGATAGACAAACCCTTATCTAAAATAACCAAAAAGCAGAGAGAGAGAGAGATAGTATCCACATTAACAGAATTAGAAATGAAGGCAGACATAACAGACACTGAGGAAATCCAGGGTCATATTTCAAAAACCTGTACTCTACAAAACTGGAAAATCTAAAAGAAATAAACGTTTTTTTTTTTTTTTTTTTTAATGGGTACTACTTACCAAAATTAAATTAAGATCAGATAAACAACTTAAATAGGCCAATAACCTCTAAGGAAATTGAAGATGTTATTAAAATTCTCTCTGCCAAAAAAGAGCCCAGGGCCAGATGGTTTCAAAGAAGTTCTAATACCAATACTCCTCAAGTTGTTCTACACAATAGAAACTGAAGAATTATTACCAAACTCTTTTTATGAGGCTACAGCTAATGCTGATACCCAAACCACACAAAGACCCAATGAAGAAAGAACATTACAGACCAAGTCCCTCATGAACATTGATGCGAAAATACTCCATAAAATAAATACTGGCAAACCGAATCCAAGAACACATCAAACAAAACAAAACAACCATCCAAACGATCAACTAGGCTTCATCCCAGAGATGCAGATGGTTCAACATATGAAAATCTGTCAATGTCATCTACCAAATAAAGAAAATAAAAGAACCACATGATCTCATTAGATGTTGAAAAAGCCTTTGACAAAATCCATCACTCCTTCATGATAAAGGTTTGGATTAGGAGGGATTAGGGATACAGGGAACACACCTAAACAAAATAAAGACAATATACAGCAAGCTAACAGCCAGCATCAAACTAAATGGAGAGAAACTGAATGCATTCCACTAAAATCAGGAACAAGAGAGGCTGTCCTCTCCCTCCCCTTATCTATTCAATATAGTTCTCAAAGTTCTAGCTAAAGCAATAAGAGAACAAAAGGAGATTAAGGGGATACAAACTGGAAAGGAAGAAGTCAAACTGTCTCTATTTGCATATGATATGATCATATACATAAGTGATCCCAAAATTGTACCAGGGAACTCCTCCAGCTGATGAATACTTTCGGTTATGTGGAGAGATACAAGTTTATCACAAAACAATAAATAGCTCTCCTGTACACAAATAAAATAAAAGCTGAAAAAAAATCAGGGAAACATCATCCTTTACAAAAGCTGCAAATAATATCTTGGGGTAACTCTAACCAAACAAGTGAAAGACCTGTATGACAAGAACTTTTAAGTCTTTGTAGAAAGAATTTAAAGAATATATCAGATCTCTCATGCTCTTGGAAAAGCTAGAATCAGTATAGTAAAAATGGCAGATTCAATGCAATCCCCACCAAAATCCCAACACAATTCTGCACAGAAAAGAAAACAATATTCAACTTTATATGGAAAAAAAATGAAAACAAAAAACCCAGGATAGTCATAACAATCCTGTACAATAATGGAACTTCTGGAGGCATTACAATCCTTGACTTCAAGCTTTACTATAGAGCCATAGTAATAAAAACAGATTGGAATTGGCCTAAAACCAGATATGTGATCAATGGAATTGAATTGAAGACTGACATTAATACACACACCTGTGAACACCTGATTTTTGACAAAGAAGCCAAAACTGTACAATGGAAAAGAAAAAAAGAGCATCTTCCACATATGGTGCTGGCATAACTGGATGTCAGCATGTAGAAGATTGCGAATAGATCATATCTGTCTCCCTGAACAAAAGTCAAGTCCAAGTGGATCAAAGACCTCAACATAAATCCAGTTATACTAAACCTGATAGAAAATAAAGTAGGAAGTAGCCTTGAAAGCACCGTCACAGGAGAGCACTTCCTAAATATAACTCCTGTAGCACAGACACTGAGAGCAACAATTAATAAATGGGACCTCCTGAAACTGAGATACTTCTGCAAGGCACAGGACGGGATAAATAAGACAAAAGAGCAGCCTACAGAACGGGAAAAGCTCTAGACCATTCCTACATCGGACAGAGGGCTCATCTCCAAAATATATAAAGAACTCAAGAAACTAGACATAAAATTACCAAATAATCCATTTAAAAATGGGTACAGATCTAATCAGAGAATTCTCAACAGAAGACTCTCAAATGGCTAAAAGGCACTTAAGGAGCTTGTTCAACATTCTTAGCCATCAGAGAAATGTTAATCAAAATAATTCTGAGATACCTTCATATACCTGTCAGAATGGCTAAGATCAAAAACACTGATGGCAGTCTATGCTGGAGCGGATGTGGAGTAAGGGGAACACTCCTCCTATGTTGGTGGGAATGTAAACTTGTACAGCCACTTTGGAAATCAGTATGGCGGTTCCTCAGAAAACTGGGAATCAATATACCCAATGATCCAGCAATACTACTATTGGGCATAAACCCAAAGGATGCACATTCATATCATATGGACATTTGTTCAACTATGTTCATAACAGCATTATTCATAATAGCCAGGACCTGAAAACAACCCAGATGCCCCTCAACAGAAGAATGGATTAAGAAAAAAAAAGTAGTACATTTACACAATGGAGTACTACTCAACAGTACTAGAAAAAGCCATCCTGACGGAGGTAACACAGACCCAGAGAGACAAGCATGGTATGTACTCAGTCATAAGTGGATATTAGATGTAAAGCAAAGGATAACCAGACTACAACTCACAACCCCAGAAAATCTAGGTAACAAAGAGGACTCTAAGAAAGACATTCCCCGGGAAGGGGAAATAGATAAGATCTCCTGAGTAAATTGGGAGCATTGAAGACAAGGAGAAGGGGAGGTGGGAAGAGAACATGAGGGAACAGGATGGTAGAGTTGGGGGAGGGACAGAGAGAGAGAACAAGGAAATAGACGTCTTGTTAGAGGGAGCCATTGCAGGGTTAGGGAGAAACCTGGTGCTAGGGACATTCCCACCAATACACAAGGATGACCCAGCTAAGACTCCAGTAATAATGGAGAGGGTGCCTAACACGGCCTTCCCTTGTAATCAGATTGATGAGCACCCTAATCATTATCATAGAGCCTTCATCCAGAAACTGACGGAAGCAGATGCCGAGATCCCAGTTCAGGTGTAGAGAAGGAGGAGGGATTATGAGCAAAGGGGTCAAGATGATGATGAGGAGACCCATACAGACAGCTGACCAGCACTACTAGGAGCTCACTGATTCTGGACTGACATCTGGGGAACCTGCATGGAACAGAACTAGGTTCCATGTGATGTGACAGTTGTGTGGCTTGGGCAGTTTGTGGGGCCACTGGCAGTGGGAACCAGGATTTATCCTTAGTGCATGAACTGGCTTTTTGGAGGTCATTCCCTGTAGAGGGACACCTCCCTCAGCCTTGATACAGAGCAGAGGGGCTGGGACCTGCCTCACCTTGATATGCTAGGCCTTGTTGACTCCCCATGAGAGGCCTTACCCTTTCTGAGGAGTGGATGAGGGGTTGAGAGGGGGGGTAGAGGTGATCAGAGGAAGGGCGTGAAGGAGGGGGAACTGTTATTGGTATGTAAAAAAAAAATTAAATAAAAAAGATAATGAAAACGAAAACAGAGTGTATATAACTAAGCCCAACACCTTTCTTGTTTTTAAAAAGAAATTATGGATATTTTAGTCTAATTCTGGGTCATTATTTTTATATATTTTCTCCAGAGATCCTTTCTGGCCTGCCTTCCCCACTATGCCTTTTGAACTAACCACCCTACCTAGCTCACTGCTTAGGCAGGGGTGCCACACCTCATTTTCTCTTTCTCTTCCCTCTCCTTAAAGACAGGGGCTCACGTAGGCCAGGCTAGCTTCCAATTACCTGTGTAGCTGAGGGAAACCTTGAACTTCTGATCTTCTGGCTTTTATCTCCTTGTGCTGGCATTAGAGGCAGGCACTACTTGCTGGTTTCTACTTGTAGTTCCACACGCCCCAGAAAAACGCTCAGCCAACCACACATATGCCAACCCTCCCTCTTTCATTCCGTTGTTCAACAGAACTGCCTAGGTCTGCTACAGGGCAAACAAGCCCTACCCTCTAGAAAAGAGCAGAGACCATAGAGCAATGTCACTGTCCAAGTCTCAAAGAGGGACAAAAGGGTTTCAGTCACTGCTTTATGCTCTGAAAGAAAGTTTAGCAAGACTACAGATCCCCAGTATAAAGATAAATAGTCCCCTGAGTTGATTAGACACAGGAAAAACTACATTGCTATACATACTGGGAGGGATAAAACCCCCCAGGGGTGTGTGGGTTCCACCAAAGGTACTTAATCATACCATAAGCAAATTACAGGGCGAAATAAGAGATAAATACCTACACACCACCCTGTGTTGGCTTCTAGGCTGCCTTCTGCCAGGTGTGCTCCTTAACAATGCCTGCATTCTCCCCTCAGTATTATCTAAAATGACAGTGCCTGGCATGGACAGGGTAGTAAAGAAGGACCTGCTGAGCTGCTCCACCTTCAGCAGGAAAGTCCTTGGCCAAAATACAAGAAAGCACCAATAGTCCAGAAGTCACACCTCAGATCAGGGAGGAAGGCATCCCAACATAGGTGTGAGCACCAGGACAGTCTCTTGGACTTAACTGCGTTAGTAAGTTAGTCATAAGGACCCGAGAACACGTACCTCATTTCGTGCGACCAGAGTTATAAATGCTCCTTGTTTGAAACACTCGATAGCAATGCATTTTCCGATGCCACTGGAACCTCCTGTGACCTACAGAACACCAGTGAGACCATCTTAGCACCTGCAAGATCTTCTCTGGACAGAGTTGACATAGAACAGTTGTGACGGCAATATTAGGAGTGTAACTCAGTTGCAGGCACTTGCCTAATATTCATAAGGCCCCAGGCTTGATCTCCACATAAGATATCATGAGTTTTTAAAACTTATCTACAATTCAGGCACAGTGGCACTCAGCTGAGTATCTGTAAGTGATGGGAGTTTAACGTTGAATCTATTCTCATATAGTTTCATGGTATTAGGACTCCATGAGGCCATCTCAGAAACAAACCAAACCATAAAATCCACAAGAAACACAACTTCTTCACAGCAGATTTCTCATTTGGAATGTGCAAGCATGAAGGATTGCACTTTAGCAGAGCCTCCTCCTTTGGACCGTTATCAGTGCAGAGCTACAAACTGCACATCTAGAAGTGTTTGAGGTCACCAAGAGGAATGTGTCCTACAAGTCTACCTACAAAAGAATACATGAGTGCTGCTGATTATAAATACAAAGGAACCTCAGCACCGTACTGTACATCTACACAAGCCTAGGTCTAAGAAAACATGTTACAGGGCTAAGATCAATGGTAGAGCTTTCTTGCCTAACATAAGGAAGGCCCTGGGTTTGATCCTAACAAAGATGCACACACTCACGTTTATGTTGTCAAAGCTGAAAAACTAAAAGGCTTCACAATACTGCATTTAAAATGCTCTGTCAAGGACAGGCAAAGCAGTGGTGGCATGGGCCTTTAATCTTAGCACTCCTCAGGCAGAAGCAGCCAGATCTCTGAATTCAAGCCATTCTGGTCTATATAGTGAGTTCCAGGACAGCAGGGCTATAGAGTGAGATCTTGTCTCTAAAACAAAACAAAAACCACCTCTGTTAAAACCTACCATTTCCAGTCACACGTTGGATTACTGTGAATATTTTACTATTCTACAATCATGCAGAAAGAACATCTCCCACAGTATAACATTTATATTTTAAAAAAACCCCTCCAAGCATAGATATATGTATTTTTGTGTATTTGAGGATATTTCATTTCTCTTTAGCCTCACCTTGACTCTAATGGGAAGATTACTTGGTAGCTAATTAACCAAATATCTACTGAGGATTATTACAAAAACATACCAGTTGCCTTGGCTAAATGTTGTCTCTGAGGACGAGATACTTTATGGTCTGTTGTGGTTTATTAAATTTCACTTTTCATGGCACTTGGTGAGGCATCTACAATATCCCCACATACTTTACAATGCTGCCTTAGCTGTTCAGCTGTATCACATGTCACACCAACTGTCCTCACAGAACTCAGCTTAAATGTCCCACCTCTGGGAGCTTTTCCTGAACACATTATTCAGTCTTCCTGGTTTGTCACATGTACTTTACACAGCTATTTGGATGCATCTTGCTTCCTGGCTGGGCTATCAGATCCTTGTGGATAAATACCAAACCAGTCCATTTCACACATCACTGACAATACCAACCCCTCACACAAGCAGGCACTGAATAAATACTTGGCTTAATTTGCAGAACGTTCTTTAATGTCATTCCCATGGGAAAAAAAATATGATGCCAAAGCTTATAAATAAATTTTCCCCATTTAATATTCACTAAATTGACAGAAGTGGAAATGAGGTTACCAAGAAAGCCTTTATGCTCCAAAGTATTATGTAAATATCAGCCAGGAGTTTTAGGTAAGCAAATGGTACAGATTTACTTTAAAGAAAACCCAAAGATCCATGTCCTACGATTTGTAAAGCTCTCTGTGACAGGAATAAGACCTGGGTTTTAGATCAGGGTGCATAAAAAATGATGTTCTAGCCAAGACAGCCACTTCTTGAGTGACACGTAAGGATACAGTCAGTATGTTATTCTGGATGCTGTGAGAGCTACCAGTTTTTACAATGGCTGAGAAAATGGGAAATGTACAGTCGTCTGACTGGGTGGAGGGCACTAAAGGGAACAGTTTAATTTCCCTTTCTAACACCCCCTCTGTCTACTCACAGCACACAGCCTCGCTATGGGCATGATGAGTTTGCCTACTGGGACCACAACTCTCAGGAAGCCAAAACATGCACTAGGGGTGTGAAGACCAGCACAGCTGCCCTGCTGTGAGCAGACAGAAGGCAGCAGCATATGGGAACTGCCCTAAAAATGGAGCAGAAAACAATACAAGTTGCTCATGCTGACACACAGGCAGACAGTGTAAGGATGCAGCTCCTTCTGATAACAGGTCTCAACTAAATCACATCTTACTCTTTTTAGCATATTAAAAGAGACAGATGGTGACATCATATGCATAATTCATGCCATGTCACGTCATTTACAGTGCTATACATATATGCATTCATAGAGATAATTAAATATATAACTTGTATTAAGATGGGATGCTGAATAAGGTTTTATTTTCTATTAAAACAATAGGGATAGGGACAGAAGGACAATATCAAAGTTAAGTGAAAGTATCTTGTAAATATTAGATCAAAATTTTCCCTCTAACTTTGGCTCTCTGCCCCCAGCTGAGCTATCTTGCAAGCCCAAGTTGTGAAATAATTCAGTATGTAGGTGCACTTGTGCAGAGGCCACAGGTCAATGTCTGACGTTTCTTCACTCACCTTCCACCTTAGTTTTTGAGATTCTCACTGAATGTGGAGCTCACTCTTGTGTATAGGCAAGCTGGTCAGTGACCTCCAGGAATCCACAGGTCTTGGCCCCAGTGTTGTGACCCTTCTGGCGCTGGGGACCTTAACTCAGGACCTGATACACTGGCAAGCACTGTCCCAACTGAGCCATTTCCTCGGCCCTTAAATTCAACCTTTTAGCTATGATTTTTGTGGTTGTAAAACTTTCAAAACTTGGCATGATTGTAAAGTTTTTTTGTTTTTTTTAAGTAACTTCCACATCGTGCATAACAGCAGCTGGGAATAAACCAATAATTTTACGAAAGGATAAGTTAAAGGAAACACATGCTGTCACCCACAAACTCTTGTATGGGATAAAGCACACTAAAATAAACATCCATCCTATCAGTTGAATGGGAACTCACTTGGATATGTTCACATAAGTCACCTATGTTCACTCAGGGGATGCATGCTATTGGCTTAGAAACTAGCTATCCTTATTCACAACTCCTGGCCCCTCTGTGTGTCTTGAGTTTGGGGTCCATACTGGATTTGAAATGGTCAGGATTGAAAGCTCCTAACTCCAGGGAAGGAGGCATAACTAAGCCTGAACATTAATAATACAAGGGCTTCCGGTCAGAAACAAAACCAAACCACTCAGATCTATATCCTTCCACCTTAAGGCCCTAACCAAGCCGGTTACTCATCCTTCCGACTCCGCAAAAATGGTTAAGGACTGCACTGGAGCAAGGCTCAGTTCAGAGACAAGCCCGCCCGCCCAAGCTGCCTCAGGTAGGTCACTTCCTAGAACCTCTGGCTCTTTGCCACCTGCACATGCCAATCCTCCAGTCTCAGCTGCCTGGGCCAGTCCCAGAGGCCCGGACCCTTCCTTGCTGTGGGCTCCTTCGGGCTCCCTGGCAGTGGCTGCTCCCACTCGGGTTCGCGCCCTCATCCTGCGAGCCACCGATCGCTGTGCCCTTGGCAAAGTTTCTCAGCCTCTCTGCTGACTGACTCATCGGGAAAACTGAAGACCCAAACAGCAGCTACTAGGGATGCTTCACTGATCAGAAAGTAGACAGTGACCCAGAGCCTCGGAAACTCGGCTTTCGGCTGGAGCCTTCTCCGCGACACTGCTCTGCAGCCCAGGGAGGATCCTGGCGCCACCAATCGTCCCTTCCCGGGACCGTGGCCTCGGTGGCCAAGCAGCGCCCGGCAAGCTCAGCAACAGGCCACTCACCACTACGTGCGCGCCGGGCAGCGCGAGGGGCTTGGGGCTGATGAGCGGCGACACCATGTAGAGGAGCAGCACGAAGGCCACGAGGCCGGCGGCGGCCAGCAGGAGCATCTCTCGGCCGGGAGGACCACAGGGAGATCACGCGCACAGGCAGCCCAGAGTGTTTGGGTTTGTGGGCGAGGGCGGGACCGCGGCGAGGGGAAGAGGAGGAGCCAGGGCGGGGCGGTCTCCGCTGTCGGACTGGTTTCTGAGTCCGCGCTCCCCAGCGTCAGGACTCGGCTGCGCAGGCTCCACACAGGCACCTTGGACCCTCCCGCCAACGTCGTGGGAGGTTTGCAAGCGGTGGCATTAGGATCTCCGGATCTAGTTCATGTCAGAGTCCCGAGATTCCACTCTGAAATCCCAGGCTCCAGTTCGTGTATTCCTGGAGCACTTGAAAACCGGTCGCGGCTCACTTTCGCAGTGTGCCTCCGAGTAGTCGTGAATTTCGTTGGAAACAGTGTTCACCTTGTTACCAAGCAGATGCAATCGAAAACAAGCCATCGTAGTGGGGATTTAATTCACGTACCAGAACATACGATTCTCTGATTTAAAGTGGTTTTAGTAGAGAGTGTCTATCGCCACAATCAACCTGTCGCCCTGCACAGAACTTTAAATCACTAGCAGTTACACTCCAGGTATAGGCAATCACAAACTTGTTTCTGGATTCGCCTATTCATACACATGGAGTTCTAATATAATGATATGCCGTTTATTGTGCTGGCTTCTTTGGCTTAGCATAATATTTTAAAGATTCTTCCATAGTATATGCCTAATATATTAATTAATTTCATTTTACTGCCGATAGTATCCTAGGCTAGATCACATTTTTTTTTTCATTCATCACCTTTTGCTCACCATCACCCCCAACGAACAAACGAAAAAAACAATACTAGGCAGGATAGACAGTAAGGGCTCTTGCCATCAAGCCTGAAGATATGTGCTGGGTAATAGACACCCTGGGGCTCACATAAGAGAAGTGACTGCTGGAGGGTGTCCTCTGGCCTCCACTAGTGTGCTATGGCTTTCACTAACACCATCACACTCACTGAATAAATTTAGTAAAATCTACAGCAGTGTGTAATTTCACACATAGTATATGTGCGAATGTTTGTGTATGCTGCCTTGCATGCAAATCTGAAGCCATGAGTTCCAGACTTTCCCACACTTTACTCCTAGACTTATCTTCTATATTACTAAAGCCTTTTCACTGGACACATCACTTGTGGTGAAACATATTTAATACAACTAGTTTGGAATATCAGAGGCACTTTTTTTGAAATGCTGTTGTGTTTATAAACATCAGTGTCCAGTATTAACCTGATAGATTTGGGGTTACAATCCCTAAACTTCTAAAGCTAGTTGCAAATTGAAGGGTCCCCAAACTCTTCAGCTGAATAGCTGAATAGAAGTCACTGGAAGCCTCAAGAGCTCCAGGAAAGCTGTTACCCTTGTGGTTATGTTTATCACAGATCAGAGTCGGCCAAGAAGAGCACAGGGCAGAGCCTGGAGGGCCCAAACACAAAGCGGCTGTTGTAGTCCATGGCTGGGTGTGACCCCAAAAGACTCCAACTGGGAAGCTGCCAGGTAACTTTGGTCATTCGATCACGTGGGCCTGGACGGAGCTGGAACCTAGCAGAGCCCCTGCCTTTGGACTCTTCTGTTGTTCCTCCTCTGAGAGAGGACCCCAGGCTGGCTTGGTGGACAGCAATAAAAAAGGAAAATCACCTACACTTCCATGCCAAGAATTTTGATTGGGATCTCACCATATATCTTTGACGGAAGATGTCAATTTGGTGGAACTCCATCTTTAAGCAAACTGGTAACACATAGCCAAAACTAGCCACCTAAGTAATTTGGCTCATCTTGCCGGCATCATCAGCCTCTAAAGTTCTGTTTAGGCGGATTCATTTAAGAATTCTAGCACTTGAGAGATGAAGGCAAGAGAATCATCCATTAAGGTTATTCTTAGTTATAGAGCAAGTTTAAGATAGCCTAGCCTAGGCTACATGGTACCGTCTCAAAATAAAAACAGCACTAACAAAAAGTCCAAAGATAATGAGTTACTAGGCTCTTGCTATACTAGTTGTAATTCATCATGACCACAGGACCAAAATAACAGGCAGAATTGTATCACTTTGGGCTTCAGGTTCCCATCACTCTTCTGGGGCTTAGGAAATGATACTTGAAAAATGCTGTGTGGCAGTTTCTGGTATGGTATTCTATACGATTTTTAAAATATATTTTTAATTAAAATATAACACTTTCCCCCTCTCTTTCATCCCTCCAGCCCCCTTCAAGTCCCTTCAGCTCCTTCCATGTTTGCCCTCATTCTTGGATTAATAGCTTCTTCTCGATTATTAGTTACACATTATATGTGCAGACATCCAAAAGCAACCTGTTGGGTCCTTTTATTGTTGATGTGTATTGTTTGTTTCAAGACTATTTTGCACTGGACAACTAATTAGGAGGAACACCTCCGGGATATGAGAATTCTCCCCTTTTCAGCAATCGGAGATTACCTGTAGTTCTCTTCCAGAGGTGGGAATGATCTCTCCCTCATTAGCATGCCTATTGACACTGCTGTTTTCCAGGTCTTGTTAATGTGAAATTCTGAGCTCTGCCAGTTTGTTGAATCTTGAAAAATAATGCTTGCTGAAACAAGCTGGACATCAAGGACCAAATAACT
Source organism: Phyllotis vaccarum (assembly GCA_033318265.1). Taxonomy (NCBI): domain Eukaryota; kingdom Metazoa; phylum Chordata; class Mammalia; order Rodentia; family Cricetidae; genus Phyllotis; species Phyllotis vaccarum. The sequence goes on from JARWLC010000016.1 coordinate 43,531,022, forward strand.
ATAAATAAAATGTATGTATTGCAATATTTTATTTATTGTATTTATACACCATGGCCTTAGGTGTCTGGTTTATTTCATTTAACACGATGCTGAAAAATTCCTAAGAAACAGTAGAATAAAGGTTAACAGGAGCTGAGAGTGGCAGGGGGATTATGAGAAAGTCCTAGGGATGATTAATATTGACGGCTGAACAATATTGAATGCTCTTCAGGCCACTGAGTTACACACTTCAAAATGACAATAGTAAATTTTGTGACATATTCTTTTTACCGTAATAAAAAGAACATAAACAATGCTTCATGAAACTTCATAGAAACAAAGAACAAATCATTTTATTACTCAGAAATATCTGCCATTCAATTTTGCCCCAATCCTTTCCTCAGGGCATTTTCTTAATAACTTCCCCATATTTGGTAGGGTTCATTAATCATTGTTTCTCTGTGTATTTTCCTTTCCCCATGTGAAGGCAGCCAGGTTGCTGCGCTCCCGTGCTACATATAAACAAAGCATAATTGTCTATAAAATGCTTTCCTGTCTCTTAGCTTTCTCTTGCCTCAGTGGTCACTGTAAGAGATTAAGATAAGTGGCTTCCAAAAGGAACTTTGCAAGCAGGAATGGGGACATGGGTTTCACCTCACAAAGTATTGTCTAACCTAAGCCCTCTGCATGTGTGTGATAGTTGTGTAGTTAGGAATGTTTGTGGCCCCTAGCAGTGGGATGAAGATTTGTCCCTGGTGCATGAGCTGGATTTTTGGAAACTAGTCCCTATGGTAAGATGCCTTGTTCAGTCTTGGTGCAGGGGCGCAGGAACTTGGCCCTGCCTCAATTTGGAATGCATGCTTTGAGACCTTATCCTTTCTGAGAAGTTGATGGGGGGGGCACTTGAAAGGAGGTAGGGGAGGGAGGAATGAGAGGAGGGAAAACTGTGGTTGGTGTGTAAAATAAGTGTAAAGATTTTAATTAAAAAACAAGAAGTGTAGCTTGTCTCATGGTTAGAGTTTTCACTGTCCTACCTCAGTTGCTGTATTCCTGTACTTTCTAAGAGGCTAAACCTCAAAGGAACTAGCTGGAGCATGAGTCTGGGAAGTACTGAGTGTGTAAACATACATGTGTGTACAGTATGCAAGGTCACAGGCACATGTGTGAAAGACAGAGGAAAATGAAGGTCTTTCTCTGTCACTATCTGACTGATTGCCTTGGGGCAAGGTCTCTCATCAGAAAGCTCTATTTTGATGAGATTGGCTGACTGGAAAGCTTGCTTTTCCTCTTAATGTTGGGGTTACAGGCATATGCAGCCAGGCTTGGTTTACTTAAGTGGGTGCTGGGAATTCAAACTAAGATCTCAATACTTGTATGGCAAGCAATCTTACCCACTGAGCATCCCAGTAAAGGCAATCCTGGCTGGCCTCAAACTCACTATGTATACCAAACTGGCCTCTACCTTCCAAATTATGGGATTAAGTGTAAACCACTTCACAGTTTAGCACCTCTTATTCTCTGCTCCCAGAAATGAGGGAGAGCTGAGTTTCATCTGTGCACTTACATAATTTAAATGTTGGCTGCAGAATGAGATTTCTGGTCTGTCTGGCCAGGGGTTCAGACCCTCTTAGCCCCAAATAATCACACAAAGGCTTCCAATTTCATGCTGTTTGGCCTATGGTTCAGGCACACTGCTAGCTAACTCCTGCATCTTAACTCAACCCATTTCCATTAGTCTGTCTTGCCATGTGGCCTGTGGCTTACTTGTGTTGTTTTACATGTTGATTCTTGGGCAGATGGATCGTGTCTCCTGACTCTACCCTCCTTCCCCCTATCTATGCTCCGATTTCCCCACCTACTTTCAAGATGCCTGCCATAGGCCAGTCAGTTACTTTCGGAATGATATTCACAGCATATAGCAAGACATTTCAGTCTAATCAAAAAGGAAGGTTTCAATTTCAACACAGCAAAATTACATATAACAAAACAGCTATCAAGCATTAATTATAGTTACAATTTTAGTCTATTGTATTTAGCAAAATTAAAGAAAATATTCTATCATCTATCTTATCCTTGTGAGTCTAAAGTTTCATATCTAATATACCTATTATAACAACTAAAGAAAATTATGCTTATAACTATCTAATCCTCAACTACATCAAAGATCACAGAAGACTATAATATTACCCAAATAAACAGGAGTGCAAGCAACTTCCAAAATCTAGAAATGACAGAGATGACAGCAACTTCCAAAATCTAGAAATGACAGAGATGACACCTGTCTGCCTGGACAGTCATTCAAAGTTCCTGTGTAATGTTGGGGCATCCATCTTCAGCCTACAGGCCTAGAGTCTCTGGCAGACTTTTTAGTGAAGCAGGAAATTTGAAGGACTGCTCTGCCCATTCTGGTATAGCTTGTCAGTCACTTCTCTTTGTGTCCTGAAGAATGTCTAGCAGTTTTCTCTGCAAAGCACGAACCTGAAGACCATCTTGGCTTGTTCTGCCAAAGTTCAGAGGTCACTTTCCTACGGGTCCTACATGTTCAGTTTATACAGCATACTGTCAAGTAGTCAATATAAGAACAGTTTCTTGTCCAAAGGCTAACTTTTGCCACAAAGAAAGTAAATTCTATACGGAGTTTCTTCCATGGCCATCATTTTCTTGAAATATATTGGTGCTGTCAGGAGCAGACCTGTTTCACTGTCCAGAAAAGTCTAAATCCTTAAAATATTTTAAATGCTATATTCTGTAGGTCTTTGAAGTATTAAGATTACCTATTTAACTGAAATATATCTTTGTATACCTAAAAACACCTAACTAACATGACCATAAATTTGGTTATCATGGATGACTATTAATTTGCATTTAATTATACATTACAATTTTAAAGAAATTGCACTAACATAATCTTAAACAAGAGTAGAAATATACATACAGTATAACAAAATTGACTTTAAATTTTTATCAATAAGCCAAAATGCATACCAATGTAAAATATTTTGAGATTAACAGCTACTTTGGATTAAAGTAAATTCAATAACTTAACCTTTTAAATCATTCCTATAGAATAACCTCCCCCTTTAAGAAAGAGATCAACTATGTCTATTAATCATTTATAATAAAAACAAACATTTATAAACAGTATTTTAGGAATTTGGGCGTAGCTTTTCATTACTACTTCCTGCTGATTAAGGGGCGTTGGAAATCTTATGGGGTCCTGAGGCTGGATCATGTTAGTTGGCAGCCTTGAAGCTGATATGACCCTCTCTTCCCATCAGAGATTTTTCAGGGGGACTTACTTGATGAAACCATATTAGCCTAGAAGCAATCCACAGGTTCTTATCTTCTGTAGAAACAAAAACAGAACCTCTTTTCCAAAGCAATATATCCTTAGACACCAATTTCCAAGTCAAGATATCTCTAAAATACATGATGGTTTAACTTAGCAGCCTTTACAATCAAATGTCTTTCTGAAGTTAGCTCATTAACAGTTGAAAAATGAAAACACAATAAGCATAATCCAGACTCTGTATTTTCCATCTTTATGTAACTTATTATTTCTCTTTTAAGGGACTTTCTTTACCCTCTTTCTTTTCTCTCTGAAGCCTATGTACATTTTACACACATTGTAACATGTTTAGAGGTTTTCTCATCTGAATCTGTTTTATTGTGATCCTTAATTCTTTTCTAACAAGAAGAGCTTGTTAGAAATAAAATGCTAGAGTATATGTAAAGCACTGCTTTGGCTGCTGACTCTGCCCTGCTCCGCTTTTCAACATGGTGGAGGTACCAGAGCCACATTTACCTTCCCAATTCTAGGAAGCAATATTAAATATTGTGAAACCTTTTACCATCCCAACTCAGGTGAATCTTAGAGTCTACACTGTCATCAAATAGAGCACCACCATCCGCGGCTCACTAAGCATTTGGCAACTCAATCAGTTTTTGCCACTAAAGCTGAGTCAGGAAGACTCTCTTAAAGGAGCTGTGCATCTGCTTGCTGCCAGCAAACAACAGTCCCAGAAAATCCTGCTACCAAGAAGCTGTCTTTGACTCTGTTCCCTTTTTGTTCAATATAAACAGAAATCTTAAATCCATCATATGGAGCTTGTTGCTTGTACTGAGCCTTCTGTAAGACTTTGGGAACCAGCTTTTTGCAGTTTAAGCTGCGTGCTGCAAATCCACCATTTTGTAATTTATGCCTGGATACCACACCATCACTATACCATGACCCACTTCAGAGACACAATTTGGAAGTCAATTTTGGCTCCATTTCTGTACTCTAGAACCCCTTTTAAGCTTTCTCTGGCTTTATTTGGGTATATATGACCCACACTGGTGCACCATTTGTAGAATGAGATTTCTGGCCAGAGGTCCAGAGGTTTGGATGCCCTCTTAGCCCCAAATATTCACACAAACGCTTATATTAATTCCATGTTGTTTGGCCTATGTCTCAGGCACATTGCTAGCTAGCTCTTGCATCTTAATTCAACCCACTTCCATTATTCTGTCTTGCCACGTAGCTTGTGGCTTACCTGTGTTACTTTACATGTTGATTCTTGGGCAGCTGGATGGTGTCTCCACGACTCGGCCTTCCTTCCCCTATTTATGCTCTGATTTCCCTGCCTACTTCCAAAATGCCTGCCATAGGCCAAGTCAGTTACTTTAGTATGAATTATATCCACAGCACACAGAAAGACATCCCACATCAGTTGGCAGTGTATTAAAAAGAATGGAGGTTTATCTCTAGATACTGCCTCCTGGACTTAGTACAGTAATTTTAGAAAGTGGAGGTCTAAACTAAGCTAAAAACTTTCCTTAAGACATCAGACCTGCATTTAGTGATCACATGGAATTGTGACGTTTTCCCCTACATCATTTTGAAAATTGGAACCTACATTTTCCATAAAAGTGTCTACACCTTGTGGAAGATTCAGTTAACAGCTACAGAAAAAGAGTCAAAGGTTAATTCTCTGTTTTGTACTAAAACCTAGAGCAGGAATCTGGGGAAACTAAAAGGATGCTTGTGCATGAATACACATCACTTTGGAAATATTAAGTTATTGACAGTTGGTTATAGGAATGTTATACGTGCACTGTGCTTGTATTTTTATTACACCATCCTCATATAACCATCATCTTGACATATTTTCATTTATAGCTTTTCTTTTTCTTGGTAATATTCTAGACTCTTCCACATATGGATGCTTTATATAATTGCCATCTCAAACCTTTAAGAATGCACTGACAATTTTCTAAACATCTTTGAATCGAGATCGAAGTCCTACAGTTCTGGCAACTTTCAAGAAATATGTACATTCAGTACTTGGCTTTCAGAAAAGAACAGTGTCCAGTTGCATGTGGGGATGACAGCATGGATTTGCTTTGATGGTTCACACCCTGGCACTAAGTGTATAGGCAACACCAACGTTCAGTCAAGCACCAAGCTCTCTTTTAAAATTTTCCAGTCTTTTTTAACCACAGCTGCTTTAGGGAGATCTATGTTTAAGCCATTTTGTGTGTGTGTAGTAATTGTGAAGTTAAAATTATAATTCATATCTCACTCCTCATCTGCAAAGACACCATAACCTTTTAAAATATACTCACCAGCACAACCACGGGGACAATAGGATTATCATGTCTGAGAGGACTCACATTTCTGTAATATTATCTTATTTACATTCCTACCTTTTCAGTGTGACCTTCCCTTTTTGTAAAACAGAGTCTAATCAGAGTTCAAATATTGTGCTGCCTTAAATTGTAGCTGAAGCATAGGGTATGAGAATCACAATTCCCAGTCCCGCGCCCCCCCCCCCCAACCAGTTTTTGGAGAAACCAGTCAATTTTCTGTAGACTAGTCCACATACTTTGATTCATTTTTTTGCTTTCTCTTCCCAGTAGACTCTGCAATTAGGTCTGGCAGGTAGGTTCAGATTCATATTTTTGCTAAGAATATATCATAAAGACATTTCATATTGCATATGATGTGTTTTCCAAGACACACTTTTCTTATAATGTAATCTTGCCATTCCTCCTGATGATAGGGGTGATAGGTGGGAGGGATCCTTGTTCTATCCTTCTGTGACTACTGCTACCAAGAGTATGGTGATAGTGACTTTGGAGTACAGCTCCACTTGGCTGGATGGTGAAGTTGCTTGGAAACTTCTAGTCACAGCAACCATGCAGTAGTGACTTCACTTAGGTCACCACTGTGTGGAACCTCAGGCCAGTATGTCCAGGAAATTCACAGATAGACACCTTGAGCCTTCCTGCAGAGAGCCGACCAGCTCTCTGTTATTCCACTGCACCAGGCCGCTGATTAAGGGACTCCTAGTAACCACAGAGAAACTGTTCTTATGTTCCTGGCCCACAGGATTTTGAACTGCTTGAAGTACAATACAGACTGAAATAATCTGAGTTATCCTACACCTTCATATATTGATTCATTGACCTTAGACAATAAATTGTTCCTTTTACTTATCTAAGCTCTAATCTATCAACAAGTTGTTGAGTATTTGTTTTTACATTATGCTTTTGTAGTTCACATTATCCACTGTCAAGTTCAATTTCAAATCAAGCAAGCCCCTAAAACCACCATCAGCAGCTCAAACTGCAACACTGCAGAATCTCTCAACTGAGCCCATAGTAATATGTTTGAATTTTATTTTTTAAAAAGATTTATTTAATGTGTATGAGTATTTTGGATGAATGAATTTATGTGCACTACACTTTGATTGGATTGATGGTGATGAGCTATCGGTTGGTTGCTGGTGCCAAACTCCAGCCCTCTTAACCACTAAGCCAACTCTTTCCCCTACATTTGAAATTTGAAACTCACCTTCCTTGTTGACTACTAATATGATCCATTTTCACACACACTTCTAATATTTCCACTTACTAAGATTCTTCTAAATGTTACAAATACATATAATAAAATATTGATGGATCTTGTTCTTTTACTACTAACGTTTTCCTCTTTTAATATAAAAATATGGTGATTGTGAATATATATTTATGTGTGTGACTAACACAATCTAGAAACCTGCAAGATCAAATACGGAGTTTATCTAGATTATTTTAGTAGTGTGACTATAAGAAATGTTTAACACACTCAAGGGAGATCCCTGGGTTTCTATCCTGGCCTTAACCCCACCAGCTGCTCTTAGTTTTCATTTTGATTTTACTGCAGTTGCCAGGAAGCTTTTCAATGCCCCCTTGCTGAACACTTCATTCCACATGGAAATGGGCAATTAACCAGTTTCCAAGTAAATGCTATTGTTAGCCACAATTGTATTTTTCTTTCTTTCTTCCCTCTGTGTAACAGCCCTAGCTGTCCTGGGACTCTCTTTGTAGACCAGATTGGCATCAGACTCAGAGATCTGCCTGCTTCTAGTTCCTGAGTGCTAGAATTAAAGGTGTATCTCACCAAAATGCAATCCTATTTTCAATGCATTGTCAATCTTTGTTCAAGATGCTCAAAGTGAAGAACTGGAATGGTAGCACCATGGATACAGATGGAAGAAAAACAGGATCTCCCATTTGGGTTCTTAAAGAGGAGGCCAAAACCTGCCACAGACCACGAAGGCAGTCTGGATGGATAGAACCTGCCTAAAGGGCATGTATCTGATAACTAACTTTATGATGTCTAAAAAAAAAAAAAAAAAAAAAAGTTTTCTGCTACATCCCAGATCTTGAGACTAATTCCTACCATCAGGTAACAACCTGTCATTCTTATTGACTTTTATTTGGGGAGTTTAAAGTACTTGAAGATATATACAAACAGGCATTTGTATTCCCCGATATTTCTATCACTAGACTTAAGTACCGTTGGCTCCTTCCTCCATTGCTTCCTCCACTGACCAAATGTGTAAAAATATTTAAGCTAAGTATGCTGTGAGCTAGAGTTATCTACATTTTATGCTTTATACAAATTTCAAAATACTGGTCTACTTTTGAAATTCATGTATTTTTACCTGATAAACAGTATCTATAAAATAAAATCTTTTGTAATGAACAACATTCATTATAAGCTGTACTTGGTACCATGTATCTACAGTTTTGGCACTAGGAGGTGAAATGGGAAGATCACTTGAGATCAAGCAATGAAATGAGATCTCTCAAAATAAACAAAGAGCCCTATTCCTTCCAAGTGCTTAGCACAACCCAAAGAAACTCACTAGCAATGCTTGGCCCTTGGTCCAGCTTCATTTTGAAGCAGTGGCAAAGGGTGCTTTTTAGTGTGAGTTGCATTCACCTTGGCTTCAATTCTCTGCTGGCATCAGACAGTGTCTGATTTCTCAGACTGGGGCAAAACACTTCCAATTCATGTGCTGTGCAGCTCATATGGATAAGCAGCCACAGGGTCTTGTTTTCTTAGAAAATGTGTACCTAAAAGTACATAATGGCAGAGTAGGTGTATCACAAGCTCCTCTGCTTCCCTCGACAAAGAGCACATGAAGGACAACTCAGTGCACAGGCAATCTTGGTAACCTGAACTTACTAAAGGTGGAGAGGGAAATGACTCTACAAGGTTTCCTGATGTCCACACATCATGATACAGAGACACAAATATAAAAATGGCTTATGAAGCAAATCCTACTATTCTAGAAGAGTAAAGATACTAGATTCTACAAATAATTCTATGCCCTAATGTAGTGATATATTGTATATTTAATAAAAACAATCTGGAATGTACTCAGAAGCTTTTCTGTCCCGCACAGCCAGTCTCACATCCAATTAATCCCAAATAATCCTACAGAGGCTTATATTAATGACAGTCTGTTTGGCCTATGGCTCAAAAATGTTACTTGCTAACTCTTATGCTTTGAGTTAGCTCATTGTTCCTATCTATGCTTAGCCATGTGGCTTGGTACCTTTTCTCAGTGTACCATTCTTGTCTTGCTTCCTCTGTGTCAGACTGACTTCTCTCTCTACTCTTCCACTTCCTAGAACTGCCCCAGTCTAATTGCCCTGCCTCTACTTCCTGGCTTGTGGCCAATCAGCATTCTATTAAACCAGTATTTATAGTGATATTTACAGTGTACAAGAACATAGTCCTGTAGCACTGAAATATCAGAGGACAGCGCCACCTACAGAGCCAAGCCATGAAGGTTAGGGAGTAGTGACACCCCCTCTCCCCACCCCTACTCATCACTCAAGGCAGAGATCCCTCTGAATCTCTGTAAGTTCAAGGCCTTAACAGAGCCTGGTGGTGGTGGTGGCACACACATTTAATTCTAGCATGAGGGAAGTTGAACCAGGAAGTGAGATTGCAAAGGCAGAAAGAGAGTTAAGCTTCTCCTTTGGGGCTGAGGGCAGGAGACTTGCAGGCCTCGGATTCTGAAAGACAGGCCTGAGGAGTGGGCTGGGAGTGCAGTGCCTGTGGTTTGTTTCTTTATCTCTCTGATATTTCACCTTTCCCCTAATATCTGGCTTCGGGTTTTTATCATTATAGCAAATAGAATTCGTGCAATATCCTAAAAATAGATTTAGGAAATGGAGCAATAACTCCAAGTCACAGCAACATAGAGGTCTTAAAGAACATACAAAAATTAAATGTGAGGGGCTGAACATAAGTGTTGTATGCCTTAGCACTTGGGAATTAGAAGAAAGTAGATTTCTGTTCGTTTCAAGGCAGCTACGTAAAAAGTATAGTGCAATTAAAGTATCCACTTATCAACATTATTCTTACACACTATTTAGTGATATATTTGACAAACTTATAGAACTTTTTAAACTTTAGAATCACAAAAAATTCTTGCTTTCAAACATATTAATTCTTGTTACTCAAAGACTGACTGAACTACATGTGGTAGTTTGAATATGAATGGCCCCTTTGAATGCCTACAGTCATGAAGGCATATCACTACTTGGGAAGATTAGGAGGTGTGGCCTTGCTGGAAGAAGGGTGCATGGAGGTGGGCTTTGATGTTTTCAAATGCCCAAGCCAGGCTCACTAGCTTTCTCTTTTCCTGCTGCCTGCACAGCCAGATGTATAACTCTCAGCTACTTATCCATCACCACATCAACCAGCATCCAGCCATGCTCCCCAGCATGACAATGGCCTCAATTAAATATTTTCCTTTATAGAGTTGCCCAGGTCATAGTGTCTCTTCATAGCAATAGAACATTAAGACACTACACAAACCAATTCATTAGAAAGAATTTAGTGTTGTTCTACCAAGGAAACTTGCAGCTCTTGCACAGCAGTTGAAGAGCATAATTTTAATTTTCATAACTTTTAATTTAATCAAGGTCTTGCTATGGAGCCCAGGCTGGCCTTGAACTCATGAGATTATAGTATTCCACCCCTGATTCTTTAATATATACTCATTCGTAATTATAAATTACTTTTTATCCAATTTATTCTTTTAGAAATTTAGATACTTTATCCTATGTAGAAGGTCCCAAAATAAAAAATACACAAGATAGCCAAAACTAGGTTATAGCAATTTACTTCACATAGAACAGTATATTTCAGGGCTATGATTTTCATTGAATATCAAAAAAAAATCATCTGTACAGAAAACCTAAAGGTAAGCATATAGTATAGCATGTAAAATGTGCAAATATACTTTAAAATGCAGTTACTGTGTAGGACTTGCAAGGTAGAACTGCATAGCAATTCTAGTTAACCTAGTAATTGTTTGCATGTAGTCCATGCAAATGTCCAAGGCACAACTCAGAGTGGGTGCAGAAGTGTGTGACACACACCTGCACATCATTTATTTGAGACATTAAGGTAACATAATGCTATGTTTAATGAGACATCAGTTTATCTCTAAAGCTTCATGAAATACCACACTGATCATGGTTGTGTGGCTAGGATAAACCGCTCCCTGAACTTAAAAGCGAAAGACAAGATTCTTGCTATCCTATATTGAAAAAATTATATATATATATACATACATACATATATATACACACATACACAGGGAACATCCTACAATCCATAAGGAAGCCATTTTCTTATTCTTAAAAGTTCCCATTACAGTATTTCATAGCAAGTCTTAAAAAAATGTATACTTCTTCGCCACCTTGTTTGGTTAAACTCAGCTACAAAAAGACACTTAAGTAGACCACTGTCTTCAACATGAGGATGATGACTTAGAAAGTCTCTTGAGAGCACAGTGAAAGGTGTCATGTGGATATAAAAGCCTGCCGCCTTTAGAGGAATCACTTTAATCTACACAGAAAGAACCAATGCATTACAAAGTCAACAGCAGCACTGGCTGTGGCACAAGCCCCAAACTGACCACAGTGCTCTGTGCTTCACCACTCATCCCTGAGAATAAAGATTCTACCATTCTTAATTTTTAATAAAGTAATTATTTTACACTGATAAGTGTTTAAAGATTTTTCAAGATATGTATATATCATTAGCTTTAGCTCTATTTCAATTTCCTTATTAAAAAAAAAAAACTACATTGATCTTTGAAAGAGTGCTCATGAGAATCCTAAATGCTGCACATCACCTCCTTACTGATTCAGTCCTCTGCTGTTATTCATGCAGCCGCTCACACCCTCACAATTTACAATTTTGTTAATTGGAGAATTTCACAAGTAGTGTAAGAAAAGTATAACATGAACTTAACACTAAAGTGAGATGTTTTCCCGTGTAAGAGTTTTACTGGAAATGATCTGAATGTCATCCAAGAACCGCAAAATACTACAAAAGAGAAGAAATGCAGAGTAGACATGTTCTTACTGTCCTTGCGTTAGCCTTCCTGGCCAAAATCCTCTGTAAACTTCTTTAATTTCAACAAGTCATGTTCATTGACGGTAGGCTTTGTGCTAGACAGTGACCGCAGCATATCCCCCTAGAGAAAAGGAGGGCATTAAGAATGGACTTTACACAGTAAAAACTGAGTTATTAGTTACCAATTTACTGTCAAATAGAAGTCTGCAGTGTCACAAGCTCCTAACAGCAAATCCCTTCCTCCTTGTCTGTGTACCTCTGGATGCTCATGCTGCAAGGACAGTCCCAGCAGCCTGGGGACCAACACCTTCCACAGTCTGGCCAAGATCTGACCTCTGGCCTAACTCTTTACCTTCAACAAGAGGTCTGTTTTCCACCAAGTGTAACTCAGAAGGAAAATAGTAATTGCACAAGAAATTAATAATATATCACAATCACTGTGGAAATTTATACCTAAAACAACAAATTCTGAAAGTCAAGTCTATTAGCTTTTTAATAACAGAAAAATCCTCTATTATTTTAATCCTTCCAATGAAAACTGGAAACTGCATTTTGTAGTAACACCACTGTATTCCTTTTGAACTGTACTTACTGAATCATACTCCTTTCTACTATAAAGACACATTTATATAAGTCACTCAGTTTTACTTAAATGAAGCAACACTACTGAGTAATGAGAAGTTTTTTTTAAGTGAAAACTAATAGTGAAACTGAAAATATGCTAATATCAGAAAGTCATTAAAAATAAATGGTTCCTGTAAAATCACACGGCAAATGAAATAAGGAAATACTCCATTTTACTGTAAATTCTTCAATGTAGAACAGAACATGAAAGCTAACAAAATAATATAATCTACAAGGGCTGCAATGGAAGGGATTTGTGACTAATCAAATAAGCACCAATGAGACACTGGAAGACACAGCCCTATGTAGCATATCAGACCTTCCTCTCTAGATGCTCCCGTGAAACCTAACACAAAACACTTCCAAAACTGGAAGCTAAAGCAGAAAAAGTTTAAACTGAGTGTTCATCAGCAACCAGACTTTACCAGCACCCCAGATCTCAGTAGCTACATCTCACAAATGAAATCTGAAGAAGTTACTTTTATTCCTACAATGTAATTGTATATACAATGAAAAATCTTCTTAAAATCTTATATGGTATTTGAGAAAAAAGTTAAATGTTTCCAGTTAATTAGAGAACTACACATTATTTAAACTTTCTGTGCAACCTAAAGAGGTAAAACAATAATTTTATGCAATATGTGAAAATTTTTAGATGACTTGTAAAGCCAGAAAATTATGCTTTCAAAATATAGACTTCAATTAATATGCCTCACAATTTAAGATATTTTTACATCTAAGTATAGCTAATATTTATAATTCCTCAAGTATTAAATACATGAGCCTGATCATAAAATTCTCTAGCTGGTGTCACAGAAATGAAATGTTTGCTCTTTGACAATCAGTGTATAAAAATTTAAAATGTCACACCCTGGAAACAACTGGCTCCAGGAGTTTATCTCCAGGGACATCCATCCATGTCATTTCCATAGCCCCGGGATCTCCTGGAGAGCAGGGGGTCAGCAGGTCATTTACAATGCAGTTAGGATCAGCTCTTGAGGGTCCACGAACCTGTAATCATAGTAACTTGAATTTATCTGAATAAATGAAAATAAGAATTAAGAGTTTGATCATTATCAGGAAAGTTTAAAATAATATATTTTTATGTCATAGCTTAATATTTCATATGCTAGTTTATGCAATTGTTGGGGTTAAAAAGGAAAAATGCTCTGGAAGAGAGTTGTTATTTCTGGCTACCCTTTCTCTTCTTTTCCTCAAATGTTTACTAAATGGTTTGTGGGAGATTGTGTTGTTTTAATGTAAATAATTATCCCACCCACTGGTTTAATAAAAAGTGCTGATTGGCCAAAGGCAGGCAGGAAGTATGGGTGGGGCTACCAGACTAAGAGAACTCTGTGAACAGGAAGCACAGAGCAGAACACCAGAGAGAAGCCAGAAGAAGCAGAGGACAACCATGCTGCTCTAAGAAAAGGTACCGAGCCCCATGGCTGAACAGGTTAAGAGTCATGGGTTAGATAAGGGTACAGAGTTAGCAGATTATATGCCTGGGCCTTAGGTCGATCAGCTGAAAACTATTATCAACATCTGTGGGTCTGTGGGTCTGCGGGCCTAAACCTTGAGGCAAGGCCTGAAAGACAGGACCAGAAACCTCATACTACAATGGTTGTCACCTTACAGATCAAAACATATTACAAAACTCTATGTTGCTCTTTTCCATAGCTGAAAAACTTGTGACATTTTACAAGACGATTTAGCCTTAAATTATTTAATATTTTTGCCTCTTTTAACAAAAACTTAAAAAAAAAAAATCCTTCATGTGTGGTGGTTTCAATGACTGTCCCCCAGTCTGGTGTATTTGAATATGTGGTTCCCATATGATAAACAGTTTAGAAAGAATTAGGAGATGTGGCCTTGATGAAGGTGTGTCACTGGGGGTGGGTTTTGGGGGTCTCAAAAGCCCATGACAAGCCCAGTTTGTCTCTCTCTGCCTCCAACTTGCAGAGAAAATGTAAGCTCTCAGCTACTGCTCCAGCACCATTCCTACCTGCATGCTCCCTGCCATGATGGTCATGGACTCACCCTCTGAAACTAATGTAAGCAAGCCCTCAGTTAAATGCTTTCTGTATATGCTGCCTTGGTCTTGAATATGGTATCTGTTCACAGCAATACAAAGTAACTAAGAAAACAAGAAACTGTTCTGGGTAGGGTTTTTTTTTTTTTTTTTTTTGTCAACTTGGCACAAGGTACAATCATTTGGGAAAAAGAAACCTCAATTGATAAAGACTTTTATTAGACTGGCCTATAGAAAAGTATCTGAACCATTTTCTTGATTAACGATTTGTGTGGGAGGACCCAGTCCACAGTGCACGGTATCACCTCTGGGAAGATGGTCCTGGTGTATAGTAAAAAGGAGTGCCAGGAAGCAGCACTGCTCCATGGCCTGCATCAATTTCTGTCTCCAGGTCGCTGCTATGACTTCTTTTCACGATGGACTATAATCAAAAGTGTTAAAAAATAGACTCTTCCCTCCTCAGGATGCTTTTGGTTATAGTTTGCTCATAGCAATAGAAAGCAAACTAGGACAAAGTTAGGCTTAATAATTTCTATGTCATCATATGAAACAACATAATTAAAAGAGGTTCAGCAATTTCTAGAAAAAGAATCTTTGTAACAAAGTTGTATACAAATATTTGGATGGCAAACATTTGTATCAAATCAAGGTTGCTTTCAGGCTTATTTCACAGTGATTAATGTGATTGTATGAGTGCTGGAGATGTAAAGTATATCTTTTCAGCTGTGAACACACTCATACTTAGTTTCCTTGTATTTATGTCTATCTTTCTCCCAGCTGCATGACATCAGGGATCTCTGTCTGGTTTTGGCTGCTTACATCCTGGGATAGTGCCAAGATTCTGATCCAGACTGCTCTGGATATCCCAAAAACAGATTTTCAACCACCAAAATGACCCAAAAATGCCTCAAATCACTTTATAGAAAACACAGTACTTTAGGATCATGAATACTCTACCCTGGAAATTTTTTTTTTTTTTTTTCTTTTTCCCCAGTCTTTAGAGATAGGGTTTCTCTGTGTAGCCTTGGTCGTCCTGGAACTTACTTTATAGACCATGATGACCTTGAACTCACAGAGATCTGCCTATCTCTACCTGGCAAGGGCTGGGATTATAAGAATGCACACACACCCAGCAAGGAATTATTTTCAATGCAAAAGGAATACATTGATCACATAACCATACTTATATTATCATATGACAATGAAGCCATTTCAATTTGGGAAACTAGAGAGAGGCAGTCTTGAAGTTTCACTTTAAAAGCACATGACAGGGCAGACTAGAGCTGCTTACCTTTTTGAAATGAGTAGCTGACTGAACTTTTCTAACAGGCTGCATGAGTGCATCCCGTACAATGATACTTATATCTGCTCCTGAATAGCCATCCGTCTTCCTCCCAAGTTCTTGGAAGTCTGCTTCTGTGAGGCTGTTTTGAGTGCTGCCCAAGTGCAGTTTAAACATGGCTGAACGGGCATGTGCTTCAGGCAAAGGAATATAAATGCGTTTCTCAAATCTTAAGAGTAAAAAAAATTACACAATTGGTGTTAAATATATACGCTTAATCCCAATGTAAAATTTGCATATTTAGAAAACCACAGACACATTTAGATATTTTCAATTGTACCAACTTAGGGTGAACAATACCATAGCTAAACAGCCATAAATTTAAGCGCAGATGCACTTAATACCCGTCAACCTCAGGAGACTATCTATGAAATACCAAAAACTAAAATTAGAAGCAAAATAGTCAGGAAACAAGTTTTGACTGGTTTAATCTTTGTGCACAACTTCTGGATCATTTTGGGCTGCCTCTGCATCTGGAATTTATGGTATAAAGGCAAGTCTTATAAGATCTGCACTCTGAACTTGTGATGAACACTGTAATGATGCATAATATAAAATAAGGATTACCATAATTCTTTAAGTTTGAAATAGTAAAACTGCTTAAGTCTTACAGACTGAACATGACACAAAATGTCCTTTTCACTATGAGTTTATTCTAAAAATAATCCTGTATTATTTAGTCCTGTACTATTAATAAACTATTACATCATAGTTTATTAATAATTTTACTTGTGGTGATTTGAAAGAAATATGGCCCCCAAAAGGAATGGCACTATTAGGAGCTGTGGCCTTGTTGGAGGAAGTTTGTCACTGTGGAAGTGGGCTTTGAGGTCTCATATATGCTCAAGATACTGCCCTGTGTTACAGAAAACTATATGGGATGTACAAGATGTAGGACTCTGAGCTACTTCTCCAGTACCATGTCTGCCTCCACACTGCTATGTCTTACCATGATAACAATGGACTAATAGCCCTCTGATCTGTAAGTGAGGAGTGAGCCCCCTCAATAAATGTTTTCCTTTTAAGAGTTGCTAAGGTCATGGTGTCTCTTCACAGCAATAGAAGACCTACCTAAGACACCTACCTGCTTTAATAAAATTTAGGCATTTGGAAACAGAGGAAGCAAAGCAGGACAATTTTTTTGCAGATTCACTTTGTCAGTGATGTTCAAAAAGTTTCTCTTACCTTTACATAAAATTGCTTTGGAATCAGGTCACTTTCTAAAACTGCCTAACACATTGGTGGCATTAGATGCTAATTCAGCACGTTATTAAATCAACACAAGTTGATAAAAAGGACACACGCTTAAATGCTCTTTTCACCATGCAATTAAAGAATGCAATTGGGAACTACAGAGCTGTGAGGAATCTATATACTGCTCCTATAGCTGAAATTTCAATTTTACCTTAAAAATGACAGACTTGTTATTTTAAACAGGGTTTATAGAATCTAAGATGGCCTGGAACTTGCTGCATAGTTGAAGACGGCCTTGAGTTCTTGGTTTTCCTGCCTTCTTCTAAGTGCTGGGATTACAGATGATTGCCACTTGACCCAGTAACAGACATAAACCATCAATTTTTTTTTTTTTTAAACTAACAATCTACCTTCCTAGGCAACAATGGTAGTTCATGCGTGTAATCCCCGCAGTAAGGTTGCTGTGAGTTAAGGCTAGCCTAAGCTACAGAGTAAGGAAAGAATAGCAAATCATTTTGCCATGGATACCAATATGGTCCCCAGTGGCAGCCCACGAACCTCCCCATGGCTTCAGAAAGCAGCAGAGACCACAGACATTCACGTGGCCTTCAGTGGCAACCTGTACCACAGATATCAATATGGCTTCTGATCCCTGCTCCCATAGACTGTAAAAGGCAAGGAAGCTTTTTTTGCAGTGGTATTGATGACTGCAGACTCACAATTGAGAAAAACAGAAAACTTCTATGAAAACCACCACCCCCAAAAGTAACAGTCTAAACAGGAAGTCGCAGAAGAAAACTCTTAAAAACTGGGATAAGGATGCTGAAATGTAGCTCTCCACAACTGATGAGTTCTGGCAGTGATGGAGGTAGGGAAGGACTCAGTTTTCTTTAAAGGGCTGTGGTGTGGGTTGTCTTTCTGTATGTTGTGAATATACTTTATTACCAATGGTTAAAAAAAAGGACTGCTTTAGCCTATGGAAAGGCACCTTGGAAGCAGGTGGAAATCCAAGCAGAGATAAAGACAAAGAAAGGTGGAGTCAAGAGATGCTGCAGGCTGTTGCCCAGAAGGCAAGATAGAATGGAACACAGGTAAAGCCATGGAGCCACAGAGCAATAATAGATTAACAGAAATGGGTTGAGTTAAGTTGTAAAAGCTAGTTGGTAATAAGCCTGAGCTATAGCCCAAACAGTTTATAATTACGACAAGCCTCCGTATGATTATTTGGGGCTAAGCAGCTGTGGAACTGCAGGTCTGGACCTTGGGGCTAGGACGGGCCAGAAACTTCTGGCTACAGGGCTGGCCACCATGTCCCCAGTGACTATATGGACACCACAAATTTAGACTTGCTCTTTCTGTTTTTGTTTTTTTGGTAGTAGGAGTGGGGGGGTGGTCACAAGGATAGGGACAGACCTTCGAGAACTGTGAAATGAGTGTGATGTGGGTACACTCTATAAAATTCTCAAATAATAAAAATACTTTGTTTGGAAAAAGAAAAATCATTTTGCAACCCTTTATATGAATGATTTTCACTGAGACACACAACTGTTTTTGTCAATTTTGAAACATCATTCCTTCTAAACTTAATCAAGACTAAAGTTGATACAAGCAATGTACTTTCCAGATGGATGACTTAAGTAATCTTTATTATAACCAGCAAATAAATAAGCAGTGCTCATTCCTCATCCTCCAACATAAGGGGAGAAAGAGGGCTAGGATTAACTAATAAGAAGGATTTGAAAATAAAAAAAAGATTGAAAATTTATCAGAATAAAATTCTACAAAGTAAAGCGATGTCATCATTTATTATTACACCTGTGATCAGAAATAAGATATTTATTCTATTATCATACCTCCGCCTAATTGCAGAATCCAAAACCCAGGGTATATTTGTAGCTCCCAGAACCAAAATGCCATCATTGTCCACACCAACTCCTGCATTAAAAGGGTATCATTTTAAATAATAATTTGATGCTTTCTTTAAAAAAAAAAAGTCACTGGTGTATACTCACTACAGATAACAGTGTTGTTATATAAGGACTTTCACAGATGTACACAAGCACTCAGAGCAAACGCCCCCAATGTCTCATCTGTCCTCTTCCCATTAGCTCGTTTTGTTCCCTGAGGAAGTTTCTTCTACTTTCATGGTATATAGATACATATTAAGTTTACATTTCTCATAAAATCTAGTAACCACAAACCTGAGAAAATACATTGTCCTCCTGAGACTTAGTTTGCTTAATAAGATTATCTATAGTATATCTATTTTTTACAAATGCTACAATTTCATTTTTTGCAGTTAAAAAATTCTATTGTGTACATGCCCCCCCCCATTTTTAATCTATTCTCCATGCCCTGTTTGTATGTTTGTATGTTCTATTAAGAAAATAGTCCTAAGTAACACTAAAATACTTCATCTTTACAAAACCTACAACTAATCAAAAACCACAGCAGTACCAATCATACTGTTCAAAGAAGCAAATCTAAAAAATGGACAAATATTTTAGATACTTTTTCAAAATAGTTTTCATGAAGCTCCTGGTATATGAGTAGAGAGATATGTAATCTCTTTACTAATAATATCTGTGAATCCTATAAGTAATTACAAAAATGATACACTTATGCAGAGAGTGGTGGTGCCTATCTTCAATCTCAGTACTTGGGAGGCAGAGCCAGGCGATATCTATGAGACTAGTTTGGTCTATGTCTGAAGTCATAGCCAGCCTGGGCTACACAGTAGGATCCTGTTTCAAAACAAAAACAAGAATGGCAATAATAGATTTTCTAGACAAATTCTGTTTAAATTCTTTTTCCACCAATGGTTAAACAAGAAAACCCAGGAGTGCTACCTTGCATTTGAACCAGGAACTCAGTCTTAATTCTCCGTGCAGCTTCACTCTCATTCTCACTTCTGGAGCCGCAGAGAGAGTCAATCTCATCAATGAAGATAATGGAAGGCTTGTTCTCTCTGGCAAGTTGGAATAAATTCTTAACCAGTCTAAAAATAAGAAGAAATAAAGCTGGTAGTTCCTAAAGAGTACAAAAGGACCACAGCAAGGCCATACACCAATATTATTAACAACCACAGAAACTGAGGATCTAATCATGCTACAGGGGTAGAAAACAATAAATCACAACTAGATAATTCACTAAGTTATATACACACAGACACATGAGCATGCATGGGCACACACACAAATGCATACACATACATACTGTTTTTTACACAAAATCAATTCACAGCACGACAGAGAAATGACACCTGTATTACAGTCCTTCCCTGGAATTTAGCAATGGTGATGAAATCTACTAATGCACAGATTGACGCAGTGACTGACACCAGAGACCAACATAAAAACTTACTTTTCACTTTCCCCTAGCCACTTAGAAACAAGGTCAGAGGAAGATATTGAGAAAAATGTCGAGTTGTTTGCTTCCGTTGCAACAGCTTTGGCTAAGTAGGATTTTCCTGTTCCTGGTGGCCCAAATAATAGGATTCCTCTCCAAGGTGTCCTCTTCCCTACAAGTTGTATTAGAAAAATAACACAAGAATTTCAAGACTATTCATTTCAGTTACTGCAGACATTGTCCACACTGAAGAATAGTATAAAAGGTCTTCACTTGAAAGCTATCAGTAAGATTTAGAAGATAGTTTAAAACTAATCAGTCTAAGGTATGTCTTTAAGTGTATACAACTTCCTCTTTCTAGAGACATCAAAAATATATTCACAAAACACTGACCTCCTAATAGGAAGTTCATTTACTTGTTCACTCACCCATTCAACCACTGTATGGAAACCAGAGTACATGATACAGACAGACAAAAGTAGCTCTGCTCCCCAAGGACAGAAAGCTCAGTTAGCAGACTAACACAGGAAAAGTACAACTACAGAGCAGGGACAGCTGCAAAGCCTTGCTTCTACATTTCTGTCACCTGTGCAGGGATGACAAGTGCTACACTCACAGTCTGGAGGACTTTGAGTTCTAACGAGTTCCTGATTTACCAGGAAACACAGGCTAGTGTGACAATCAGCAGCTTCAATGGTTGGGTAATGATATGGGAGTTTTCACTGTAAATCCTACTTCTGCTTAAATCAAACAAGGAATAGGGGAATAAACTTTCTGTGCCTTAATCTGGCTAATCAGAAATTATAGTACTGCCTAAAATATAGTAGGCTGTATATAATTTATAAATTTAAAAATCCACATACAAACTGCAGATGGATACCCACAGTCTGCAGCAGAACCATCCCTGGATGACTAATGCAAAAACTAAGCAATGCTACCTTCATTATGCATGACTTTCGAGTGCATACAACTGTAAGGCAGTGTTGCCCAGAGTGAGTACTCAGTGCACAGAACACCGGAAGGATAAAGTATGATAGTAGGTCATGATATTTCTTATTTAAGTGACTATCTTTTAAATGTATATTAGACACTATTTTTTTCATTCACAGTAAATTAGTAAGTAGTTTTTTAAAAAAATAACTATAATCAAGTAAAAGTAAATAAGAAAATTTAAAATTTAAATATAGGCAAAAATCTCAGTGTATGAACTGTGTGTGTGTCATAACCAGAGTTCAACCCAATTTCTGAACTTTTACACTATCAGTTTTATATCTCTGAGACTGGGCTGTAAACAGTGCCTTGAAGCTACGGAGATGATACAGCCCACAGATTTTTTGATCTATCTGCTATCCGTGATATCACTGAACCTGCTCAGTTTAGAGCCAACATCACAAATATATTCTCTATAGGAACCAGCTTGTTTTCAAAATGAAAAGCTCCTGTGTGTTATACTGTGGGTATAGTCACATCACAGACACAGCCACTAGCCACAAAAAGGACAATGTAAAATCATTCAGCACAGCAGATGATCACTTATACCAGAATTAGAGCTTGGGCTAGCTCCAGGTGCTGTGGTCAGCAAAGCTCTCTTCACAGCATAAGAAGTGCTTTCTTTTTCCTTAGAGGATATCATCTGAGAAGGTTATGTAATTCTTAACTTGTTTTAAAAAATGGTAACACTTCAAAAACTTAACACATGACTACTACACAAATTCAGACAAAAGTCAGAAGACAAAGTTGACCTACAATATAATTATATTCCCTAGCACTTAATAGCATTTTAAAGTCAACACATCTACATTTACTTTTAAGCACACACACATTTACTTAACAAACATGGAATCATATTGTATATTGTTATAACTTGCTTTCTGATCTTTATAGTAGCGTGGACATCTTCCAGTACATTATCATGTGGATTCAAAGTTATTAATATGGATATATACACTATATTTTAATGAGTTTGTAGTACTCCAGTGATTTATCATAAGTCCTACTGGCTGACAATTAGATTATTCTGCAATGTATAGCTGCAAATGTAGACATGAAAAAAAGGAATAGCTTTGTGAAAAGAAATTTATTATATTTAAACTGTCAACTGAAGGTAATTCATGATGTGGAGGCATAAACTCACAATGCTCTGCCTTAATATATTTGAAATTAAACCATTTAGAAGTCATTTCACCTGTAAATAGATGAGGAAATTTAATCGGCAGAATCACAGCCTCTTTAAGTGCTTCTTTGGCTCCTTCAAGTCCAGCAACATCACTCCACTTCACATTTGGTCGCTCTATAACAATGGCACCTACAAGATATCGGGTCACCTTTACATTGAGAATGACTAGTTCAGCCAAGTTAGAAAGCAACATTTAAAAACTACTCTCTAAAACTGTCTGTAAACGCTCTCAGTATTAAGGCTCTTTTTGAAGTAGTATAATGGTTGTTGTAGGAACTTAGGTGGTTGGCTGAGCAGCTATGGGCAGGACTCAAGGCCTAAATTTCCGCTCCCTCGGTAGTGATGTGAAAATAGAACTACCTGGCCACACCACACAGACAGGCTACCACAAGGATCAGGTGATACGTACTGGAGGCATAGACTGGCTCTGCACTGTGGGAGATTTGTTGTTTCATTGTAAATAATTATCCCACCCACTGGTTTAATAAAAAGCGCTGATTGGCCAAAGGTAGGCAAGAAGTGTGGGTGAGGCTACCAGACTAAGAAAACTCTTGAGAACAGGAAGCACAGAGCAGAATGCCAGAGAGAAGCAGAGGACAACCATGCTGCTCTAAAGAAAGGTACTGAGCCACATGGCTGAACAGGTAGAATCTGAGTTAGATGAAGGGTAGAGAGCTAGCAAGTGATATGCCTGGGCCTGAGGCCGATCAGCCTAAAACAAACTGTAAGCATCTGTGTGTCTCTGTGGGTCTGTGAATATGCTGGTCTAAACCTAGAGGCAAGGCCCAAAAGTGCGGGCCAGAAACCTCCTACTACACTGCACCATCAATGTACTTCTTCAGTGAGGCTGAACTATTTCTCTTGTTAACACTCTCAGTTGAGAACACCAGAGAGAATGTGGTTTGCTGATTTTACTAAAGACAGAAAGACAGGAGACAAAAAAATCAAAGGAAAGACAGAAGGGATGGAAATGAGAGAGGAATAGATGCTGAAAAAGACAAGTTTGTCCTGAAAGATCTGCAATTCTTTCTTGAAATCTGCTGAACTTTCTATCTGGCTTTAAGCAGAACCATTTTTTTTTTTTTTTTAAATTAATGAAGTTATGTAGTGGGACTATGTTCTGTTACATTGTAAATAATTGTCCCATCTACTGGTTTAATAAAAATGCTGATTGGCTGGAGGCAGACAGGAAGTGTAGGTGGGGTTACCAGACTAATAAAACTCTGAGAACAGGAAAAGAGATGCCAGAGAGACAGCATGAAATCACCACGATGAGATGCCAGCAGGCACAGAGGAAAGAAGTTGAAATGCTGCTCTAGGAGAAGGTACTGAGCCACACGGCTGAACAAGGTAAGAATCATGGGTTAATTTAAGAGAAAAGAGCTAGCAAATTATTCACCTGGGCCCCAAGTCAATCAGTATAAAATTAATATAAGTGTCTGTTTCTGTGGGACTGCATGTCTAGACCATGGGCTAGACAGGTCAGAAACTCACTACTACAAAGTTACTTAAAGGAATAATTTAAGTTTTTCAGAGCAGTGCATTCAAAAACTACAATAACTATTACAATAAGAGTCCAAGAAAAATATCCTGTAATGTATCAGAAGAAATCTCTAGCTATTTTCATCAAAAGCTTTTCCAATTTTCAAGTACATAGGAACTACTTTACCATAAATCACTAAACAGCCTAATAAGATGAGAAGTAGCCACTCTGCTGGGGAATGGCTAAGTCTGCAAAGTCCATGCCATGTAAGCATGAGAATCTGAGTTCAAATTCCCCAGCATCCATGTCAAACTTTGGTAGTGCATATCTGTAACTCCAGCAGCCAAGCTCAATCAATGAGTTCCAGGCTCAGTAACAGAGCTTGTCAGATACTTGATGTCAACCTCTGGCATTCTGGCATTCTCACGCGCGCGCGCGCGCGCGCGCGCACACACACACACACACGAACATACACAAAAAGATGACAGTTTTTTAACAGAATACAGACACCTTCATATACACGAATCACTGATTATGAAATTACTCTTAAATCCAATTTCTTGTTGTTAAGAAATACCTATGATTCTAAGCCTATATTTGGTCAGTATAAAAAATCTTTAGTTATTAGGCTAAAATTGAATGAAATTTATACTTTGCATCAGAAAAGTTCAACTTGGTACAAAATGTGCTTGTTTATGTTCCACTAAGATCAGTAACTTTATGATTTAAAAAAACCTATACCACATGAGAGGGCTTCACTTAGTAAATGAAAATCAATTCTCTTTACTCATGGATATCTTCTTACTAACTCAAGATTTTCATGTAATCTAACACTACAAGAAGCTGGAGAAGTTCTAAATGCCAGGTGGGTGTGCACCTGCATGTGATGTCAGCATGTGGGGGATAGAAAGGATCTCTGGAGCAAACTGGCTAACTAGACTGTTAAATTGGTGTGTCTGGGATCAAGTGAGAAACTCTGCCTCAATACACATGATAGAGAATGCTCAAGAACAAACCATCACTGGCTTCTACATACACATACCCTTTCCAACATGCCATGA
The DNA here is from genome assembly GCA_033318265.1 of Phyllotis vaccarum. Classification (NCBI taxonomy): domain Eukaryota; kingdom Metazoa; phylum Chordata; class Mammalia; order Rodentia; family Cricetidae; genus Phyllotis; species Phyllotis vaccarum. The sequence continues at coordinate 43,555,959 of JARWLC010000016.1, forward strand.
GTGCTAACACACATTGTGGGAGATTATGTTGTTGCATTGTAAATAATTGTCCCACCCACTGGTTTAATAGAAAGCGCTGATTGGCCAAAGGCAGATAGGAAGTGTGGGAGGGGCTACCGGACTAGAAAACTCTGAGAACAGGAAGCACAGAGCAGAATGCCAAAGAGAAGCCAGAAGAAACAGAGGACAACTATGCTGCTCTAAGAAAAGGTACCCAGCCACATGGCTGAACAAGGTAAGAGTAATGGGTTAGATGGAGGGTAAAGAGTTAGCAAGTATATGCCTGGGCCTTAGGCTGATCAGCCTAAAAACTATTGAAAGTGTCTGTGTGTCTGTGCAGATCTGCGGGTCTGTGGGTCTGCGGGCCTAAAACTTGAGGCTAGGCTTGAAAGTCTGGGCCAGAAACCTTGTACTACAACACATGAACATGCAATTAGATATGCATATACACCCTTCCCTCCTGCACTAATCATGCATAAACAGCCCCTCTCTTTTTGAAGACAAGGTCTCCCTATGTAGCACTGGCTGTTTGGGACTCACTATATTGATCAGACTGGCCATGAAACACAGAGATCTGTCTGCCTCTGCCTCTCAAGCCCTATAGGACTAAAGGCATGCATCACCCTGCTCAGCTTACTTCCATACATAACTAGCATTTTTATTAAAGTTTAAAGGTGACTTTGCAATATTTCGTTGTGAAAGATTAAGTGCCATACCAACCTTAATAGTTTATAAAATTAAAAAGGCAAGGTAATATTACCCAAAAATATAAATTGACTGTACTTCCAAGAATATAAATGTACTGTTTTCTTAAAAAAAATGGTACTGTATATTGTATTTAAATATTATTAAGAGGCTGGTAAAATGGCTCAGCAGATAAAGACACTTGCTGTCAAGCCTGTGATCCAACTTTGATCCCCAGAACTATAAGACAGAAGGAACAAAACCGACTTCTGAAAGTTATCCCTCGACTTCCACACACACGCACAATAAGTAAATGCAAAAAAATTAAAATTAGGTAGACATTTAATTTTATAAGTCCCTTATTTAGCTAACAGAAAATTCAAAACATAATCCATTTTAATACCATAATTTAAAACACAAATAAAATATTGAAATATTATTTCAGGAATAAAACATCTAAAAAATGATTTTGTGTGTGTGTGTGTGTAGGTGTGCAGTCACACACGTGTGTCTTGTGTGTGGAGGCCAGAGGACAACCCCAGGTTCATTCCTCAGGAGCCACTCACCTATTTATGAAACAGCTCACGAGCCCAGAGCTCACCTGGTAGGCTGGGTTGGGCAGCCAGCATACCTGAAGAATCTACCTAGCTTCACCTCCTGGCTCTAGGATTATGAATGCATGTCTGGCTTAAGTAATACATTCTGGGGGCTTGAACTCAGGTTATCATGGTTGTACAGCAAGCATTTTATTAACTGGGGTATCTTCCCAGCTGTTACAAATAAAAAGATATTAATCCATTAGCAACCATAAATTTAAAAATGGACAAAACTGGGCATGGTGGCACATACCTCTAATTCCAGAACTTGGACAGTAGAGGCAGAAAGATCAGAAATTCCAGGTTATCGCAGCTACAGAAAATAGACAAAACCCTCATAGGAAAGGCCATTCCCACTCTATTTCTGAGTTTTACAAAGGTTTCTACATCTAAATGTTGTTTTAGGATTTACAACTCATAGAAATTTACAAATATCTCTGCTAAAACCTCTAATTATCAGAACTGAATATAAGGTTGACTTTTTGCTTGGGGGAGGGGAATGAATAGGGAGAAACAAAACCAAAGCAGTAAGGCAAACAGACAGGAAATAGTATCTGGCCTTATAACTCAGAAGTGTACTCAGTGTAGATCAACTGACTGTATGCATGTACAGTGAGTGTCCTATCTTTGGGCAGGGCAGGGCAGGGCAGGGCAGGGCAGGGCAGGGCAGGGCAGGGCAGGGCAGGGCAGGGCAGGGCAGGGCAGGGAGTTACCAGGAAGGAATGGGATCAACTGCAACAAAAGTTTCTGGCATATAAACAAAAGCCAAACCAACCCAAAAATGACAAGATAACCTTATTCTCAGGAACTGGAGGAGAAATGGCTCCTGGCTAAGAGAGCATACTGTTCTTCCAGAGAAATCAAGTTTGGATTCCAGAACCCACATTTGGCAATTTACAGCTGTTGATACTACCAGCTGCAAGAAGATCGAGGACCCTCTTTTGGCTTGTGTGGGCATCTACTCACACAGACAGACACATAAACAAAGATAAAAATACAAGAATAAATCAAAAAACAAAACAAAAACCTATGTTCTCTACCATAATTCTACAGTTTTCAACATACTAGGTTTATAGTATTCTTTTACATATACCCACATATGTGGGCAAGACAGAAATATTACCAAAATGAAGAAAGTAGTGTGGCAACATTAGAGAGACATCTGAATGAACAACACACACACACACACACACACACACACACATTCACTCACTCATTCTCACTATTCAGTAACCAAAATGAGCCTACAAAATGGGAATCCATTCTAGTTAAATATTTTGTTAGGTAAGATTCAAAATTGCAAATACATATTACCAATGACTAAGCCTTTTATTTGAAAAGCCACCAACTAACATACAAAAGAACAATCATGTCTCAGCAATTGAAGAAACCAAAGCAGATGCCTTTTTTAGATATGCTGAGCTACATTTATTAGAATTCATTAAGATATTGTTGCATTATCTTGCTTTTCTTTCTCTGAAAGAAATGTCCATTTTCAAGATTCAGGTTCTGAGAGATTGAGGAACTTGCTCCCAATTTGAAAGCTTTTAAGTAGCAGATCTGAGTGGAATCCAGATCTGCACTTATGGTTGTTCCATTATGCCACTATAGGACAGCAGAATCAAAGAGTGTTGACATGTGTAGTAGATAAAAAGAGAAAAGAAAATGTAATAAAATAAGCATATCTGTGAATACTCAAAAGTAGAGGGGGAAAACGAAGAAAATGAGTAAGGGACTGCAGCCCTGGCAGAAGAACCACTGCAATTCCTCATCTATTTAGTTCCTTGGGCCTTGCATTGTGTTAATATTGTCAATGCTACTTAGGGGCAAATAAATGAAAAAGAGAAACTTTTAAAGGCAGACAAAAACAAACCATTTTTAACTCCATTTTAAAAAACGAAAATATCAGAAAACCTTAAGAAAAAATCCTAGTCTAGAACCAAACAAGTACATGACCCATCAGCAACTAAATCGATATTTTGAAACTAAATGAAATAAAGGAAAACAGAACAGTTCAAGCAGACAACCCATGAGTCTTTTCAATAAGAGTAAATTTAAAAATGAAATCCAGAGTAACCTTGAAGTTGATTCTGTAGTTTCTTTTTCTCAGGATCATCAGATTCTGCTTCCCCATCACTGTCATTCCTAATGAAAAGAATTTAATATATGCAAAAGATCACTCATTACTAATAAACAATGCAAAAGTGAAGGAAAGATAACCTGAAATATTTAAGCAAGAAAAGACATTGATTGATATTAAAAATTATTTTTATTTAAGTGTTTCAAATGATGCTTTAGGGAATATATTAAAATAGGAAGCAGGCAAATAATCAATAGGGAACTATGCACTGGTAATGGACAAGACCAGAATGAAGTCAGGCACACCTCCATCTTCATGACATACTCGTGTATGTATGCACACATAGGTTGTATGCCATACACTATTCAATGAAGGGTTTAAAACAGAGTGCAGGAAAGCTGTAAACAACAAAACCCACCAGGACCAGGCCAAATATAACTCAACAAAACTTGATGCTAGGAAGAAAAGATGTAATACACAATTATCTATAATATAACCCTTAGCCTAAGGCTCCCCAAAACAGGTAAAGCTTCCTGGTAAATATCTTCTGAACGTCAAAGAAAACTGGCTCACCTACTTGCGCTAGTTAGTTTTTAATCAAGCTGATACGAGCTAAGCCTACCCAGGAGGTAATCTCACTGAGGAATTGCCTTCATCACACTAGACTGGACTAGACTGGGAGACATCTGTGCGGTACTGTCTTGATTACTAATTGATGTAGGAGGACCCAGTCCAATACAGGCAGTGCCTCTGTAGACAGGTAAACGTGGGCTATACAAGAAAGCTGGCTGTGCAAGTGAGGAAAAGCACACAGTAAGCAGCATCCCTCCTCAGTCTCTTTGGTGATGGACTGGACCCTTTAACCTACATTAAAGCCTTTCTCTCCACAATGCTTTTCCTCATGGTATCTCAGCACAGCAACAGAGAAACAAACTACAACAGTACTATTTCACATCAAGGGATTTACACTGAGAAAATAATCTTAAATGTCACCACAAGGACAGTCACATATACAGTACACTGAGAAAAAATAATTTATGTCCAATTATAGTATAGAGATTAGCCTTATGACAGAATAGATTAGCCTTATGACAGAATACAGCTTTTGAAAACAATGTTGTAGAAACAATTAATGGAAAAATGTTTCTGATACGATGATGGGTGAAAAGAGATTCAGAGAAGAAAAGTCTTACCAACTTTCAGATTTTAAGATACACAGAGAATTTTAAAATCTTGATTGGACTTGTGGGGTGGGCAAGCCTTGGTTATTTATAGAACAGCAGGTTATGAATGAAGTAACTACTGAGAGCAGAGTCACTGACACATGGATTCAAGTTTCTCATGTTGTAAAGAACATTTAAAATAAGCTTCCCTTTGTAGGTTCTCCTACAAACAGCCTTTTATCAAGGTGAGGATTGCTTGCATGAAGGGCAAATCTTCAGGTAAGAGTACTGGTTTGCATGGAAGAAACTGAGGTCTCTCTGTGTACTTCTGAGCCCTGGGAATACTTGGTGAGGGAGGAGGCAGCAGCAAGATCTCTACTAGCACATAAAATGCCATAGGCATGAATTCACTCTATGTCCCCATACGATATCCTGCTAGTCTTCCTAATGATGGGAGCTCAAAGTTGATTCTCTGTCCTCAAAATCTGTAAAACTCAGCCAATGTGAGTCCTGCTGCTAGTAACCAAGACTGGCTCTCTTGTCAGGTGACCTTTGTAGATCAGATAATTCCAGGGTCCTCACTAACACTGCTTGTGTCCCAGCAGACTGGGAAGAGCAAATGTCTCTGCTGGCAGAAATATGTGAGATGTACACTCATGATAAATATGAATTTGTATATTTCATTTTGGAAATTACTATATAAAGAACATAAAATACTCTGGGCATACCACATAAACTCTGTTTCCTAACCATACCTTAGCAGAGAATACTCTAAACTTATAATTTTCTTCGTACTTTGCCAAACGGTTTAAGGAAGGTCAACTCTAAATTTTATACTTCTCCTGTCCTTAAATTTGGCAATGCCTAGTAAAGAGGTAAAATTTCATCATTAACAAATGTGGGAGGGGAGCGTCGCCTACAGAGCTCCAGTCCTCATTCCCTCATGAGCTTGGATGTCATCTAAGGAACTTGCATCCTGCAGAACATGAACTGTGAGCATCATAGGCTCCAGGGCTCACCAGATTCCCAGTGCTTCAAACCCAGCCCACATCTCATTTTCCTAATGTGTCATCTGGATCCATGATGCATCCATTCATAGAACCATCAAGAACAAACCTAGCTAGAATACATTCTCCCTGCTTACCAGAGCTGGAAATTTCTTTACATTTGTAATACTTCATGCATCTAGGAAGACATTCAAAACCTGGAGTTCAGTTTTTAAAAATTGTGCTGTTGCTTTCTTCACAATGACATAACGCAAATCACATTTTTAAAAAGTATTTGCATAAAACAAAAATTACTGACATTACTGGGGTTCATTTTCATTTTATCCACAGCAGACTTAATTCACAGATCACTCCTACTGACAGTCAGGGGTGTGTTGGTGCCCACAGTGTTTTCCCTGTCACTTGAAAACAGTCAGGGAGGTATAAAAATGCATAACCATAGATCAGCAAACTTTGGTCTTTGAAAGGCCTGATGGTGGTAAATAGTTTAGGTTTTGTGGTCATACAATCTGTGCTGTAACCACTCAACTCTGTTGTTACCGTGCAAGAGCTGCCTGAGATGACCGTATATTTGCAAGGCTGTGTCTCAATAAAACTTAATGACTGAAATAGGCAACAAGCCCATTCTGGCCCATGACTCATGGCTGGAAAACAGCTGGCTTAGACAAGAGAAAGGAAAGGTTATAGATATAAAATCTAATGCTTTATAATGCATACCCCTTCTCATCATCTGGACCTGACTGCTCCTCTTTCACAGGCTTCTGTGGTTTCTTCTCTTTCTTCTTCAGATATTCCTTTAGTTTTTCTGCTCTATCAAGATATTCTGTACACTTGGCCCTGATACTTTGCTTGGCTTTATCACCTTGTGCTTCATCTGTAGAAGGGAATAAGACAGTATTTCATTAGCATTTGTTGTACTTTAAATATGAAATGTCCCCACTAGGACATATATCAAACACTAAGACCCCAGTGGGTAGTGCTGTCTAGGAAGGTTATGGAACATTTAGGAGATAGAGCCTTGCAGGAGGAATTATGTCACTGGGGGTGGGCTTTGAGGTTTAATTATCTGGCTCTGCTTCCTGCTCTCTAGTTTCTTATGTGTTGAGGAGCTGTGATCAACTGGCCTCCTGACTCTCATGCTAGCCGCAAGCTCGCTGCCACGTCTGGAACTGTATGTGAACCAGAATGAAGCCTTTCTTCCCTAACGTTTTCTGCCAGGGTATTCTATCAGGATATCAGAAAAGCAACTAATATAGTATTCAACAGAGAAAGGTTCAATCTTAGAGACAGACTTTTAATTTTAACTAGGAACGTCTATGTTGGAGAAGACAGGAAAAAGCATCACTAATTCATTGTATTCAATGATTACCACCCCTTTTCTGTTCCTTCCTGCTCAGGATCGGAGGCCAACAGTGGGTGTGAATTCAAAAACAAACTAAATAAAAACCTCAGAGCAAAACAGTAGATATTTATAAAGTTAATGTTATACAATAACAAAGTATTCAACAGGCCATAGGTTTCAAATTCTTCCCTTAACAGTTTACGGACGGACAGCTGAAAGTTGACTTATATAAAACCAATCACCAGAGACAACACACAATTCTGAATGTACAGTAGTGATTACTAAATGCTCGGAAGGGGGTTAGAAAATGGAAAGTGGATGCTCATTGTACACTGTGTGCATATGTTGATAATTAAAATTAGCACAAATAAATGAAAGTTTTAAGATATTAAAAGATAATCAGAATAAAGCAGGAGTAACTCTCCATTAACATTCTTGTCTGCTTTATTTCAGAGATACAAACAACAGAAATCACCTACCTTATGTGGACCAACAACATAGTATCCTTATTACATAAAGGCCTCTATCAAGGTTACTTTAAAATGTGGACTTGAACAATACAAGCAATGGACAGAATTATCCTCATGTCTCTTATATGTTCTCAGTTTTCTTTAGCACAACCCCTTCCCTCCACTTAAATGGGAAAGCTCAAATTAAAACAACCCAATGCACTAAGAGTAAGATTGGTGAGAATCGTACAGGTTTTCAGGTACTTGTTTCTCAGTGTTGAAGCTCCAGTTCCAAGAATAAAGCGTGGCACATGATAAACATCAAGTATGCATTTGAAAGATACACTTAGTATTTCCCAAAGTATTATGACAAAATCATTTCCAACATACACTTAGGAAATAATTAAGTTCAAATCATATAATCTGGATATACCTATAAAATAAAGCTTTCTCCACTGAATACATAAAAAGATTCTGGGATATGAAATAACAACTATAACAGGTGTCACACCTGTTAGCAGCACTAAAAAATTAGGAGAAAAGGGACTGTCTTTTTAATGGATAGCTTGGATCTTTAGAATTCTCTTGGCTTTGTGTTTTAATTTTTATAAATGTTACATTTTTTTCCCTTTTAGTGCACAACTTTAAATAAAATAAAGCATGGCTTACATTTAACAACATGGAGAAAATATTGAACAGCATGTTGGTAGAGTTGAAGAGCTTCCTCATAGTTCCCAGCTTTGTCTTCCTGGGCTGCTTTGCTTGCAAGATCTATTGCTTTCTGTTTGAGGGAGGCAAAATAATAAACTTAATATGAAAGCATACATAAATCTTAAGTTTGAAGCAAATAATGCCCCCCCCCCCAACACACATAATGGGAGAGGCAGAAAGATTAAATTAAAAAGGAGTGGTTAGGGAAGTTCTCAAAAAGTAAGTACTGCTGGATTAGAGTCATGGCCCAGTGGTTAAGGGCACTGGGTAGTCTTCTTGGCAACCAGGATTCAATTCTCAGCACCCACATGTCAGATCACAAATGTCTGTAACTCCAGTTCTGGGAATCTGATACCTTCTTCTAGTCTCCATGGGCACTGGGCACACATCACTCTTACTGACAGTCAGGGGTGTACACAGTCTAAAGCAGCCTTACACTAACTCTTATCTATGATGAATGCCCCACTTCACCTTTGGTTTAGGACCTGCACAGGGACTTGTTCTTTTAGAGCTCTTGGCATTTCCTCTGCTGTCACTCTACTTACCTTGTGTGTGGCAGTCAGCCCACATCTCTCCCTACTGCAGGCGGAATACAAATGCTAGGGCACGGTGTATATGGCCTTACATGCCACAGTCCCGAGCTCTGTACTGGAACATTCTAGTTCTACCTCAGCTGGCAAATCTTCAGAAAAGGTTCCCTAGATCTTCTAAACTGGGGCAATGTTCTGTTCCTACATCCCTCTCTATCCCATCATTATGACTACAGTGCTGCTGTTCACACTCACAGACCACCTCCTCACAGTAATCCATAAAGACAGACATAGTACCTACAGCTTTTGAGCCCAGAATGGCACTGGTAAAGGATGGGCACACCATCAAGCTGCTGAATGAGTGCAAACTCCAGGCTTCTTTTCGCTCTTAAAGCACTTCTGTCTTTGGTTATTCCTATCATCTTAACTACAATCCCTCTCCTCTAGGTATTTCCAGCAACACGCAAGCAGCTCTGCTTCAGGATTCATCCCTTTATAACTGACACTAAAATATTCCCTCAGAATTTGGTCTGAGGCTCAGTTCTATTTATGTCTTCTCTACACAAGATGTTTATAAGGACTCAGGGATGACAATCTTTATGATGCTGATTTACAAATTTATCACAGTTTTATTACAACAATGTCCACATCATTCCTATGAATAAAACTTTTTAGGTTGCTATAAGTATAAACATTTGTTTTTGCTATTATTTATCTTTTGCCCCCCCCCCCCTCGACTAAAAGCTCCACAAAATCAGGGGTTATGTCTTCACTTTTGCAGACATCATCATAGGGCTGGCATATGACCAAGTGACTTTATTACTCCAGGGTCAGCCAGGACCTAACCATGAATATAAAGTACAAAGATTTGGAAGATCTGAGACTGGCTTTTTCTGGAAAGATCATGTACTATCTAGCATAGAAAATCCTAGGAAACAGCATCCTGATGAAGAAGTTCCAACCCTGTCTGCCACCGCTGACCTTTTCTCTATGCTCAGGAGTCCATTTCCATCACACCCTTTGATGTTTATCAGTGACATGCCTCTGGACTGTTCTGTCCAAGCCTTCTCTTTTTCAGTTGGGGTCCTCCACTGAAGAAAAATGAGTTTAAACTCTGTCCCAGACCAATAGACATACTATCCTATTAATAATGTACCAGCTTTCTTAGTTCTTAGACTTCTCTCTAGCTGCCATCTTAGCATCTCTTTACCACTACAGCAAAATTTTAAAAAGCCCCAAGTTCATTTGGGCTTTTTGGTCTCCTATTCTCAAAATGCTGTCTTCTGACCATTAAAGGACATGTTCATGCTCATCTACCTCTCTACAGGAAGCACCAGTAACAAAAACCCAAACAGCATTTCCTTTCTTGGTCTTCATTACACTATTACATGCTGGCTGTGCTGGGATATTTTCCAGGGTCTTTGATATGCTATAGGGTCCTTGTTTTCTTTTCATTCTGGAAATTCTGGGTCTACCTTTATGCCAACTCCCAAATCCTTATTTCTGGTATAGCTCCCAGGTATGTATGTATGAAATGCTCATTTGGCATTCCATTTGGTTGTCTCAACAAATATTTCACTATTAGTTCAGATCTCAATTTCCTTTTCTTCTCTCCATGCATGTTTGTCTTGTATCTTCAGAACCAACTTATAACCATTCTGATGGTCAACCCAAAACTCTTGGAGAAAATCCAGACTCTGACCCCCCTCTCACATTTTAATTGAAGGTACAGACTAAACTATTTTCTTTCTTAAAATTTTCTGTGCACCAACCTTTCTCGGCCACTTAAAAAATAGGAACCGCCTCATTTGGCCAGTCACCACCTTCCACCACACAGACCTCTGTCTTGTAACTGGTCTCCTTTCATTAATACTGGCTACCAGTCAGATTTGTTACTGTATGCAGATGAAAATTTGATTCTGAAATAAAGTGTGAAAATAGTGCCACTGCACTGTTCAACCATGTACAGTAGAATGAGGACCCACTATGGGGTGTAGCACACAAACTCCTGTGATCATGCTCCTTCCTTATACACCAAGTTCCTGTCATATCAAATTGTTGGTACAACTCAAACCTAGTAAGGCTATGCGTGCACATAACATCCATACAAAAAAGACCCTATGTCATTGATGCTCTCCGTGTAAAAGTCCAGCTTCTCATGGCTTCAGTGCTAGTACAGACCTCAGGGTGCAACTCACAATGCAAGGTACAGTATATGCTTCTTAGATTTCTACTGTCCCTTGTATACGCTTCTAATGATTATACTGTGTTCTATACAGTTGCTGTCTGCTTTCATATAAGCCACTGGATTTGTGCAGACACAGGCACACAGAATTTTGCAGTGAAAGAAAACCACAAGCTTGTAAGCATACAGACCTGGATTCAAAACTAATTACCTGTGTGTCTTTTGGCACATAGGCCTCGAAAAGCCCAAGTTTCTATCTAATACAATGAAACTGGAATATCTTCACCTTGAAGAGCTATTCTGAGAAGTCAATGAGATCACATCAAACACTGAGGCAATTGGAGCTAATGCTCACTTTATCAGGGATCACATCGCCTCTCGATGACACATTTCTTATTTGTTCTGGAAGAGTAGGCTACATCATTCCTAGATGCCAACCCACACTAACCTCTAATTCTGTTATAGCATTTATGGAACTTTTTAAATTCTGGGTTTTGTTTGTTTAGTTATTTGCATCTACATTAGATTAAGAGCATCTGGCTACAAAGATGTTTGCTTTGTTCCTCTAGACAGTTATTTAGCAGCTTTTCATCTAAATTTCTGAGGTTAGAAAGCTGAAAAGGCTGGTGGAGAGAGCATACCTCAAACAACCACTAACAATGAGCTAGCAATGCAACTCAAACACAACACATTCTTCTTACAGAATCAAACTACAAATACTGAAAAGGAAGGCATTAGCAAAGAAACCATCCTTAATATTCGAAGGAAAACCTTTACCAATAAACAAATATATTTACGACAAACAAAACAGCAAAGACAAAACCAACAAGAAGCCCCGAAAGTCCCCCAAACCGACCAAACCAGAGCAAAAGGGAAAAGCCAAACAAACAAGTTGGTATTTTCTGAATAGGGCTACGAAAACTTGATGGAAAAGATAAACGTGCGCATCAATAGCAAACTCATTCTTAATCCTTAGGAATAAGCCATGACTGCACTTAGACTTCACTAAAGAGAAGAGCACCAGACTCTCCTCCCACTCTTTTATGCCTTTCCTTTGGGTAGAATTTCTTCAGAATCGATTATCCTACGTTAAGGAAATAAGTTTACATTATCATTGCTTGCTAATAGCAAACAAATACCTATCTGACAAACTTCCAAAAGATCATATTGAAGAGTATTTTGTTCTACTCTTTGGTAACTAACGAAATCTACCGGCTAGAAGTCTTGGATACTAAGTCACGTTCAATTCCCACTGCCAAGCCCATGGTGGGAGACAGTGTAACAAACATTTGTCATGCCGTTCCACATAGACGCAATAATCTTTCTTAACATTAGCTTTCTTAGGAATCCAAATTTTACATAAAAAACGTACAATGTGTGTGTGTGTGTGTGTGTGTGTGTGTGTGTGTGTGTGTTGAGGGCAAGAAAGTGAAGATATAGATTAAAACACATTCTTTATGAATTCCTGAGGTGGTGTGCTGGCTGACTCTAATCCCAGGCTCTTGGGCTATTCTCTTTCTATTCACCAAGCACCAGACAGAGCTTTGTTCATCAGCATGAGAAATTAAGACTATTTGTAAACTGTGCACAGTGGTGCTTTGCAAAAATTATGCTTTTTCTTTCTTTCCGGTAGAGAAAACTGGAGATCTTCCTGACTGGAGAGATCCGGCCAGTTCAGCCCAAACTCTGCTGGTTTGTTTTCCAATACCACAAGCTAATCAAGAGCCCGACAAACCGTAAGGCTAAGGAGGAGATGACAAGGACAGCCCATTTGGGAAGCGCCCCTTTTCCCAACTAGGGTCTGCGCGGCCCCGCCTTCCCGGGCCCGGGACGAAGGCGCCGCCGCTCCTTCGCTCCCCGCCCCTTCCCCGCACCTCCCCTGGCCTCGGCTCTTCAGAGTGCTAGAGGAGGGACGAGGTACCTGGAGGTTGGTGTTCGTGGACGCCATGGTGGAGATCCGAGGCGGGTTCCTGCGGAGGAACGCGGGTGAGGACCGCCGGCAGCAGCACCGTCGCGTCGCACCCGGGTCACAGCTTCAATCCTCCGGATGCTGGTGGCTCTGAAAGCCGGAGCAGCAGACTGGCCTCTACAGCCGTAAATCTACCAGGACTCAGCCAGCCACCCGACCCTCCTCACAACACTTCCGCAATCCCGAGCCCCTTTGGGCTCTGGTCCCGCCCCTAGCCAAGCACTTCCGCTTCATCATCTGCACGCGCGCTGACCCGTCAGGGAGGGTGGTAATCTCACCATAGGTGAGCTCTCGCGAGATGAGAACAGGAAGCCGTGATGCCAACCCAGGCCTGGCGGAAGTCAGGCTGAACGCCCCTTATTGCTTATTCATTGCTTATTCAGCCTGAAGGGTGGGGCGCCTTGTGGTGTTAAGGTTAATGCAGGAGCGTGAGAAACTTTAAATTTTCTTTTCCCAGACGTTTTTATTCTTCGTGAAGGGGTAATGGGTCTTCCCTCTTTGCTCCTTGTCGCTCATTTGCCTTTGTAAAAGAAAAGAAAAATCTAGTTTCTAAAACCCATGGTTTGGGGACGTCGGATGGACTTTTGTTTTTGTTCTGGCTCCCTCAATTTCCTAGTCTGTGATATGTGCCAATAATGTAAGTTCTGTTGGAAGGTGGTGCGTCCCAGTCAGTACGGAAATCGGCGAGCAGTAAGATCTCAGGCATCCCGGCTATGGGCTGGACCCCGAGTTTGGGAAGGGTTTATGTGAATACTATATGCACAAGACACTGTCCCTTCGCTTTAGCTATGGCGAGCAGTTTGTTGAAATTTGTCTTGCAAACGAGTAGATAAAATACCAGTCATAGTTTACAAAGAAAGCTATTGGCTTCAGGGGTAAGTGCTTCAGTGGCATTGCGTATATCAGGATTAGTGGCAGAAATGAAAAAAAAAATTTTTTTTTAAGTCCACCTCACAGTCCCTATTGTAGGGAAAAAGAGACCAGCCAAAGAAACCCACCCTAGCCCTGAACCCAGAGCTAGTGAAAGAAACACACCATGGATCTAAGACCTGAGCCTGTGAAGTACATTTATCCCTGAACCCAGAACCAAAAAGAAATGTGTTTTGACTCTGAAACCAGCACCAAAGAAACACACTTTGGCCCTGATACCAAAAACCAAGTCAGGGTAAAAAGAAAGGGAAACGATCTGACCAATCCCCACCCTGGAAGTCTCCTTAGAAAGCTCCGCCTGGAGTCCAAAGCCGCCCCCATTCCCTGCCCCTCCCCCTTCCACCCTGGGCCCTCTTTCCCAATACATCTCTTGAATGAGGTTTGAATGAGGATCTTATTTCGCTGGAGCAGCAGCAGCGAAGTCTGGGAGGAGATAGGCTGAGTGAGCTAAGCTGTAACACTCCAGCCTCCCAGAGTTGTTGCATTCCCCAGTTAAGAGAGCAACCAGCAGTGGAGAAGGGAAACCTTTGGCAGGCCACTGTAGCAACGTTGCCTGGGAGCGCCCCCCTCCTCTCCAAAGCCGGAGCAGAGCTGTTAACTTTGGGAAGCCTTCCCCTGGAGCAAGGCTGTAAGCTGCTGCCCAGGCTTGGTGTTCATTGGCTCCCTACTGCCTGAATACATTTGCATTGGAGCTGTAGTGCTCAGGATGACTACTAGGATCTCTTTCCATCTTGGTTGCACAACCTACACCCATTTTCTTCCTTTGTTCTTGGCTAGGCTCCTTAGAGAAGAGCAGAATAGGTGGTTTAGTCGCTCCTTAATTTTATTTTCTATGAATACATTTACACCTAATGTATTGTAAGTATTGGCTTCCTCCCTTTCTTAGCATGGTCAACCACCCTTGAAGTTGCCCTTTTGTAGTTCCCTAATATTCCTCTGCATTTTCCACAGGCTCCTCTTCAGTCATATCTTCTCCATACATCATCTCCAGTCTTCCCCTTATTGAAGGCATCCATAGACAGAAAAGACTTCAAATACAGATTTTGAAGCCCACTCTGGCCTGTGCCTTGCATTTGCTATGCCCTGCCTAAGATCCATTCGTGGTATTTTACTTGCTACAAGACAAATTCAACATTTTCAAAGCTAAATTAATTATCTTCTACCCCAAATTTCTGTGTTTGGTTCCTCTTTGGTATCACTTAACCTGTAGCTTTCAGCTCAAGACTCAAAGCTCACCCTCTGCCTTGTATCTTAGTCTTTGCTTCTCAACTCTTCATTCCTGATAAAGTATAATAGGAACCCAACCTTAGAATGCAGGACATATGATAATAGTAAGGTGTTTAATTAACTGCTTAAAATCAACTACTGGCTCCCAATAATAGTTAAGTAAGCTCGACTTTTCCTGAAAATATGACCATATCTAACTTACCTTTCAGTTCTGTCCATGAAATATTTTTCCCTTTTCTGTATTTACAGAGGTTGAATCTAAGAACCCTTTGCCTTAAGCATACCCTCTATAAATGAGCTGTGCCCTCAGCCCTTCAGTCCCCAAACACTAGTGAAACTAAATAAAATGCTAATTAGGCATCAACACAGCATGGAGATGTATGTTCTTCCTACTTAAAGTCTACACCTAAGCGGAAGAGAGTTTAGACAGAAGACCCCATTGAGATGCGTTGAGCATCACCATAAGCCAGATTGTTGCAGATACTGGATATCAACTAGTGTCATTGACAAGAGGTTATCTCCATGTACAGTGAGGAAGATACATTTTCTTCCAATGTTATACATTATTCTTCCAAACCTATAACCCTAGTCAATTATGAGAAAAACAAAACAACAACAAAAAAACCAAGAAAGTTCTTTCAGGGTGTTTCTGCTTCTGTAAAATAAACAGGGCTCTATAAAAACATAAAGGTTACAAAAGACAGGGAACATCTAAGAAGGTGTCCCCAGATTGGAGACTAGAAGGTATGGCAACTAAATGTGTGGGATTCTTGATTGAATTCTGGTGCAAAAAAAGGACACACTTTGGCCTACAGGCTTAGCATATTCTGACAGATTTCTTTCTAAAGCAGGCTGTCCTTAAAGACCTTCCTACCTTGTCCTGGCGGTTCTGCAGTTCTTGTATGTCCTGCTTGTCCATTTTGGACATCATATTGTCACCAGTGGAGACATTTGCCCAGTGGTTAATTTTGCCACAAAGAAAGTCAACTCCATGTGGAGCTTCTTTGATATTCACCATCTTCTCTGAAGTTGATTGGTGCTGTAAAGAGCAGACATGTCTCAGAGTCATAAAAATAAAAAGAATCTGTGTTATTAAAATATTTTAAATGCCATATTATGCAGATCTCTGAAATGTTTGAAGATGACCTGTCTTTCTAAAATATATATTTGACCAAAACATATCTAATTGTCTGAAGAAAAGCTTCCTGATTCAGCCTTAGGGGCAAAATACTTCTGAGTCTTTTAAAAGGCCCTGCTGCCAGGGGCTGCTACCAGCCTCATACTGTCCACGGGCCATCTCTGACAGTTTTCTCTCAAAAATAGGAACCTGAAGGACCATCTCAGCTTGTTCTGTCAAAGTTCAAAGGTCACTTTCTGAGGGAACCTGCATGTCCAGTTCAAATAGCACACTGTCAAGCAGTCAATACAGGGATAGGTTCTTGTCCAATGACTAACCGTTGCCACAAAGAAAGTAGACTCCATATGGAGTTTCTTCAATGCCCTTTTTTCTCTTGAAGTAGATTGATGCTGCCAGGAGCAGACCTGTCTCACTGTCCAGAAAAGTCTTTAAGTTCTAAAAATATTTTAAATGCCATATTCTATGGATCTCTAAAGTTTTTGAAGAAGACCTGTTTATCTAAAATATATTTGCTTGACCTTGAAAAACATATCTAACATGACTATGTCTGAATGTAATGTCTAACTACTGACCTGCATTGCTTTATATTCTGATTAATTGGAAATAAGAACTTTCACGAACTAGCAACTTGTATTACAATGTTAGATAAACTGATTAAGTAAACTACCTCAAACAAGCATAGAAATATTTGTACAATGACACAGTTAATATCAAGATGCACAATTTGTATGCAGAAAACCAATGCAATATAAAATATTTAAAGCTAGTAAATCCTTTTAAAAGAAGATTCCATAATCTATCCTTATATCCTATATATCTGTATCCCATTTTTCTTTCTATTTTCCTTAAACACAAATCTTGAATCTAATCATTCTTGTTTAACTTTTTTCTAACCATAACCATGAACAACTTTTAACCAATTAACCTAAACAATGGCAATCATCCATGACCCTTGAATAACCAACACTAAGCCACCCCACCACTTGGAAATCAAAATCAACCCACCCCACCACTTGGGAGTGTGGACGCTGTGTTCTTAAGTTTACTTCCTGCTGACGGGGGCGGTGGCATCTTTTGGGGATCCTGAAAAGAAAAGTTTTATTAAATGTCAAGTCCTGAAATAAGTAGCTGTGTCACTTGTTGTCCAGTCTCTGCATAACAGGAAAGCACACAGCTTGTCTCAAGTCCTGGCCATAACAGTCTGTGAAGCTGGTTCATTTCAGCGAGCTGCCACAAAATTGTCCTGAGCAGTTTGTATTCCAAATCTGATCTTTGATTGGTGTTTGTCAGCCTAGTGGCTTTGTCAGAGTTTATGTGAAACCATCGTTGTGGGGCCCCATCTTCCTTTTGGATATTTCAAGTTCGCAATTAGGACTTGTCCTGGATCACTGCAGAAAACTGATAAGAGACTAAAAACCAATACAATGTACAGGAAACTAAACATATAACAATTTATTGAGCATATGATTAGTAACAATAGAATAGTCCCTTATTTTTTGTTATTCTTTTGTCCCATATCAGGTGGCTCTTCTGATATGATACAGAGATTTTTTTATTTTCCTTTAACAAGTATGCTTGAGTTTAAAGAAGGAGAGAGCCACAATCCAACTCTAAAACTAGCTTTAAATTATAATTAAACTAGGACTTTAACTAATAAAAAAAAAATTGTAAAGGTTAAGTATACTGGTACCAATAGTTACCATATTCTTTTGTTTGCAAATTTTCCTGAATAGCCTCTTTTTTGCTTTAGATGTCTAGATGTTCAAGACCTTTTAACTTCTTGAAGATGGGTATTTTAAGTTTCCTGTAAAGACAAAAACAGAAACCTGCCCGACCTTTTTTTTTTTTCTTACAACTGAAAGAATTGTAATATGGGTGAATGAGCTATCAATTCTTAGTTTCATGAAGTTTAGCTGGTTCAAATTGAGTCTTTATTAATTTTGATGGTATCCATATCTTTTCCTCACCTGTGGAAATAAATGCAAAACCCCTTCTCCAACGTAGCACATACCCTGGCTTCCATTCAGAGGTTAGTACATCTTTGAAGTAAATAGGCTGATTTAGTTCAGCTGTTTTTTCTATAGTTCAATGCCTTTCAGCAGCTGTTGTTCCTTTCTCATTAGCATTGAGAAAATTCAAAGTTAACAAAGCATTATGTAGTCTATCTCTGGGGGTCTTTGTTATTCCTTTATGTTTATTTAACATATCCTTTAGAGTTCGATTTGATCTCTATATGACGGCTTGCCCTGTAAGATTGTGTGATATTCCTGTAATATGCTTTATATTGTAATAAGCAAAAAAAGTTTCATTTTACTAGAGACATATGCCAGAGCATTGTCACTCTTAATTTGTACAGGCATTCACTTAATTACCATAGCTTCTAGCAAATGTGTGATTACAGAGTCAGCCTTTTCTGAACTCAAAGCAGTTGCCCATTGAAATCCTGAGAATGTATCTATTGTATGATGGACATATCTTAATTGTCCAAATTCTGTAATATGAAATACATCCATCTGCCAGATTTCATTTCTATGTATACCTTTAGGATTACTTCCTGCTGGCAATGGAGTTTGGTGATAGAAAGAAAAGGTGGGACACCTTTTACAATTTCTTTGGCTTGTTGCAAAGTGATAGAGAAATCTTTTTTTAATCCTTTGTAATTAACATGATGCTTTTTGTGAAAATGGGGCTTGGCTTTTTAAAGAGAAACTTCCTGCTACAAATGGCAGCCCAACGTGGGTCACATTGCCAAAACATGGATTATGGATGTTTGTGTTTATTTACAGTGTTGTTTATAAGTTGTTATAGATGGGGGGGGGAAGAACATTAGATTTGGAGTTCTTTTTGTTTTAAAAAGAGAAAAATGGATATGTAGGGGATTGTGTTATTTCATTGTAAATAATTGTCCCACCCACTGGTTTAATAAAAAGCGCTGATTGGCCAAAGGCAGGCAGGCAGTGTGGGCAGGGCTACCAGTCTAAGAAAACTCTGAGAACAGGAAGCACAGAGCAGAATGCCAGAGAGAACACCAGAGAGAAGCTGGAAGAAGCTGAGGACAACTATGCTGCTCTGAGAAAAGGTACCGAGCCCCATGGCAAACAGGATGAGTCATGGGTTAGATGAAGGGTTGAGAACTAGCAAGTGATATGCCTGAGCCTTAGGTCGATCAGCCTCAAATTAATGAAAGCATCTGTGTGTCTCTGTGGACTATGGGACTGTGGGTCTGTGGGTCTGCGGGTCTGTGGGCCCAGACCTTGAGGTTAGGCCCTAAAGTCTGGGTCAGAAACCTCTTACTACATCTAATATGACTGTAAGGTTGATTGTAATGAATAACTACTAACTTGCATTTCTTCACATCCTAATTTGTTGGTTATAACTTTCAAGGACTGGCAATTTACATTATATTGTTAGGTGAGCTGTATAGATACAATATCTTGAACAAGAGTAGAAATGTATGTACAGTAACAAAATTAATCTCAACTTTGTATAAACATACATAATTTGTATGCAATATATAGAAATTCAATCTAATATAAAATATTTAAAACTAGCAGTTGCTTTTTAAAAGTAGATTCAATAATCTACCCTTATATCCTATCATATCCATATTCCCTTTTTCTTTTAAGATTAAAATAAATAATTTACCCTTTTATTCCATCATATCTCCACCCCTTTTTTTCTTCAAACAAGAACCCTGAATCTGATCTTCCATATTAAACTTTTGTCTTAACCATCTATAATAACAAGTGGTAACCAATCACCCTAAACTATGACAATTATCCATAACCCATTGAAAGACCGAAAGCCACCCACCCCACATCTTGGGAATGTGGATGTCTATTGTGTTCTTAATTTTACTTCCTGCTATCTGGGGGTGATAGATTCTTTAGGGGGTATTGAAAAGAAAAAAATCATTAATTGTCTAGGGAGAGGCAGCTATATTATTTGTTGTCCAGTCTCTGCATAATTGAGAATGCAGAGCTTGTCTCAAATCCTGGCTAGAGTAGTCTGTGAGGCTCGTTCATGTCAGCCACCTAAAAATTGTCCAGAGCAGTTTTTAGTCCAAAGCCTGTCTTTAGGTGGAATTTGTCAGTTTGATAGCACTATATATGTGAAATCATTGCTGGGAGGCTCCATCTTCCTTTTGGAGACTTCAAAGGTCGAAGTTAGGTATTGTCATGGTTCACTGCAGAAAACTGATTAAGAGACTCAAACCCAAAACAATATACAGAAAGCTAATGTCTTTTTCTATAATTTATTTAGTACTTTATATGATCATTAATATCATGACAAAAGGTTTAAAGTATATACGTATATTATTATTATAAATTTGGTCATAAAATTTATATATTTAGAAAAGACTTTTAGGTCAAAATAAAAGCAAACAACCATGAGATTAGTTGTAATAGTCCCTTAATTTTGGTTTTTCTTCTGTCCCATATCATGTGGCTTTTCTGATATGATACAGAGATTTTGTATTTTCATTTAACAAGTATGCTTGGGTTTAGAGAAGAAGAGAGCCACTCTCCAACTCTAAAGCCAGCTTTAATTTATAACAGAGTTGGGCCTCAACTTTTTTTAGAAGTAAAGAGATATAGATATTAGGCAGTGAGATTTTACCCTATAAGGTAAATTGTACCAATAGGCCTGTTTTTTTGTTGCTTGTAAATTTTTTCTGGGTAGCTTTTTCTTTTAGCTTTAGACGTCTAGATGTCCAGGGCCTTTTGACTCCTTGAAGATGGATGTTTCTATTTTTCTGTAAAGACAAAACCAAAACCCTACCCCAAATCTTATTTGGTGAATTTTCCTTACAACTTACAGAATTCTCACATCTGTTGATGAGCCATCATTTCTTATTATCAAGAAGTTTTCCCTGTTTGAATTGAGTCTTTATTAATTTTGATGGTATCCATAGCTTTTCTTCTCCTGAAGAAACAAAAGCAAAATCCTTCCCCAATCATAGCTTTGGGAAGGGTCCCTTTTTAATCTTTATCAGTTTGATTTATTGTTTCTCCTGATTTTTTCCTCCTTTATAGCTTTTTTTTTTTTAATCATCCAGTGAAGGTTTTGTATAATCGGCATTATATTATGTTCTTTAATTTCTTTGGGAAAGTGTTTCCTCCACCATGACAGGGTAGGACTGAACTGAATTTGATACCAGCAGCTCCTTCAAAATATTTCCCGAAGGCAAAGGCAAACATTTACCTTATCTGTTACTTATTGACTTACATTTTTGAGTCTAATGCCTGCTTTTTCTATATCTTCTGCATAATCAAAAAGGGAGGGGCATTCTGTTAGGGTTATTCTTAACAAAAACATTGTTTCTAGAAGTACCCTGTTTACAGTCACTTTTTAGATGACCTTGTTTTCCACACTTGTAACATTTGATATTTAGAATTTTCTTTAAACCTCTATGTTGCACGAATAAAGGAAACTCAGAGCCAGATCTCAGAGAAAGGCAGAGATATCAAAGAGAGAAAACATCACAGTCAAATCTCACCCAGCTTCCTCAGCCTCACTCCTCCTGGCTTCTTCTACCTGCTCTGTCTTTCTATGCCTGCCTTAAATACCCTCTTCACCCAGTTGTTTCACATCCAGGTTAAGATTAAAGGCATGACACCACCACTGCCTACCTGGGAGCATAGAACTCCCTCTGTAAACTAAACTGGCCTCAAACTCAGATTTGATTGGATTAAGGGCATAGGTCATACAGGATATTCCCTGTGCTGGGATTAAAGGTGTGAGTTACCACTCTCTGATCCTCCTAGACTGACTGTGGGTGGATCCCTCTGACATCTCAGACTAGTTTTTATTAAATTTGAAACATATCCCCACACCTCTAGAAATAACTTCTTCTTTACAAGTTTGATCATAGTTATGAGATTCCATAATAATTGTGTCTAGGATCCAATCCTCCAACAGTGATGATATTCCTTTTAATGGCCTAATTGCCCTTTTACATTGTGAGTTAGTATTTTCAAAAGCCAGAGATTCAATTATTATTTGCCTGGTTTCTAAATTTGGTACCATTTTATTTATTGCTGAAGTCAGTCTTTGTAAGAAATCTGTAAAGGTTTATTTTGGCCCTTGGATCACTTTTGTAAAGGATTCAATTTTCTTTCCTACTCCTTCAGTTCTATCCCAAACCTTAAAGTCTACCATTTGACACAAAGCCAGAGTGAAGTCATCATATAAAGATGGCCCTTCTACATTAGCATAATTTTCCTCTCCAAGAAGTTGGTCTTGGGAGATTTCAGTACCTATAGCCCTACTTCATTGGTAAATAGTTTTAGCTTCATCCTTCTACTAGGTACTCCATTGCAACCGAGGCACATCCTCTAGGCCTGCTGTAACCATATCTGTCCAGTCTTTAGGACTATTACAAGTAGACCAAAAGTTTAACATCTGTTTTGCAAATGGTGAGTACATGCCATAGAGACTATTGCTTCCTTGAATCTCTTTAAATCTAACATTTGAACAGGAGTTCATCCATTTCTTACATGGTTTCTATCATTTGGCAGTGCTTGTAAGGTTACTGTATATATTAAGGTTGGCTGTTTGAAAGCCTTAGGCTATATCTCTGTAACCTTATTAGGCAATGTTGACATTGATTCTCCTTTAAATTCCTATGTCTGGGTTTGAATATCTCTGTCATCTTTTATAACAAGGTGTTCTTTTCTGCTGGTTTTCTTTCTGAAGAGAGAAAAAAGCAGAACATGGAGGTGGATGGGTGTGAAGATTGGAGAAATCTGAGAGGAGATGGAAAATAGACAATCTTGATTAGGATACAGTGTATGAAAAAACTTTTTTCAATAAAAAAATAAAATGGAATTTTGTATAACAGTTTACACATATACTTTTACATATATTTTATCTTACTGAATTCTGTGAGGGACGTTTTAAGTGTACTGACTGATTTTGTGTGTCAACTTGATACATGTCAGAGTCATTAGAGAAGCAGGAACCTCAGTTGAAGCAATGTCTCCATGAAATCCAGCTGTGAGACATTTTTCCAATTAGTGATCAATGGGGGCGGGCCTAGTCCATGGTAGATGGTGTATCTCTAGGCTAGTGGTACTGGGATTTATAAGAAAGCAAGCTAAGCAAGCCAGTAAGCAGCTCCCCTCCATGGGTTCGGCATTGGCTCTGGGGTTCTGACATGTTTGAGTTTTGGTCTTGACTTCCTTCAGTGATGAATAGCAGTGTAGAAGTCTAAGTGGAATAAACCCTTTTCTTCCCAACTTTGCTTTTTGGTCATGGTGTTTGTTGCATTAATAGAAACTAACTATGATAGCAAGTGTCCAATTTTTATAAATAAAGAAGCTAATTAGGTGATCAAGAAGACTATGCAAATGTGAAGAATGGACTCATGGTCACCTATTCTCAGGTGTAATCTCATCTGAGAACTATAACAAGTGAATTGAGGCTGAATGCATCATGGCATTGGAAAGGATGCTCAATTCTGATTAGTTGGATAGGGATTCCTTATGGAAATGTTACTTGAACTGAATCCAAAATTCTTAAATTGATTTCCACAGACCAGGACATTTCAGACAGCAATATAAATAAAATAAATGCATAGACAAAAACCATCTAACGTGTTTATGGGAGGCTGGTATGCAGAAAGCAGACACACTTAGGAGAAAGAGTAGAAGGAAATGAAGGGGTATCAGTAGGCATTGCTGGGTGCTCAAGGCTTTGTGTGGTAGGCTTCTCCTGCAGCCAGGAGGGTTTGTGGGACGCCAACATTGTTAGTTACTATAGACTCCAGTAAAATTGTGATTGGTGGGATATTGGCTTTATGGAGATGGATCTGAGTACCTGTTGTAGAAAAGACCAAGAGAAAGCAGGCAATAGGATGAAGCAACAGGCATCTTGCTTCTACACTTTTGGACGGAGGGCATAGAGCCAACAGACAACTCCCCATTTCTGGACCTCAAAGCTTACTCCATGCCCCATAGACTTTGGCTAATAAGGGATTGTTTTCTTCAATTGATTTTGATGAATACAGCATGTTAAATAAATATAGAGCCGTTCTTCAATTGCCTGTTCCAATGTCACTTCCTTATCAAGTCTTGGAAATGTCTTCATTTTCACTATACCATGGAACTTGAATTCTTCTTAGATGTGTGCTGAATGCTTGTGAATCACAAATAAAGAAAAAAAAGTCTGTCATTTTCATTGTCATAGTATTCTACATTTGTAGGGGTAGAATCTCTAAGGTCTCACCTTTCTAGACTATCATTTCTTTGTCACCTTACAAGGTCTTAAAACTCCCTCTGCCCTACCTTGATACACAGCCACAGAATGTGGGTTTAAGTAATCAAAGTTAATTAAGCAAAGAAACTTTCCTTCCCCAAAAGAAAGCTTTCAGGGAAACATTTTCTGGCTTCAAGAATTTCAGAAATGAGGGAGGTCAATGGAGCTCAAAATTCAGTTTCATAAAGACAATCCATCTCAGTTTTAAATGAAAGACTTAAAGGAAATGCATAATAGTAAGAGCTCCTCTCTGCCTTGTACAGTCACCCATGAATACCCAGAAGTCAGGTCTCTACTTGTTGAGTTCCTATCTCTCCCATGACCTGAAATTCAGCTAGTAATCAGGCCAAGTGCTGGCAGGGCTGGTTCTGTAAAAGAGGTGAATCATGGGCGTTCTCAGGCTGGAAACCTTTTGGCTCATTTAGAGAGGTATACTTTTCTGAATATACTAAAGTATTGTGAAAACCAAGCCCTCTCAATTTAACCTACTTGTTTTATTTTTTAAGTTTTTATTTAATTTAATTTATGTGTGTGTGTATGTTGTATCTCTGTATACTGCATACTTGCCTGATGCCTGTGGAAGTCAGAAGAGGGGATCAGATCACCCAGACCTAAAGCTACAGATAACTGAGCCAAGATGTAGGTGAGGGGAACTGAACTTGGGTTCTCTGGAAGAACAGCTAGTGCTCTTAACTGCTGCACCATCTATTCAGTTCCTCATTTTATTTTTATGTAGCCACAGCCTGGGAGGTGAGATGTGTATTTGATGATTGTCTTAGGGTTTCTATTGCTGTGAAGAGACATCATGACCATGGCAACTCTTATAAAGAAAAACATTTAATTGGGGCTAGCTTATGGTTTCAGAGGTTTAGGCCACACCCACTCAATTACTACTTCCTAATAGTGCCACTACCTATGGGGCAAGTATTAAAAAACATGGGTCTATGGGAGTCACACATATTCAAACCACCACATTTCACTCCCTAGCTCCCATAGGCTTGTAGCCATAATATAATGCAAAATGCATTTAGTCCAATTCCAAAAGTTCCCATAGCCTATCACAGTCTCAAACTTGTTTAAAAGTTCAAAGTTCAAATCTATTCTGATATTCAAGTAAGCTCTTAACTGTGACCCTTATAAAATGAAAAATTTAAAAAATCATATAACATACTTCAAACATAATGGCATAGGATATACATTACCAATACAAAATGGAGGAAAGGGATCATAGTAAGGAAATACCAAAAACCAGCAGGGCAAACTCCAAACTCTGCATCTTCATGTCTGGTATCAAAGTGCTCTTCAGTTCTCCATATACTTTCAGACTTTTTTTTTTTTTTACTGCAACACACTTCTCTCTTGGGCTGTTTCCACTCCCTGTTAGCAGCTTTCCTTGGCAGGTATCCCACAGCTAGCATTTCCAACATCATGGGGTCTTCAAGGCAGTTCTTTCTTGTGAGAAGTTGATTTGCTTAGCCAATGGCTTTGGCATAACAAGCGCTGGAGTGTGGTCTTGTCTGCATACACACCCACTGAAGAGCTGAGGAGGAGGGCTTTTTGCGTGATCTTGTCTGCACACACACCCACTGAAGAGCTGAGGAGGAGGGCTTTTTGCTCTTTCTCTCAGGTGGATGAGCAAAAGCTTGCCTCGCAGTTGGCTCATTGGCCTTGGGCAGAACTACACGACAGTGGCAGCTAGATGAAGCAGCATCTGCCTTGTTCTGTATTCATGGGTCTGTTTCCATTACACCCCTTAATAGACTATTAAATACACTATTTTGGCTTCACACTTCAACCCAGGCTTTAACTTCATCGCTCCATGCAATGGCCTCTATAGACCTCCATATGGGAACGAACACCCCTGACACACGCCTGGCCTCAGCAGCTCTCCTTAGTCTCTCCTTAACTTTAAATCTCGAACCAGATAGCCAAAGCTGCCAAGGTCTGATGCTGGGGCTGGAACATTCCCCCTCATTCAATTACATCTTCACCAGCTTTCTGATTTTGATGGTTCCCTTCACTGCCTAAGCTTGGCCGTCCTTTTATGACCATTGTCACTATCATAACAGAGAGATATGGGCTGAGGTAATGTAATGGTTAATCCCAGCTGTCAGCTTGAACAGACCTTGAACCACCTGGCAGAGAGGTCTCACACACATCTGTGGGGATTATCTTGATAAGTTAATTGAGGTGTGAAGGCCTTCCCACTCTGGGTGGCATCATTTCTTATGCTCAGAGCATGAACAGTTAAAAGG
Organism: Phyllotis vaccarum; assembly: GCA_033318265.1. Taxonomy (NCBI): domain Eukaryota; kingdom Metazoa; phylum Chordata; class Mammalia; order Rodentia; family Cricetidae; genus Phyllotis; species Phyllotis vaccarum. Next base: position 43,582,484 of record JARWLC010000016.1, read on the forward strand.
AGAAAGTAACTTGAAAAAAGTATTCATTTTTTCCTTCTTCTTGACTATGAATGGAAGTGACCAGGTGTTGTAGTGGGTTCTCGGGTCCCGTGCGCCAGAGATCCGGGACCCACAGACCTGCCGCCGGGACTGCTTATTCGCGCACCGCCGCCCAGGCCCCCAGAAACGACTCAGACGCTTTTATTAACTTCATGCTGTTTGGCCTATGGCTCAGGCACCTTGCTAGCTAGCTCTTATATCTTAAATCAACCCATTTCTATTAATCTGTGGGCCACGTGGCCCCGGCCCGTAGCTCACCCGTGTTCTTTACATGTTGCTCCTTGGGCGGCTGGCTCGATCTGCCTCTGACTCCGCCCTGCTTCTCCTACCTAAACTCTGAACTCCTCCCACTTCTTTTATGGTGCCCGCCATGACCCAATACAGCTCCTTTATTTAAAGATTGAGATTCACAGCATAAAGAAGGGCATTCCCACATCAACCAGGTGCTTCAAGTTCCTACTGCCTTCACTGCCACCCTGATGGGCTATATCTCAACCTTTCAGCTAAAATAAACTTTCTCCCTTCAGTTGCTATCTTATTGGCTGTCTTATCACAGCAATAGGAATGAAGCTAGGGTAGAGTATTGAGGTGGGGTCATTTTTAGTTCAAAGCCAACCTTCTTGTACTTCTTAGCAATGATTTTCAAAAGCAGGACCTAGGTTCAGTGATAGGATGTCCCAGCACTGAATAGCACAATCTCCCATATGTGACAATGTCATTGTTAAGCTAATGATTATCTGCATAAGCAACAGAATTTGGGATACTGTTATCTGAGCTGAATGGACATTTTCCTAAGAACCAGAGTGCACATCAGTGGTTCATGTTTCCATTTTATCTTTAAATCAAGTCAATTCATCAGAGTTAAACAGAAACAAAGAGAATATAATATATGCGTAATAATTATGTGCAATACCAGAGAAGACTCAAATCTGACTTTTTTTTCATAATGTGCTCTTTCTTCTGAAACCAGTGCAGCATTTGGCTCTCCTGTAGATCACCTGTATCCATGTCAAGGAAATCTTTATCCAGACCTTGCTTTTGCTTTTCAAAGTCCATGAACATATATCAGCATATACCAGATCTTGATACTATAAACTCTTTTGAAACAGGATGTGATGGTTGATTTTAAATGTCAACTTCATGGGGTTTATGCATGTGGGAATGTGCACGTGAGTGCAGTTGTCTGTGGGGCTCAGAATAAGGTGTGGATAACCTGGTGCTATAGTATAAGCCACCTGAGCTGGGTTCTGGGAACTCAACTTGGGTCTTCTGCAAGAACACTGTGCACTCTTAACCAATAAGCAATCCTCAGCTATAAACATTTTTAAGTGATTTAATTAGTCCCATGAAAAAGCACAAATTGGTTGTAGTTTTTGTAGAACACATAGAGAAGCTTCATGATTCAGTCACTAGCTGAACACTGATGAAGTAGCCCTTTGGAAGATTTTAAATGAAGATGATACTCTAGACAGAGGGGGCAGGAACACAGCATAGTGAACCCTGAGGGAAAGGTCAGCTTGAGTGAACCCTTATAAGTAGTAGCCTGGTAATGTTATGCTGTATGACTTATCAGTTTCTGTGTGTAATAAATACGTAAAGACGGACGGCTGAACAGGTGAGCACTGTTCTTGTTCCCTGCACCCACATCAGGTGGCTTAAGCCAGCAGCTAATTCCAGGTCCAAAGGATCCTGTTCCTTCTTCTGGCCTCCACAGGCATCTGTTCTTACAGACACACACTCAGGCACATAGATACACATTGTTAAAAATAAAAACAAAATCTTAGAAAAGAGAGAGATTTGGAGATAGGTTCACATGGTTAGATGAATAAAACAGAAACTGACAAACCTAAGAATTGTTTGAGCTGGTGTTTCAGAGTACTTTAGGGGAAGGGTTTTAACCCAGAAAGACATGTAATACTCCTGTTCCTTTACTAGGAGGAATGAGGTTGAATTTTAGATCAAAACATGTAACATGGAATTCTTTTCAATTTATTTTATTTGTGTGCACTAACTCTAATCCTAACTCTCACAGCAACCTTAACCTCAATCCTAATGGTAACATGCATGTTTATACATGTGCATGTGTGCGTTTGTGCATGCGTGCATGTGGTATGTAAGCATGTGCATGCCTCTGCTCTTGTAGGAATCGGTTTTCTTCTGCCTTCTACTGTAGGTTCCAGTGGCCAAACTCAGGCACAGTGATCACACCCATTTGACATATAAGCAAGAATTCAGGTCAGGGAGAACGCTCAATGTGGAAAGGACTCCAAGAACAGACATTAGAGTTGATGAGACAGCTATGTCTGAACTGATAATATTTTTCGACTAATTAGTCAGCAAGTGCTGGCCAAGATTCTGATGGGTATGCTGCGCTTGAAATTGATGTCCAATAGATTCAAAGGAGAAATCTAACATGGTCCTTTCTTTCTGACAATTTGTATTACAGTTGGGAAAATAAAGCAGAAAGCCACATTTGTGTCCCCAAGTGATTAAGAAATATAGTGCATGCTTTATGAGCTACTGAGTGGTGAGAAATGCCTGGATTCAGTGATCACAGAAAATTCTGGGCCTGAATTGCTGCTGCTGCAGAGACTGGATTCAATGAAGGGATTGACTTGCTCATATAAAGACAACCCAGTGCTGCAGAGGAAGCTTTCTTTTCCTAGTATTCAAGTTGCAATTACAAAATGAAAGTCCTAAAAGTGCAAACATTTATTCACAATCTTGGCTGACCTCCACACTGGAGCATGAGGAGTAAGTTAGGAAACATTGCCAATTCAGTTATTTAATTCTACTGTATTAGAGCCTAGGTTGCCAAATGATCTCATCTCAAAATTATATTCTAAGGTCATCCTGGGAAAATGAGCCATCTGATGCCAAGCAAACTATCACTTAGGATAATTCCTGGCCAATAGTGTTTTTTTTTTTTTTAATTGCAAAACGCTTGTGTTTTTCATAGGAAAATTTTATCTCTGCTCTTGGTACTCCTGAATAGTTGTACAGCTTACCTAAACTTGAGCAGCAAAGCATTAAATCAAAGTATTATATTAAGACCTACCCAGTAACCTGTAAATGGCAGTAGGTGGTAGTCCCAAACACAATTTTGTAATAAGTATTGTGAAGAAGACCTTAGGTCTCTAAAACTATGTGGAGCCACGGAGATGGCTTGGTCAATCAGTTTCAAACTTAAATTCATATCCCTAATACTGCCATAAAAATCAAGGTGTGGTTCTGTGAACTGAGAGCGTACATACAAGACGGTCCTTTAAGTTTCCAGTGAGTTACTCATGCTCAATTAAGCTCCATGTTCAGTGAGAGCCTGTCAAAAAGGTGGAAAGCAATAGAGAAAGGCACCTGATATTGACTTCTGGTGTCTTTGCTTTCACGTTCCTGTACATATACATGTGTGGTGATATCTTGTTTGAGCTCTGACAAAGAAAGTTTGCCTGAAGATCCGAGGGCAGAGCCAGCTGCTAGTTAATCACAGAGACCAGGCAGTGCTGGTGCACACCGTTCATCCCAGCACTATGGGTATAGACAGGATCTCAGCTGGTTCAGTCTGAGGATCATAGGGACAGGATCCCCTCCTTTGCTTCTCTGTCTTTCTGATATTTCAACATTTACCCCAATATCTGGCTTCAGGTTTTTATTATTAAAAACAATTAGAATTTGTGCTACAACATGTAACACACACACACAAATACACAAACACACATACACAGGGCTTCTAGAGTTAATCACAAATGTCTTTCATATATTACTCTGACCATGTGTCCACAGTTAATGAAAGTACAGTGTTAAGATAGCACACTTGAAAGCATTACACATAAAGACATGAATATACAGCAGTGCTCAGTTTTCACTCTGTGTTTGTGGGCCTGTCGTTTCAATGGTGGGGCTTTTTAGAAGCAAAAGATTCAAATTCCCTCTTCAAAGAGAAACTATATTATCTGTATTAAGGCAAGAAATACCCCCAACACAAAGCAGTTTTACTGTTCCAGGGACAAGTGAGAAGCTCTAGAAAATTGATATCATAAAAGTCCCCAAATGATAGATCTAGGTCAAGAGATATACCTTGGAGGGAGGTGGAGACATTAGCTTATTCATAAGTTGGATCTCCTCAAAGATCACAGAGTGTAAAGTACTGTGTAATTGATCCAAATGGCCAGTGTGTCAGTCAAAAGATCTAAACTGAGCTGACTGTTATGTGAAAGGCACACAACACTGCGAGGCCCTTCCACATTTCTCCAGTGAGAAAGAGGCATATTGTACATGGATCATATAATTCATGAGTATTAAAATACAAAAGTACCCTAGAAATAACAGAGGTGTGGCTTTACTCATGCTATGCCTGCTCACTGTAGTATAAACAGTGAGGGCTCTCTCTAGGTCTAGAATCTTGTAGGTGTGACTCCAGCCCAAAGCCTTTCTTAGAGACAGAAGCCATTTGCATGAAAGGACACCTCACCTCCTAACTTTGCTGCAACACTGTCTCATTTTTTTTTTTAAAATTTCAGTTCCCTTTGGCCATAGACATGTCAGCCTTCACTCTCACCTAGAGGAGATAGCTCATGGGTTGGCTCCTGAGTAGCAGCCCTTCCCAGCACAGTTTCCTGGACCACTCTGCTAACTCTTATTCAGACTGTTACAGAACATTGATTTCTTCCATCAGAAATGGATCATGAACTCTTTGAAAACAGGGATGGTTTGTAGACAGGGATGTGCTGGGAAAGTGTTAAGACAGGTATATTATAAAGGACCACACACTTGTGTCAACAATAAATCCTAGTTTCAACCAGCAAAAAACCAATGCTTGATAAATCAGTTATCTAGAAGTCAGCCTCCAGAAACAGTGCCCTCTGGAAAACATGGAAGTTTTATGATTTTTAGAGAACCATGGTGGTACCTTGGAGATCAAGGGAAGTGGCCAAGGATAACACAAACATTCATGCTGTTATGGTTTACTAAAACAAAGAGGAAGCACCCAACAGTATCCACAATGTAGTAAAAATGCAGAAACACAGAGCAGCAGAGCCACAATCTGTCAACCATCATGGTGATGAAGGAGAGCCTGAAGTGTGACACAGAAATGGCTGAGGTGAAGAGGCCTCATTTGGTCAGCAATGTAGCTCTAGCTTGTAGCCTGCAGAAACTGACCTAAACACTTTGGGACCCGAAGTGTTGTGTGTAATAAGGAACTGTGGTACACCACAAAGGCAACATTCCATACAGCCAAGTGAAGTAATGCACTGCAAATAGAGACCATTAGTGAGCTCCCTAAACTTCAGTGCTGTCATCTCCATTATAGAGTTCCGTGCTGTAGCAGCCACAATGATGCCCTAAGTTGTGACCCCACCAGACCGATATCAGAGATTTACATTAGGATTCATAATATTATCCATATCACAGTTATAAAGCAGAAACAATGTAATTTTATGGCTAGTGTCACCACAGCATGAGGAAGTAAATTAAAGGGTCATAACATTAGAAGGTTAAGAACCACTGCCCTTGGCCCATAGCTTTTTTCATATTTCTCCTAGGGAAAAATGCTATTCTTTGCCGTTCCGTATTTCATAAAGGTAAATAATGGTGGGCCCTTCACTCCTGCCAGTCACTGAACATCCACTACAGGCCAGAGGTCCCAACCAAGTGTCTATCAGTTTTGTATCATGCAGCCTTGCAAAGGCGGAATTACTGATCTCCTTTTGAAAATAAGATGAAATTTGATAGTATTAAAGTGGCTGTCCCTGGGTCTCACTTCGAAATGACTAAGGCTTTCCTTCACATCTCAGTTCCTCAGGAGTCACTCACAAATGTAGAAACACACCTCTAAGTGTCCACGGTGATCTCAAGTACTGTAATTATGTTATGCTTTGAGGGACTGGCTTTATTTTGCGAGCAATTTTAGAGATAGGTAGCATGGATAATGAGACCATGGAGAAGAGAGGCTAAATAATAGCTGGGTGTGGTTGTGTACATCTGTAGTTTTGGCTTCTTTGGAGGATGAGGCAGAGGATCCCATGGATTCTGAAGTTTCAGGACTCTACTTGAGAGGTGATGTGTAGGAGTATCCTGGGGTTGATTGTAGGCTGTGCAGATTTCTCCCATAGACCTTTCAAGAAAGTTAGGTTTGTTTTTGTCTTGCTCCCCCTCACTCATTTCAGAATTTCATCTCTGATGGGGAGTATTTTCAAGGCTAACACAGAGAAGAAAGGTGACTGTTGGGTATCGTTCACCTGAGTGTGGGTAGTTTAATCCCGTCAGTCTAGTTTTGGCAAAAGGCAAGGCCAATAGCAGAAGCTAGTGTGAGTAGTAGGATGGGGTAACAGGAAGCTACGGGGAGCAGCTTGTCATGAGCGTCTTTCTCCTCCCGCTCCATGCATGTGTGTGTATGGCATATAGGGTGGGGGTCATTTATCTCTGTTGCTTTATTGATCATATAAGGATTTGCTTATAAATAATGTTTATGGAGGGAAATGTAACTGTAGTGGATGTGTATGCTTCCTACCTCTGCTATTTTAAACTAGGTCTGCGATGGATTGAAAATAACTTAAAAAAACTTTATTTTATTTTATGTGTATGGGTGTTTTTGTACCTCTGTGAACCACATGCATGCAGTGCCTTTAGAAGCCAGAAGAGGGCAGAAGACCCCCTGCAACTGGAGTTAAAGATAACTGTGAGCCACATTCGGGGGCTGGGAATGGAACTGGAACCCTTAGAAGATACTTAGAAGATTGTATCTGGTGTGTGTGGTCTTCCCTCTTCTGAATCCCCCTTTCTTTTTCTAGGGACTCACAGTTCAACATCCTCAGATTACTGCCAACAGGAGGCAGCTTTAAATAAGAGACATTCTCTCAGAACTATGGAGGATGAAGTCTGATGTCACCATGGTCAAACTCTCTCTGAAGGCAAGCACCAACTCCTTGTCCGTCCTGTTGGTCACCCACAACCTATATCGTCACTGCATCCCCTGTGTGGGTCTCAGTGCCAAGACCCCCAGGTTATTACAGGAACATCATTCAGGACCAAGAGCTCTGAGCAACAACATATCAAAGCAAACAAATTCATTATCCAAATATTTTCAGAAAGACCCCAACTTCAGAACAATTAACGGCTATTGAGGCCATTAATTATGACAGTTCATTGAATATTGACTACCAAGTCTTCCTTGCTATAAATACTTTATATAAATGATAGGGTGAAGCTTCTTTATAAGTATAACATCAGGACAATTTTTAATTTTTATCAGAGATCAGAAAGAGGCATTAAAATTATTTTTAGAACTCATATTTCCAAAAATTTTTACAGAATAAAGTAACATAATTTAAATATTGTTTTTCGATTTCATGGTTTAACAGGCTATGAAAAGAGTTTCCCAATATTGGGTTTAGCTGTAAATCTCAACAAAATTCATTCTTTCATTTAGTACAGATTATTTTTACTTTCTCAGTTTAATTCATTTATCTGTTAAAGAACAACAATCTCAAATTGGGTAAAAGCAGAATTTCTATGCCAAACAGTGCCAAGTTTTCAGTCAAGTGTGGTGATATTGCCATCTACTGGCAACTGTAGAAACTACAACTTTTTATTCCCTAAACACAAACACGATTTCAAAATGAGTTAATTATGGTTCCATGAAAATTGCCTGGGCACAGTGGCACAGGCCTTTAATCTTAGCCAGCACTCAAGAGGCAGAGACATGTCTACAAAGTGAGTCCCAGGATATCCAGAAAGAAAGTAGAGGTGGCAGCATCAGGACAGAAACTCTGAGAGATGTGGCAAAAACCAGAAACAAACAAACAAAAATCCCAACAAAACACCACCAACAAAAACAGCTGGCAAGTGAGTCTGACCCACAGCTCTTTGGCTGGTTTACTATACAATGCCATTCCACAGAAAAAATCACGAGCCGTGTGTGTAATTAAAATTAAATTTTTCTAATGACCACATTAAAAAAACCTAAAAATGAAATCAGATGTTGCAAGTGTAGCCCAGCGGTGGGGCATTTCCTCAGTGTCTGTAAGGCAGATGCTGCAAGTGTAGCCCAGCGGTGGGGCATTTCCTCAGTGTCTGTAAGGCAGATGCTGCAAGTGTAGCCCAGCGGTGGGGCATTTCCCCAGTGTCTGTAAGGCAGATGCTGCAAGTGTAGCCCAGTGGCGGGGCATTTCCCCAGTGTCTGTAAGGCACTAGTTTCCAACACCAGCACTGCCTAAGCAACCAGATGAACACAACTATTCACCTAATGTTTCCAAACATTATCGCAACAGCATTTAATAAAAAGAGGGAAAGTATTTGCATTGTGTTACTTAGAGACTTTGAAATTTGGTGTATAGTTTCTCCATCTTAGCGAAGACTAGCCACATCCATAATTAGTAGTCCCTGGGGCTAGTGGCTGTCAAATTGGATGGTGTAGAATTGGCCACAGCAAGGGCAGGGTGCAAGGCACATGACACTTACAGCTTTACAATTTACCATTCATATCTCACATTGGTCCAAAACCTACTCAGAAATGACCAAGGACCAGAAGTTGATGTGTGTTTGTATCAATGTTGGTAGAGCATTACTTTGATCGCAGATCTGGAAGGCATTTGAAAACTCATAACCAGACTTTGACCTATCCAAACTCCCATTTGTTTTATGATGTGGGAACTAGAACTCAGAGCCTCCTACATTCCTCAAAGGAGCTCTGCCACATCCCAGACATTCAGAGTTCAGGGTCAGCAGTAACATTTATGGGAACTGTAACAGGAAAACATGAGTAAAATCACCGCTTTTGACTACAAAGCACCTGTTTTCTAGATGGGCCTACATCTCTCCTCCCAAATTCTGCAGGTTTGGGTGACTCTCCTAATGGTTGTAGCCAGGAGCCATGTGCCTGCTCGTCCTGCTCCTGGATGGTCCACATACCCTGAGACTAACGGGTACACCTGAGGCTTGCTTTTCTTTCTCTTTTCATTAGAGTCAGAGGTTGAGGTGGGCTAGCTAAAATATAAATTCATACATGAAGTGAAGTATATAGTAGGTTAGAATAAAAACATAACGAGACTAACGATATTTCTTATATATCATGAAGATCTTTAGTTGGGTCTAATTAGAATGAATTGTAGGACTTTCGAGGGTCTTCTAACACAGAAGTTGACTCTAAGTAGAAAATCGCAGATGCGACTCATGCTTGTGGTCATTCAATATGCTCGTATCGGGAAAAACAGTAGCACACATCCACCTGTAAAGTTTTTTTAAAAAAGAGTATACTAGCTACACAGAATGAATATCAGACCAATTTCAAAGATATATTTTATTTTTAATGTGTGCATGTGTATATTTGTGTGTATGTGTGAGTTTGTGCCTGTGTGTGTGTATGTGAGTGTGTATTACATGCGTGTGTCTGTCTGTGTGTACCCTGAGGGGACATAGAAGTTCCCTCTAGAGCTGAGCTGGAGTCATGGTGTTAGTGCTTTGCTTGCTCTCTCCCTTCCCTTACCCCACTTCCTCTGCCCTCCATGACAGCCCCCACACTCTCAGGATGCTCTGCAAGAGCAGTATACACTCTTTACTGTTAAGCCTTAATCCTTGCCACTTCCAAAGTAAAGTTTTACTGAATTGGTTTTGGTCTTTACTAGTTTTATCAGGGATGCCTGAATTGCTTCCCTCTTTCTACTTCACCCCTTCCCTGAATGCATGTCATCACATTTGAACAGTTTTCATAGACCTTCATGTCTCTGGATAATACACTCATGTAGTAAGACGTTTCTGGCCCTGTATAACTCCGAGGTCCAGACTCATAATCCCAAACAATCACATGCTGGTTGGCCATGGCTCAGGCTTATTACTCTCTAACTCTTACACCTTAGGTTCACCCATATTTCCATTTACGTTTAGCCATGTGTCTTGGTACCTTTTTGTTCAGCATTCTCAGTCTCACTGTCATCTCTCACTCTGTTCTTCCACTTCCCAGAATTCCCCTGGTCTGGTTTCCCTGCCTCTACTTCCTATCTAGCTACTTGACCAATCAGCATTTTATTAAACCAATATGAATAACAAATCTTTAAGGTGTACAAGAGCAATATCCCACAGCACTTCCCTTTTCTTCTTTTAAAAAGAACCCTGAATTCAATCTCCTTCATTTAGACTTTTTAACAACTTGTAATTAATACTTTAAACAACTATAAACACCCATAGTCCATTTTTGTGAATATGAACATAGGTCTCTAGACTACTTTCTGCTGATTGGGGGTGCTAGTAATCTTATGGGGACCTAAACAAAATTTAAGACTATGGATAAGTCCTGACTGGAGTATTCTGTGAATCTAGGTCATCACATCCAGTCTTCTTGAAGCTGTTCTGGATGCAGAACTCAGAGGAAACTGCAACAGAGATGTTCTAAAGCATTGGATTATCTGGGCCATCTGTTCACATCAAAGACTTTTCAAGATATCTTCCTTGATCAAACATTATTTTCTTTAACCCAGAATGAATACACAACCTCTCATTTTCTGTGGGAATAAAAAGAAAACCTCTTCTCTAAAGTAACATATCTTTTGACTTCAATTTTGAAGTCAAGGCATTTACAAAATATAGAGGTTGGATTAATCCAGCAGCATTTATAATCAAGGTCTCAGCAGCTATTTCTTTTTCTTCAGCAGTCAAACAATTCAAAGACAACACAATGGCATACAGTATTCAGACTGTATTTTCCAACTTTAAGTGGCGTGTGTGTATATATGTATATATATATACATATGCATACATATTACTTTGTCATTTTTAAAGGACTTTATTCTGTTGTATGAGGTTTCTGATCTGGTCTTTCCAGTCTAGTCTCCTGGCCTGGACTTTTCAGCCTATCTCATGGGCCAGACTTTCCAGTCTAGCCTGTGGCCTAGACTTTCAGATCTACAGTCCCATATTCCCACCGAAACACACAGACGCTTGTGTTAATTATACGCTGATTGACCTGGGGCCCAAGCATATAACCTGCTAGCTCTTGCCCTAAACTAACCCATGATTCTTATCTTGTTCAGCCATGTGGCTTGGTACCTTTTCTCAGAGCAGCATTTTCAACTTCTTTCCTCTGCATCTGCTGGCATTTCATATTGGTGTCTTCGTGGCATCTCTGCTCTGTTCTTCCTGTTTCCAGAGTTTTCTTATCTGGTAGCCTCACCCACAGTTCCTGTCTGCCTTCAGCCAATCAGCGATTTTATTAAACTAGTAGGGGGGACAATTATTTACAATGTAACAACACATAACCCCCCACACTATTATTTTTCCTTTTTTCTCTCCCAAGCCTACTTAAAATTTTAAACACAGTATAAACCTTTTAAAGATTTCCCCCCTAAATCTGTCTTTACTGTTTATGTTTATTTTTTATTTTTTATTTTTTTATTTTTGATCACACCATTAATCTGCTAACGTGTGGCTAGGATTAAGGACTGGGCTATGTCTGCTTGTTGCACTCAGATCCTTGGTCTGTAAGAGCTTAGCTTCATGGCAGAGGTGCTTGCAGGAGCCATGTTTACCACCCCAACTCTGGGGGAGTTTTAAGTACATGTCATAAACCTTGCTTAAATGTTTGCCAGCAGGGCTTCTTAAAAGAGCCCTGTGGTTTATTCTGCTAATGCTGAGTCAGAAAGTCTCTCTTAAAGGAGCTGTGCCTCTGCTCACCACCAGCAAATAGCCCAGCTAAGAAAAAGCTGCTACCAAGAAGCAATCTTTGACTCTGTTCTCTTTTTTGTCTGTAAGAACAGAACCTTAAATCTGTCAAATGCAGCTTCTGTGAGATTGTGGGAACCAGACTTGCTGTAGCTGAAACCTGCACACCACTCTGTACCTTGACCCACTTGAGAGAGACACAACTAGGAAGCTGTTTTTAGCTTTTTTTTTTTTTTTTTTTTTTTTTTTTTTTAATAGAAATTATACTGATTTAGGAAAGTGGCAGGTAGATTCTACTTTAGGGTCCAAGGCCTCAGTAGCCATAGGTAGGTGGCTAGGATTACAGTACCAGAAATAAATTGCATCCCTGTTGAGTCCAATTAGACAGCTGTTGGTTACACCCCCTTAGATAAAAGTGATAGTAATTGCCTCATTCATTGAGGATATCTTGGCAGAATGATCATTGTTGTGGTTTGTGGGTGTTAAACCTGGGTAGCACTGCTGATCATTTTCCTCCTTTGCAGTTTGAACAGCACAATGTTGTGAGAACCAGCCCTCAGAAAGGAGTCTCCCAGCACTCAGGGAGGAGTCTCTCATGTCAGCTCTAGGTTGATTCCTTTAAATCCTGTGTTGGAAGTGTGTGGAGTCTTCATAGATTCAAGTATATAACTTGAAGTAACTTAAGAGGACAGTAAGTAGAAATTGACCATGGTGGGCAGGGACAAGGGCTCTAGAGAGTGGGGCAGGAGGACGCAATGTCATGACAAAGAAAATGGGGAAACAGGGAAAGGAGAGCGAGGGTAAGCAGGGGACAGAGAGAGATTAATAACACTAAGGATATCTGGAAAGCCATAGGGAGATAAGCTTTATAAGCTTACTTTAAGACATGAGTATGTAATATGTATGTGTGTATATGCTCATGCGCATGCGCACACATACATGTAGCTTAGAAAGATCGAACTGTGTGATAATTGTACCCTGCTCCAAGAGACATAGGCTGAGAAAAAGCCCAGTACCAGGCATAAAAAGCCTTCCTTCAAGCTGTTGGTCAGGGAGGTCTAAGAAACTTTACAACAATGTAGACAGCTGTCACTTCCTTGGTTCCTCCCAGAAGCTGAAGGGAAAGCCCTGTCAGTGGGTATCTTACCCGGCATGCTCCCCATTCCCACTCTCCTCAAACTCCTCTGCTGAGCATTCTGTGGTTCCTTCCTCTCTCTGTGTGACCCCAGCTCTGCCCATACTTTGAAGATCACAAGTAAGCTAAGGTGAAGGCCAGTTACAATGGATGTTCTCTGAACTGTCTGAGATGGAACTCAAGTTTTTCTGAAATAACACAGAGACTATCAGCATGTTAAAGCTGCATCTTAAAATCAATGAAGGATGCAACGAGAAGGAGATGGGATTCTTGCAGAAGAATGTTCTAGCTACATATCCTTCGAGAATGAGGGGAGGGGGATACACTTCAGGAAAAGTTACCTGTGTACCTTAGCTGTGAACTCTTCATTTACAGCAAAGCTAGGCCAAAATGTAGTTGGTGACTAGCTGTGGGATACATACTGTCTTTCAGAGGTATTTGAATTTGTAAATTGAAAGGTTTTAGTTGGAGATACACTGCTTGGTCTTGGAGAGAGTGGCAGTAAGGAAAATGTGGATCTTGTGGTCCAGTAGATGAAATAATCACAACTTTTTTGCATATAATAAAGGCAAAATGAATATGTTAGCTTACAAAGGAAGTGTAGTCTGGAAACACTTCCTTGAAGAAGGTCTGTACAAAGCCCTCCTTCCATCAGAGAGCATTGTAAGGGACATGTCGCCAAAGGGAAAGGGTAAACTGAGTAATATAACACATGGTGATGGAAAAGGGACACTGCAAAGGACATTAGTCATGGGATGTTATAAACTTTAGAAACCAGGTGTGCAAAACTAAGGATTTTTGATAACTAATTAAATCAGAATACAGAGGAAGGGCTAGTGCTTGTAAGCTAATGATAAGAAGAATGTTACTGACTTCAAGCTTTGGCTCCTTCAAACACATAACATCGGATTCAGGCTTGTTATTCCAGACACTGTTCTTCTGAATGTAAGCCCCTTGGCAGGTCCTCCAATAGCTCTACTCAGTGCCTGCACATATCCCGGCTTGGTCAGATGTTACTACTTCAGTCTGAGATTTGTTGAAACTCCTCACTCCTGGAGGAGTTCCTATGGCACTTGCTTCATTTTGGGCCTTTCCAGCATTTGAGGCTCAGGTCTTATCCTTTCTTGGATTCTGAAACCTAAACATAAGTTCTACTCTGTCTTTACTTCTGCTATGAATTAGGTAAGGCTCTCCAGAGAACTGGAAGAATGCACACACACACACACACACACACACACACACACACACACACACACACACACACAAAAGGGAATCATTAAAGGACTCACAACCCATAGCTAACAGGGCTATGCTGGCTGCCTGCATGCTGCAAAGGCTCAAAAAGAAGTACTCAATCCACAGAGCTGTCGGGGCCTCAGCAATCCCTGTGTGTGCTGAAGGCCTGGGAAGTTCCTAGGAAGGCTCTAGGCTTCAGTCCAGATTGGAAAGCCGAAGAAGCTGGAATTTGACATTAGGAATGGTGAGTGCAGCAGCAGCAGGAGGAGTGGAGAGAACATAAATCAGAGGAGGAAGAAGCAGAACATGTGTGCATGCATGCACGCCTGCATACATGCATGCACCCTCAGGAGCAAAGGCAGGCAAGTTAGTAGCACCAATGTTCCTTCTCTAAGATCTCTTACACCTGAGTTGTTCCCCAGAAGATGCCTAGTAGAAGATCTTCCTAGTTAATTCTTCCTGGAAACACCCCCACAGACCTGCCCAGAGGTGTGTCTCTTAGTTGATTCCAGACCTACTGAGTTGGCAGTCAGTCAGACCTACTGAGTTGCCTTCTGTCACCCAAGACCCAACCTTTAAGGGTCAGGTGGATCAGAGGACTCACAGATAACTCCTGTCCTTCAGCCCCTTCTCAGCATTTCTCCTTCAATCTAAGTCCTAGAATCTTTCACTATGTGGTGTGGGGTGGGGTGAGGTGGGGTGGGGTGGTGTAGTGTGATGTGGTGGGTTGCATGGTGGGGTTGGATTGTGTGGTGTGTGGTGGGGTGTTGTATGGTGGGGTGGGAATACCTGGATTAACTCTCCCATCCTTTTTCTGATATTTTCTGCTTCATGTTTTTTGTTGCCATTTCAGGTCATGCCAAGGCTGATGGGAGAGACTGTGAGTATAAATGTAGGCCGTACTTGGGTCACAGAAAACTGGATTCTAAAAGGGCCTGGGGTGTGGGCAGTGGATAGGTGGATCAGGATGAAGGCGGCAGCATGGGGGCAGGTGTCTTGTGGGTCTGATTGAGTGCTAATGAGTAGACCAAGATGATGACAGGAACACACGGGGGAGCAGTCAGGATCAGAGGTTTGCACCTGGAGTGATTGGAGGCCGAATCTGAGCCCAGGGGAGCTGAGCCCATGGCAGAATTGAAAGTTGGGAAATTCAGGGCAGATAAGACTTAATCTTCTGCTCTATGGATTGTTTGTATTACAAGTATAAAAATTCATTTTTATCCATTTTCCCATTTATTCAATTAAGAGTATTGAGGTGGGGAGTGACAGGTCAGAGTACTGGGAGAGAACCAGAGTTGGGGGCTGTTATGGGGGCAATGTGGATACCTGGTGTAGTGGAAATTTCTTGAAATCCAAGATGGTGACCTTAGTAAGGACTCTTCCTATTAATGGGAGATGCAGGGTCTGAACTGGCCATCTCCTGTAACCCAGGTAACTTCTAGTGGAGGAACTGAGGATCTAACCCAGCCACAAAGCCTTTGACCTACAATTTGTCCTGCCTGCAATATGTGCTGGGGTAAAGAAGGAATGGTACTTTCTCAGAGCCTTCGTATAGAACCAAACATGACTGGTCAACAAAAGTCAATGAAATAATTTCTACTCATTGAACAGAGGCTACCCCAATTGTCATCAGAGAGGCAACTTAATCCAACAACTGATGGGAGAAGGTGCAGAGACACACAGCCAAACATTGGGCATAGCTGGGGGACCCATAGATGATTGTAGGAGGCAAAGGGGCAGAGGATACCAGGAGAACATGGCCCACAGAATCAAATAAGCAGGGCTCATAGGAGCTCACAGAGACTGAAGTGGCACACTCGGACCCTGTATGGGTCTGAGATAGGTCCTCTGCATGTTATAGCTGTGTATGTTGGTGCTCAGTGGGAATGGGGGTGGGTATCCTTGACTTTTGCCTGCTCTTGTGACTCTTCCCTCTGGGTTGCCTAGTCCAGTTTGACATGCTGTCACTGGTGGAGGAGGGGTGGATCTAGGGGAGAAGGGTCTCGGAGGCAGCTGGGAGGAGAAGAGGGAGAGGAAACTGTGCTCACAGTATAGTGGACGAGAGAAGAATAAATTAAAAGGAGATTTATATACATTTATTTAAAAAGATCACTGAGGTTGAGAACACATTCTTTAATTATTGAATAGTAAAATGGTTTTTAAACTTTGAATAATGCCTACACATTTGACAATACAAAAAATTAAAGCACATAGTATCTTATAGGAATTGTATTTCCCCTGCCCCTCCCTGTCTGATGGATCAGCCCAAGTAGTTTCTCTAAAAGCACTGTCAGAATGAGATAGCAGTTATGTCATTCTTTGGCAATAAACACCTAGGGAGTCATCATTGAAAGGAAGTTAAAAAGAGTCCCTAGGGAAACATGTTGCTCTGCTTCCAGTTCCACAAAATATAAGTGTATCTCTGAAAATGCATGCAAATGTACTTTATTCTTATTGCAACATCAAATGTGTCCCTGAGGTAGGGTCCTTGTCATGATGACAGATTCAAGTATTTGACATTCATTCCTCAAAGGTACAATTCAGTAACGAGGTGACCCAAGGACTTGAAATATGAGCTCTTTTTTACTGCCCATAATCTGTCCTCTATTTTTCTCAAACTATGAGTTCATCCTTTTGAGCCAAGATTTACTGAAGATGGAGTGTAGGCCTCATGTAACAGGCATTCTTTCTTAGAGACCAGCCTTATGAGACCCTCATAAGGTAGGGGCCTGTTAGGGCTACCATTTTGGGAACAAACCTTACTTGGAACTGTGTCCAGTCCTTGGGAAGAGAACCTGTCTAATTCCATTTATATCCTGCAGCTAAATCTCCTGTCTGGTGAGGAAATCATTGAAGTTTTTAGACATTTTATGGGGTGGATTTGACTGAGTAAGAGAGGAAGGAAGGCCTAGAAAAAGAGAGGCAAAGCCCTTCACCACCTTTAGGTAAAGTAAAACATCCTATGGAATATTTTTTTAAATGACATTTAAAAACTATTATATATAATAAACTAAAATACCTAAAAGATTATTCATCAACTAAATGAAAAGTATATTTTTCATTTTTCTTAGTCCCACATTATATATACATATATATGTATGTATACACACAAATATATGTAAATGATCAAAAATGAAAAAAATTATTTGAACTATTTTTTAGTATTTAATGTATTTTTATTTATGAGCATATATTTGTATCTGGGTGTAGGTATGTACAAATAAGTGTAGGTGCCCACGGAGGCTGAGAGGGTATCATATTCCTTGGAGCTGTAGTTACAACTGTTTGTGAGCTGCTCAGTGTGGGTTCTGGGAATCAAACTAAGGTTGTTTAGGAGAGCAGTAATCAATGCTCGACCAATGAATCTTCTCTGCAGCCCATATTTTTGATTCTTAAGCAAATACAAATTAATACTGTGAATACATGAGAATAAAATTTAAATTAGTGAAGTTTCAATCAATGAAGGCCTGTGGTCCATTAATAATGTGGTTATTATGGCTTACAATGTACAGTGGCAGCTGTCCCAAGGTTTCTGGAAGGGTGTGGGAGTGGTCTCTCTGCAGGGCACATTGTGAATTCATTGAGCTGCAACATGTACTCTATTGATGGTAGACTTGGAGAATAGTAGCTGACAAATGGATGCCACCAGAGCCCAGAGCCAGTCCAACAGGAGCTGGAGAATGACACTTGGTGAACCCTGCTGATGGGTACTATGCTGTGTAACTGATGTTGTGGAGTTTATACCCTCTTTTTAAAGAGTGGCTAATGCTCATTGTGATAATTTCTATGATCAGGTTGCTCCCAGCTTGGCTGAGGAGAGCATTTTTGTGTTGATTTCTGTGCCCCTTTCATGTTATTCTTTTTAGATTCTTCTTGACTTTCTAGATTATTTTATATTTTCCTTATCTTTTACCTCACAGATTTCCTCATTATCTATTTGTTCTGAAGTTTTTAGTGGAGAGCATTGCATTGGTTACTCAATGACACAGGTTTCCTCTCCCACAGGTCTTCCCAGCAAGCAGAGCATGTGCATGTATATATTATAATCTGTGTATATTACCATATCTACTAAGTTATTGAAAATATCAAATCTTTTCTGCAGAATCTTTTGTTGTCTACAGTGTGGTGTCAGAATCAGTCCCATGGATGCATTCTCTCTGTTGCTGAACATTGTAAGGTTAGGGGTGAAAAGACAGAGCTGTGCATTCTTGTGTTAAATGATATCTTTCTATGGACAGGACAATGTCCAGACTCCTTCCCTTCATCTTTTCTTTCTCCCATTTTCCTTTTTTCCAGTTGCCTTAGCTTTGGAAGAGTGGCCACTTGAGATGGAGATGATGATGAGGAGTCTTCACTCTGAGTGAGAAAACAGTTCCAGAAATTAAAGAGAGGGTCCTGTCTGTGCTTTGGGTGATTCAGAATATTCATATTGAAGCTGTCTTCTACGCCAAGCTCTTCTATGGTAGGCAGGTCTTAGGAAAACAGCTCATAGTAGGGTCTCATGGGAAGGTGAGTCCCTCTCCCTCATTTGGGGAGAACTGGGGAGGGGAAGGCATCAGGGAAGTGATAAGATGCTGGAAAAGCAGTTAGTGGCAACTTGGAAGGAGGGCCTCTGGGTCTTCTCCCCTGTTCACTTTCATAGCTATTGGGGCCACTCCCCCCAACTTCCCTCTATTAAAGTCTATTCAGCTTTACTTGGCTTAAGGAATAGTTTGGAAAACACAGTAAGAGCAGCTTCTGCTGGGAATGACCCAGCATCTATTGAAACCAAGAGGAAAGAAAGAAAAACTTCATTTCTTCTTGTTTGTTTGTTTGATTTTGTTTTTGTTTTTCTACAAAGGGTTTCCTTGTGTAGCTTTGGAGCCTGACCTGGAACTTGCTCCGTAGACTGGGCTGGCCTAGAACACACAGAGGTCAGTTGGGGAATATTATTGTAAGGTGTGTCGCTTTTGTTTTATGTTGTATTTGTTTAACCTGTGAAGCTGTGTTACTGTGTATGTTTAAACCACCAATGGTCTAATAAAGAGATGAACAGCCAACAGCAAGGCAAGAGAGAGGAAGAGAGGGGGGGGAGGAAGAGAGGGAGGGGGAGGAAGAGAGAGAGGGAGGGGGAGGAAGAGAGAGAGGGAGGGGGAGGAAGAGAGAGAGGGAGGGGGAGGAAGAGAGAGAGGGAGGGGGAGGAAGAGAGAGATGGAGAGAGAGGGGGGGGAAGGATGGAGAAAGAGAGGGCTACCCAGAAAGCCACGGAGTAAGAAACAAAGAAAGGTCTACAGGAATAGAAAAGGAAAAGACCAGAGCAAAAGATAGACTGCTAATTTAAATTAAGGAAAGCTAGCTAGAAATAAGTCAAGCTAAGGCCGGCATTCAAAAGTAATAGTCAGTCTCTGTATGTGAGTTATTTGGGAAGTGGGCGGTGAGCCGCCAAAAAGAGCAAACACAAACAACATTTTAGCGTCCAATGTTGGGCTAGTGTGAGAGGGAACTGCCTGCCTCTTCTTCCTGAGATTGATGGCCTGCATCACCACTCTGGGCCAGGAAAGACTTCCTTAGTGCAAGAGCCAGAGAGGACTAAGAGATGGTGAGTCAAGGCCACCTGGAAAGATTAGTGAACTCTTAAATTCCAGTTTTATCATCATCATTAAAAATATGATAATATTTACTTTATAGTGGTATAAACCTTTAATATATGTAAGGACAATAAAAATATTATTGATAATAGCAAGAAGATTAAAAAGAAATGATAGAATGGTAAAACTAGAATGATTTCTTAGTGGTTAACATCACAGGCCAGGGGCCCCGAATTCAGTTCTCAGAACCTGTTGGGCTGCCCAGAGCTCTAGCTCTATGGGATCTGATGTCCTTGTTTGGCCTCTGTGGGCACCCACATGTATATGGAATTTACTTATAAATGCACATAAATAAAAGTGATACTGAAAAATCTTCAAAAAAGACAAGTAAATGGTAGAAAGAAAAAAGGATGGAAGAAATTGAATGTAATAAGGTATCTGTTGAGGGTGGGTTGGTCAAAACAGTGTTACTGAGCCCAGGTCTGGAAACTCACATCACACAAACAAATAAAGCAAAGCAAAAACAGCGTTGAAACAAAGAAGGCTCTATCTGGTGACTAAAGAACTCAACAACGTAAGCTTTTGCTTACATCTCAGCTTTTCTTTATCAGGAAGTTTACATCACTTACCAGGATTAAGTGGGAGAGTGGGAGGGGGAAATTCATGGGCTCCCTGGGAATAGGTAGAAATTATCCAGGAAGTAGCATCTCCTTTTTTTCTCTCCTTTTGTGTGTGGTGTTTCCTGTCATGACTCCTGATAAGTAGATATCTTTAGCCTTGAAGGAGGGTGAAAGGTTAAGTGATCTGTGTTAGAGCTTTGGGGCAACACCTTTATCAAAGGCCCAACATGCTCTTTACAGAGTTGAGTAGAATCTGACTGGAAATGTATGGCAGCAAAAGAAATAGAAATTAGAAAAACTACATCTTTTCATTCTCTCCAGACATCGGCAGACCAACTGGATAGTCAGTGTTTTGGGCAAAATGGTCTTCAAGTCTCTCAAAAAGTATGCCAGACAGTTGCTATTATGATGATCCACATAGCAGAGGTGTTATTTGAAGCATACTTACTAGGAGACTAATAATGTCCTCCCTCCCTAGTTTTGAATTTTAAAATACATTCCTATTACCTGGGGGAAGTTGTTCATGGAGATTTTAGGGATCCTCCCAGAAATTCTGAATCAGTAGGATTGGGTGGGGCCCTGCCCTAAATCCTCATTTCAGTCATCCTAGAAGACTATGTTGAAATCATTTTTAGTAGTTTGAGACCTCTTCTATTCAGCTCTTTTCAATCCTGTCTGCTATTTAGAATTGCCCAGAAGCATTTTTAAAACTACTGATGCCTAGATGCCTTCCCAGATAAGTATTTGAGGGAAGCAAATACTTGGGAAGTGCATTAACTAAATGTCTGAGATGATGCTGGCATACAGTCAGGACAGGGAGGATCCCAGCTAAACAACAGTGTTGACACTCACTGCAAGCATGGTGTTTACACACAATTTAAGGTGTTTATAAAAACCCTGCAATAATTCTATGAGTCTAATATTTTGTAAATACAGGCTAAGAGCAGTTGCTGATTGGTCTAAGGATGTGTATTGTAGCAGTGCTAGAGGTCTCTGGGGGATCAAATGCCTTTCTTGTGTGTCTTACTGCCTTTTTGCTAAGAGTTGATCTGGAAAAACAAACCTATTGTTCATCAAAATGCCCTAAAAAGCAGAAGCACCTCTCTTGAAATCTATTTCAAACATTGTTTCACATTATAGCCTAGGTTACATGCTTGTGATGTGTTGAATGACCAATGCATTGGATACAGCCTTGCCAGTGGATAAAATCAGGTTTGATGACCTATGAGAATGTTGGTTATGAGGAAAGAATGAAGTTAGGTCTCCGTCATCCACACTAATGACTTCCACTTGCTGAGGCTACACTGGTGAAAGCCAGTCTGTTCTGCCTGGCAGGAGATCTCCTAGGACAAGTACCTTGTATCTCCAAGTTCAATCAATTAGCTTACATCTCAGTGAGAATTCATTCATTAGTAAAGTGGAAAAAGAACATTTGATATAGCGGTCCCATTCCTGCTTCTCTCTGCAGTAAAATCTATAGAGGGCAATGGCCACAGTCTAGTCATCTTTCCTCTCCCTTGCCTATAATGGTGTTCTGCTGGATGGCTTAGGTGTGGCTCACACACCTGTAGGCACACTCATGGTTACTCATACAGCTCACCTAATTGCTGGGGGCTGATTGGACATTGCTATTAAATGCCTCTCCCACTGCTCCATTGACTCAAGGATTAAGAAAGAAATCCTTTTGGCTAAATACAGGAATCTTAAATGTTTTCTGAAGCTGCACAAAGTTTCTGTAGGTGAATTTTACCTTGTGTGTCACAACACAGACATTCTTATTTTAATATGCCATTTGAGTTTGACAGAGGCACCAAGAATCCAGGTTTTTGATTTTTCAAGAGAATTATGAAATGAGATCTAGATTGTTACTAAGACACTTACTTTCTTCTGAGACATAACTGCAAAGATGCCATTTCTGGAGTGTGTGTGTACTGGTGTGAGCTCCTCCTATCTCCACACCATGGTGAGAAATGGGCTTCAACAAGATGACTTGTGGCCAGTCCATCCTGCCCTCTGTGCCACCCATTCTACCTCCAGTTTAGGTCTCTCTGGTAGTTTGCTTTCTCTCTAGAACTTCAAGGAGAGCCTGTGATTCTGTCAAGAGCTGTTCAGCAAAGCTTACTTTTCTTCCAGTCTGTAGCTGCAGATATATATGTTGTATGTATATATATTTATGTAGATTTTCCATTTAGTAACAGTTTTGTTGAGATATAATCCACGTAGCCAGAAAATTCACTCTTTAAAGATATAAAATACATTTCTTTCCTAAAAACATGTTCACACTTTGCAACCATCACCATACTGTTTGCATTCAGATATTCAAGACCACTACAGAAAACCAAGTGCCATCATTAGCAGCCACTCATTTCTGTTATAATTTTGTTCTCCTGCTTCCAGGCCCAGGGGATCCCCAGGCTTTTTTGAGTCCCTGTTGGTTTGCTTTGTCTGACATTGTGTATACAGGGGCTCGTACTTAAGATGGTCTACTGTTTCTGTCTTCTTTCACCTAGTATAATGTTTTGAAAGGTCATCCATGCTGTAGCATGTATAAAATGTGTTACATTCTCACTGTATGGATATACTACCTGATATTCATCCACGCATCAATCCAGATCCACCTGAATAATGCTGGTATGGACCTTCATGAGTATATATTGAGGAATGAGATTGTAAGTCATGTGACAATTCAATGTCTACTATATTAATGAAATGTCAGATGGTTTTCCAAAGCAGTTGTATTATTATATTTCCAACATCAAATGTAAGAGGATGCTGGTTTCTTCACAGTCACCAGCTCATTTATTTCTATTTTTCATAGTCACTATCTCAAGAGTTGTAAAGTGACGTTTTGGGATTTTTATTTGCATTTCCCCAATGACTCATGATTCTGATCACCCTTTCATGTGCTTACTGGTCATTAATATGTATTTGCACAAAAATCTATTTAAATCTATACTTAAAGAATTGGATTGCCTT
Organism: Phyllotis vaccarum; assembly: GCA_033318265.1. Classification (NCBI taxonomy): domain Eukaryota; kingdom Metazoa; phylum Chordata; class Mammalia; order Rodentia; family Cricetidae; genus Phyllotis; species Phyllotis vaccarum. Next base: position 43,605,706 of record JARWLC010000016.1, read on the forward strand.
TTCATTGTCAACGGGTAAGAACTCTGCATATTTTATATGCAATTTTCTGATTTACAAATATTTTCTCCCATTCTCTGAGTGTCTTTTCATTCTTTTGGTAGTCTCTCTCTCTCTCAACATAATTTTTAAATTGATTCTTTGCGAATTTCACATCATGTACCCCTATACTACTTACTTTCTAGTCTCTCCATATTCATCTGTCATCCTTGTAGCCTCCCCATGAAAAGAAAATACAGATATAAATTATAAAAATGAAAGAAAACAAAAACAAAAGCAAACACTTCTCTCCTCTGGCTTTACTGCCTCTCCAATACCTATTCTTAGTGGCACTGGGAGCTACATATTATGCGGTACACCCTTTTGTTGAAACAGTGTTGCTTGCAAGTGTTCATTGTAATGAGGGTTGGTCAGGTCCAAGGTCTCTGGGTTCTGGAATATCATCAATACTGGATCCTCACTGAAACTTCTCTTGACTATGTTGCTGTTCCCCTAAATCATGAAGATCCCACAGCTGTGGTTCTTAGGACCAGTCCCTTTTTATGCTCCAGCAGGTCATAGATGGGGTAGATATAGGGGGGAGCCTGTGCGGTAGCTGAGTTGGTTAATCCAGGCCTCTGCTGGGAATACCCCACCCTCACATCAGGGCCAGCTCTCCTGTGCAAATGGTGAGTACAGGGGCCAGATCTCCCAAAGGGATGGGACCAGTGAAGGGTGGGACCAGCTCAGCTTGTCCCTGAGACATCAACATTGCAGCAGGACCACAGATGAGACAAGGTCCTCTCCTGAAGCTTGGCCAAGATTTCACCGTGGTCCCAGGGGCAGCACAGGCCACTGAGATCTTTACAGCATGGCAGCATGGTTCTTGGACATCAAGACAATCTCAGGTGGAGACCAAGACCCTGGTATTGGCACAGCCTTTAGTAGTAACAAGAGCCATGGACATCAACATAGACCCAGTTGTGGTAGGGCTATAGCCCGGACATGGCCCTCAGCAACTGCTGAGCTTGTACGTCACTGCATGGGTAGCAGTGCAGGCCACCCACATCAGCTTGTTCCTCACCTTCTCTTCTTCAGTTTCACCTCTCTTTTCATGACATGAACTGCTCCCCTTCTCTTTTTTTCCTATTCCCACCATATATTTGCTCTTTGTAATCACAGCTATGGCCAACCAACACCAGGTAGGCCTGAGGGTGTCTTCTGCTTGCGTTTGCTAAGCAGGCCAGTTAGGCCTCCTGTGGGTGTTTTCCACCTGCCCAGGCTGAGTGGTGCCAGGCAGGCCTCAGCAGTGTCTTTTTCAACACAAAATTTTAACTGTAACAAAATATGTTTTTTTTTTTTCTATTTCTTGTGCTTCTGCTGTCATATTTAAGACAGTGTTGCTTAATCCAGCCACAGAGATGTAGGACCCTGTTGTATTCCAAGATTTTAAATAGTATTTGATTTAGTGTTTACCCTGATGATTCACCTTGCATTAACTTTTGTGTATATAGTGTAGTTAGAAATTAAAACCCCATATCCCAGAGGTTGGTCTTAGAGGAAAATCTTTAGGCAGAATCTGTCTGACTTGCTGGCACTGGGGTAGTATCCCTGATAATCCCTGAATTAATTGTATGGTTACGTGAATTATATTTTTGCATTATCTTTTCTCTTTTTGAATAATGGCATACTTCCCTAGCTAAGTAGCTCTATTATGCTTTCTATCAAACCCAAAGAGTTCAATGTCCTTCTATAATGACATACTGTTTGTCTCTACTTCCTCAACTCCAACTATCAGCATTTCAGCCTGCAACTCTACACGCTTTTTATTGAGTGATTGTTTAGTTTGCTGTTTTCTTCAGAGCATTGCTTTCTCCTGTTTCCCTATATGAACGCTAAACATGTTTGAAATCTTCAAGGTCCAGCTTTTTGCTTAACAACTCTCCTTTAGTTCATCTTTCTTTACTTGTGTTTTACTCTAAGAAGCCAAGAGAAACAAAACTGCTTCTTCAACATCCTGGTTTAAAAAAAAATCTTAACAGTGTTTCTAACAGTGTCTACGCCTTAGTTAGGGTCTCTATTACTGTGAAAAGACATCATAACCATGGCAACTCTTTTAAGAAAAGCATTTAGTTGTGGTGGTTCACTTAGAGTTCAGATGTTCAGTCTAGTATCATCATGGTGGAGAGCATGGCAATCATGATGCTGGCTATATCTTGATCAGAAGGCAACAGGATGTGGATTGAAACACTGGGTGGTATCTTGAGCATATGTGAGACCTTAAAGCCCATCTCCATAGTGACACACTTTCTCCAAAAAGACCACACCTCCTAGTAGTGCCACTCCATTTGGGGGCAACTTCTTTCAAATCACCACAGTCTTCCTCAGGTCCATCTGAGATCTCACTGTTCTGTCTCTTAATGTCCATGTCCAGCCTTTCACCTGTGGTGGTATATTTTATATTTAATAAAATCAGCCTGGAATATCAGAGAACAGATCCACCCACAGTCAAACCACAAGGGTCAGAGAGTGGTGAATCATGCCTTTAATCCCAGCATGGGAAAGACCAGTGGTGACCTAAACCTTTAATTCCATAACTCCAGGGACAGAAATCTTTCTGTGTTTCTGTGAATTCAAGGCCTAACTACCACATAGTAGTAGCTCACACCTTTAAACTTAACTCTGGAATATGATGGAGAGTGAACCCGAAAGTGAAACAACTGGGTGAAGAAGACATTTAAGGAGGCGTAGGCAGATGGTGTGATATTCTGTAGAAGGGTTGAGCTAGGCTGAGGACTCTAGAGTAGACCTTTTACCCTGAGAAGTTGGCTGGGTGAGAATTGACAGTGGTCTGTTTTCTCTCTCTGATATTCCAGCTTTTCTCCAATATCTGGCTTTGAGTTTTCATTTAATAACAATAAGAAATTGTGTTTCACTTGGCGTCCAACCTTGGGCACAAATTCCCCCCAAAACACTTGTTGGCTAGAGCAACTCATGGCCAGAGGAGTAATTACCACCTGGCTAGGCTTTCTGTTCTGAGTTAGCCCCCAAGCTTAGGCAGACCGGCCACACATGTTTCTTCTTCACTTTCATCTGGATAAGTTTTTATGAGAGTGGTCTCCTGCTCCTGGTCAGTTGTGATATTTTTTTTCTCTTTTTCAGACCCCCTCCTTGGGCTGCTATCACACTAGGTAGCTACCCCACTTCACAGTCATCTGAATTGTCACTGACAACATGTTTGGTGAATAAATTACCCTTATAATTCTGTTCAAAAGTCAGAATTATATGCTATCATGATGGCATTAATGGATTTTACAGAACCTCTTAACATGGTCACTGAATCTCAGTAGGCAGAAATAGTTGTTCTACACATTGAAATTGCTGATTTTATCAATGTTGAGTCAGAATTAACTTCATTATTTATTCTGTTACAATTAAGAATAGCCATCATCCTTTCTGTATAACACACATTCAATCCCATATGGATCTGCCAGGTCCTTTAGCACAAAGTAATGATGAAATTGATAAATTATTAATAGGAAATGTGCTAGAGACCTCAGAGTTCTATAAAAAACATCACACCAATAGCAAAGAATTAAAAAAGATTTCTCTATCACTTGGCAACAAGCCAAAAAATTTGTAAAAAATTGTCCCACCTGTTCCTTCTATAACCAAACTTTATTACCAGCAGGAAGTCACGCTAAAGGTATACATAGAAATGAAATTTGGCAGATAGATGTGTTCCATTTTACAATTTGTAAAATGAAAATATGTACATTATACAACAGATATGTTTTCATGATTTCAATGGGCAACTGCTATGAGTTCAGAAAAGGTTGATTCCGTAATTAAACATTTGCTAGAAGTTATAGCCATCATGGGAATACCTGTACAAATTAAGACTGACAATACTCCAACATATATCTCTAGTAAAATGAAACAATTTTTGTTTATTATAAAAAAGCATATTACATGTATACCACACAATCCTACAGGGCAAGCAGTCATAGAGAGGTCAAATAAAACTCTTAACAGATATGCTAAATAAACATAAAAGAATAACAAAATGCCCAGAAATAGACTACATAATGCTTTATTAACTTTGAATTTTCTCAATGTTAATGAGAAAGGAACAACAGCTGCTGAACTATAGAAAAAACAATTGAGCTAAATCAGCCTGTCTATTTCAAAGATGTACTGATCTCAGAATGGAAACAGAATATGTGCTGCATTGGGGAAGTGGTTTTTCTTTTGTTTCCACAGGTGAAGAAAAGTTATGGATACCATCAACATTAATAAAGCCTTGATTTGAACTGGAGAAACTTCATGAAAATAAGAAATGGTGGCTCATTCACTCATGTTACAATTCTTTAAGTTGTAAGAAAAACAAAGGGTTGGGGCAGGTTTTTGTTTTTGTCTTTACAGAAAACTAGACATACCCATCTTCAAGAACTTAAAAGACCTTGAACATCTAGACCTCTAAAGCAGAATGGAGGCTGTCCAGAAAAGTTTACAAGCAAAGGGATATCAGACCTACTGGTGCAAGTTTACTCTACAGGGTAAAATTTCATTGCTTAACCTTTATATGTCTTTATTTGTAAGAGAAGTTGAAGTCCCAGTTTAATTATAATTTAAAGCTGGCTTTGGAGTTGGAGTATGGCTCTCTCCTTCTCTAAACTCAAGCATATTTGTTAAAAGAAAATGCAAAATCTCTGTATCATATCAGAGGAGTCACCTGACATGGGGCAGAAGAGTAACTAAAAATAGGGATTATTCTATTGTTACTAATCCTATGCTGAATATTTATATTAAAATCTATGAGTACATATATATCAAACTTTTTGTCATAATAGAAAAATGCTTTATTTAGCTTCTTTTACATTGTGCTGGGTTTTAGCCTCTTATCAGTTTTCTGCAGTGATTCATGACAATGCCTAATTACAAATTTGAAATATCCAAAAGGAAGATGGGGCCCAGAAATGATGATTTCACATGGACTATTAGGCTACTAGGCTAGGCTGACAAAGCTACTAGGCTGACAAATACCAACTAAAGATCAGATTTAGACTAAAAACTTCTCAGGACAATTTTGAGGTGGTTAGCTGAGATGAACCAGTTTCACAGATTATTCTAGACAGGACTTGGGACAAGCTCTATACTTTCCTGTTATGCAGAGGCTGGTCAACAAATGATACAGTTACTTATTTCAGGACTTGACAATTTACAAAACTTTTATTTTCAGGATCTCTTAAAGATACCATTGCCCCCAGATAGCAGGAAGTAAATTTAAGAACATGGCTCCCACATTCCCAAAGAGTGGTGGGTGGATTTTGGTTTTTCAATGAGTTATGGAAGATTGTCATTGTTTAGGGTAATTGGTTTTCTTAGTCTGGTAGCCCTACCTACACTTTCTGTCTGCCTTCATCCAATCAGTGTTTTTATTAAACCATTAGGAGGCTCAATTATTTAATTATAACATAATCCCACTACATATAACCTTTTTTATTTTTGACACAAAAGTGATAAATGGTGATATATCTTATATTTAATAAAGTTAGTTTGGAATATCAGAGAACACATCCACCCACAGTCAAACCAGGAGGGTCAGGGAGTGGTAACTCATACCTTTAATCCCAGCACAGGAAAGACCAAGTGGTGACCTATACCTTTAATCCTCTAACTCCAGAGACAGAGGTCTTACTGTGTTTCTGTGAGTTCAAGGCTTAACTACAAAATAGAAGTAGTTTGCACTTTTAATCTTAACTCTAGGAATATGAGGCAGAGTTGAACCAAGCAAGTCCAATTTTATTGAGGGAGGGGAATGCCTTAAATATCCTTTTCCCAACCAGGGAAAAGGGCTTTGATTTGCGGTCATCTGAGGCTGTGGTGTGGTCATCTCTCAATGATTTGGGACAATTTGTGTCAGCAGTCTTCCCTTGTTGTCAAGGCCCCAGGTTGACTTATGAGGAAGTGCTGGGAGCACATTTCTTAAGGCACCAGTTATCACCAGTTTGTACTGGCTGAGTCCAGGCTGGTCTCCAGGCTTCTAGAAGCCTCTAGGGCCTATACATTCCATAATTTACTCTAGATTTCTGCCATTTGAAGATTCAAAGAAGGCCCTCCTGGAGAATTCTGGCTTTTGACCTCGAGAAGTCCTCGGTTCAAGGTTTTGCTCTTTTCCCTGTGAGGGTGGTCACAGTTACTACTGTACCTCCCAACCATTTCCTCTAGATGAGAAATGCTGGACAAATGGCATCAAATGTGGAACTTGTCTTTCTGGGTTGTCTCTTTGGGACTTTGAAATAATTCTGCATTAATGCTTAGTTCTTTCAGGGTAACCATTTCAAATACTTTGCCAGCTTTTGTTTTCTGAGATTCTTCAGTGGGAATGATTGATTGGATTTATCTGCATCTCTGTTACTGGGAATGGAAATCCTTCACTCATTTTTTAGCCTATCATTTTCTGCCTTGAGGTATTCATGAGATGTCAACATCTTCCCTGGTCCTGATGATTAAATGACAATCCAAAAACTGTAGAATGAATTAAATGAATGAAACAACCTTCCTCCCTCACATGTATATTATGAAACATAAACAAAGTGGAATCATCCTGGTCCATTTCTTTCTGATTGGGGGATAAGAGCCTACAGACTTAAGGACCATCAGAGTGGTAAATTCATGTCAAGTGAGAATATTTTTCTTTGCTGCTATCATTTCCTAGGTGTCAACTATGAAACAAATTAGTTTATATTTTAAATGGGAAAGGTGAGATAATACTTAATTTTGTATGTGTGTTTATTGGGGGTTGTGTGTATGTGTATGTGCTTATGTATGAATGAGCATGTGGAGCCCAGGAGTCACATTCAGGCATCAGATCTCAGGAACTGCTGTGCACCTTTCTTTTGAAGAAGGTTCTCTTATATCGTGGGTTTAGAGGACTGGGCTCCCATACCCACCTCCCCAGCACTGTATACCAATTCACTAATCTTTCAACTGTGTTAAAAAAAAAATCAAACAAACAAAAGGAAGATCAAAGTTCACCACTCTCTGATTCGCAGGGCTTGACTGCGGGTGAATCCGTTCTCTTATTTTCACTCAGTATTTCACAATAACTATCATTTCATTAAATTATTTTTATTGTTCTGTTATACTATTTAATTCAAATGTTGGATTGTATGGTAATTATAACATTTACTTAAAGGAATGTTGTTGATGAATTCAGAGGTTTTCACTCTTCAGTGTTGTGTAGTACTGTGAATTGCTTAATATTCAGCAATGGGCATCACATATGCAGCTTGCACAGATGTAGAATGGGATTGTAAGTACTTACAAATGTTCAAGATGAGAAGAGATACTGAGAATCTGAGAGCTCCCAGTAGCTGCTGCTTCTTCCCTCCTGTGGACTCCTGATGCCCTTGACTTCTGACCCCTAAAGCCCTTTCCCAATTGTTAAACATTTTAACCATAACCCTGTGACAGCTGAGGTTGCTATTTTCTTTTGTGTTCAAACCAATATATAATAATTTGTATTTGTCTTGGACTTCTGAGAAAAAGGTTATTTTCACACACATAAAGGGTTCTGATAGACCTGTATCCTACTTTTATATGATTTTGCTCATTTTATAACACATTAATTATTTCTTTTAAAGTGCAATGATTATTAAAGCATAATAATTGTAATACATTTGCTTTTACCTAGAATATCTTCACCAAATATAGAAATGTTATTTCTTCTCATTTGTGCTAATTGGGAGTTACTATCATCATTGATTATGACTATTACTGTGTATGCTTGTGGTATGTGTATATGAAGCTGTGCATTTCAGTGTGTGCATTTGCAGAAGAGAGAGGTAGCCATTGGGGTCTTCCTTCACTGCCTCCACCTTAGTTTTGGTGAACCTGGGACTCACCATTGCTGCTAGACTGACTGACTAGCACACATCTTGGATCCACTACAGCCTAGTACTGAACAGATGTTTACACTTCCTTTGGACTTTATGTGTATTCCAGATCCAAATTCAAGTTTATATGCTTATAAGCATTTAGTCTCTCTAGCCCAGAAATTATTAAATTTACAAATTAAAATAAAAACCATAAAAACTGTTAATTGAGGCACATTTAAAAACACAAGAAAATGAAGAGTAAACACAGAGAGTATTCTGGGGTTCTCCAGGAAGTTCCTGTCTTTGGTTACTGTACTGATATTTGCTCCACCCGTGACCTTGGGCTATTCTGCCAGAAAGAGATGGTGTCTCTTGCCTCCATTTCTTTCAGCAGATCCTACCAGTATGCATCACTTCAACCAAGAGTCCAATCGATAAAGTTTGAGACTCTTAATCTCAAGGTCATAAATTTGTGCCCCACATTGGGCTCTACTTGTTAAGAGTAATCCACATGAGTCTAATGCGTAATTTGAATTTACTAAGATATAAATTGGGAAAACACACTCATGGATACAGAACCAAGTAAATAGCTTAAGTTGTCCTTTGTTCTGCCCAGTAAAGCATGCACTTGACTAACCACTGTCCCATCACACCAAAAAGAATGTGTGACCACACTCTCTTTCCTTTTAATAGCTTATGTTTGCAGGCAAGAGACACTACTTTTTTTGGGCTGGATAGGGTAGCCCAAGATCATGAGCAGAGCAACTGTTGTTATTATCTAAGTAGGATCCACTGCTGCCTTCCCAGAGCTCTGAGAGAGCAGGGTATGAGTAGTTTGGAACTGGAGGGCTCAGCTGTGTTAGGAGATGCCTCACTAAAAATTTCCACCTTCATTCTTAGTGATTGGATGAGGCAGAGTTTCAAATTCTGACCAGTGGCTTACTCTGGCTTATTCTTACCACAGAGGGACCCCTGGACTTGCTTCTAGGCTACTCTGTAGCTCAAGTGTTTATATATTTTATTTTAGTTTCAAAACATTTGATTTAATGTTTCCAATTCAATTGTATTAATAAGTTAATATGAGAAGTTATAACTAAAGTTAAAAATTCTACCTATTTAAATTTCTAGAAGTCTTAAATTTTCTATTGATTAATTAGAAAATTTATAAGTTGATCTGCAGAATTCCCACATACCTTCACCCCAATTCAAGTAACATTATTCACTACAATTTCTGTTATTTTTTCTGCTTCTCTCTGACTCACTTAAGAATAATTGCAGATATGCTGATCGAATACCAGTATATTCCTAGTACAAGCACCAAGATCAGTGAGCTGCCATTAGCCATCCATATAATGCTAATCCTATATACTGATCATGCACCTAATCCACAAGTCTTATTCAGATCTCCCACTCCTTTCTTCCTCTTTGTGATTCAGGATCCAATACAGGATTACTTACTCATCTCATTATCTTATTGGGTTTTAAAAAAATCAACTGCATTCTGGGCCCAGCTCCTGGAGTTGAGTCAAAGACAGTGCGGAGGTATTATATGAGCAAGGGGGTCAAGATCACGATGGAGAAACCCACAGAGTTAGCTGACCTGAGCTGCTGGGAGCTCATTGCCTGGACTGTTGGGGAACCTGCATGGGACTGAATTAGGCCCTCTGAATGTGGATGACAGTTGTGTGACTTGGTCAGTTTATGGGGCCTCTGGCAATAGGACGAAGATTGATGAATGATCTGGCTTTTTGGAGCCCATTCCTTATGGAGAGATGCCTTGCACAGCCTTGATGTTTGTGTGTGGGGGCTTGGTCTTACCTCAACTTCACATTCTAGACTTAATTGACTCAGTATGGGAGGCCTTAACCTCCCTATGGAGTGGATGAGGGTGGTGGGAGGAAGGGAAGTGGGGAAGTAGGATGAGGGGGAGCTGTTATTGCTATGTAAAATTAAAAATTTAAATAAAATAAAAAAATGAACTGCACTGAGGTTAGAGTTTATACATAATAAAGTGCACTCACCTTAAGTGTAGCATAGTTTTGACAAATGCTTGTGATATTTTCATAACCAGGAATGTTCTCTTTGTACCTTCCCAGCTTATTCCACTCCTGACCAGGCAACCACTTATCTTTTAAAAGATTAATTCTTTCTCTGACTTTCTGTAAATGAAATCATATACTACGTGTTTTTTTATTTTGCGTAACATGATGCTTTCAGGGTCTTCTTGTGGTAATTCCCTTTGACTCTGGTCCTTGTTCTTTGTCTTTCTCTGTTTCTCTTTCTATCCCTTTTCTCCACCTTCCTCCTCTATTGACATGCTCTCACTACGTAGCCCAGGCTAGCTTCAAACTCATAATTTCCTCTTCACCCCTTGAGTACTGGATGGGTCATATACCACTCTGCTAACTGCAGAACACTCTTCTGTTTTATGAGCATATTACAATGCACTGTCTGAGTTAGTCATTCGGTCTGTCTCCTTTTTCTCTTTTGCTTTTACACACAAAATGATTATATTTTTATGCAAATATTTATGTGGACGTATGTTTTCATTCCTATTATGCATAAGTGTTGCAACATATGCTAAGTATATTTTTCTTTATATAAAATTGCCAAATTGCTTTTTAAAGCAATTAAACCATTTTATATTCCCATCAGCAATGTATGCGATTTTCAGCTCCTCTACACTGTTGCCACCAGTCAATGTGCCCAGTTGCTTTAAAGTGAGCCATCATGAGTGCAAAGGTATTTCTTATTGTGGTTTTGTTTTATGCTTTCCTGATAATTAATGGTGCTGAGCATCAGCGGATGAAAATTAGAAACCTATAGATAGTAGCTTTTCTACAGGTAGCTAAGCTTGAACACTTTGCTTGCACTAGTAAATTCATTTTCTCAGTCCTAGGAGGTGGGCCTCATAACTTCTAACCTTGTAGGAAGAGCTGGGGAATAGGGTGCTTGAGTAGCTGTATCTAGTTCATCTAGTTAGGAAGTAGAGAGTTGTAGCCTCTGGTGCAGAGTCTGGGCTTGTAGCTCCTTTCTAGTATTTGGTCTGTGAAAAGCACCTAAGTAGAGTATGAACGTATTGTAAACTGCCTCAAGGTCCTTCCCTGGGAAGACCTTATCTCTTCCTGCCCTCTGCCCTCTTTTGATACTCTCACCCCTAAGGCCCTTGCTTTATTGATAAAATTATCTGACTTGAAGAGAGACAAATCTGCCATATTCCCTTATATTTATTTTTGTTGTTTGTTTTAAGCACATATATTATAGGACATTTTAGTAACATATATACATACTATATATGTATATATATAGTAAAACAAATGTCATAATGAAGCCTTACTTTATAAGTAAAAACCAGTACTCTTTTGCTTTTGCCTTTCTAGTGGTTGAGTTCCAGCTCTTGCTGTGCAAGCATTCTGCTCCCGATCTACATCTCCTGCCATATGATTATCTCTACTTGAGGAGAGTTTAAAAAAATTGTAACCTGATATAATAACCATTTCAGTTTATTTTTTATTTTATTATTTTTTCAATGCTGAGGATTAAACCCAGTGCTTTGCACATGCTAGGGATGCACTGTACTATTGAGGCCTACACCAGTTTCTTATTAGCATTACATGAGCATTCAAGTTTCTCGGGATTCCTCCCTTTCTCCTCCTTATTATGATTCAACAGCTTGGATGATGCAAGATGAAAATATTTATGATTATTTAAAATGTCTTATAAATTCATCTGAATCCATAGGTTTCTTCTCTAGTTTGTCATTGAAATTTAATTACTGAAGAAATTAGCTGTAGGTATTTCTTGTAGTATGATTTAAAATTTTTGGATTTTTGTGGAATCATTTTATAGTCTCTTCACATCCTGAAATCTGTAGTTAGACTTAGAGGAAGTGTGATATTTATCTCTGATCATTTTGGGAAAATTACTTTAAAAGTATTTGGCTGTCTGTCAAGAAATATACAAAGCTCATTAGTTTTCCTATTGTGATGGTGACAATTCTAAGTAACCGTAACCCAAAGTAAAGTAGTTAATTAGGTATCCTATTCCTTTTGCCTTTTGTATTTATTAGTCATGTAAATATTAGTCTCTTTATCAATTATTTAGTTACCTAAGATTCTTAGCAAAAATAGAAGTATGTGTTCTTTTCTTTGTATCAGTTTTCAAAACAATAAGTTTGTTAGAAAAGCCCACTTTTCAGTGGCAATAGAATACTAATCTAGCCGATGCTTGTTATTTGCTGAGAGGTGGCCATTTCTTCTTTCAGGATAGTCCTTGTTTGTTTTTTCAATGCACATGCCTCACCTGGAGAATTTACCCTTAGAACAATGAACAGGAAGGCAACAGACTCTTCAGACTGTATTCAGTGTAATTGTGGATCTGTCTTCTGAAAGAAGCAGGTATTACTAATCTCATTTTAAAGATAAGAGAATGGGGGAGACCTAAAGAAGGCATGGGAGCGACTTTCCCCATGATGTGAGGGCGTCACCCTGAGAGAGGTGATAGAAATTTATACTTGGTTTACTGTTTAATTTCGACACCAAGAAGGCTGGTCCACAAGGAGTCAGAGTAAAGGAGAGCTAGCAACTTCTGACTCAGTTTTGATACCATGAGTCATACAGTGTGCAGAAACTTGAATAGAGATTACAGCACCACTGTTACTGATAACATGTTTGGCATCATGGTGGCTGAGACATGGTAAGGGTGGGAAAATGTTATAGATGACTGTACACAAACAACACATATATCTCTGTCATATGGCATAATAGTAGTAACCTCCTCTCTATCTTAGGACTCAGTTACTGGTGCCAGGCAAGCAGGGGATGGCAGCCACTTTCCCCTCCAGAAGTTAAAAGTCCTCAGTGGATGTTGCATACTTCTTGTGTAAAGCAAAGATAGTTTTTCTAGTAAACTCTGAATGCATGCAGCTCATGCTGAAAGGTCACCTGTGAGTAGGGTCCTGAACAGATGCTCTGACTTGGGAGTTGCCTTCCCTCACACCCAGCTCAGTGCTTGGGTTTTTCAAGAAAAGACATTAAAGTTTAAAATATTTTCATCCACCTTGGAATTTGAATATATTGAAAGGATGTTCTCCACCCAGGCTAATTGTAGCAGCACCCTGTAATTGTGTGGCTTGAGTAAGCTTGCTTCATCAGCACAAACCTGCTGTCTGTGATGGGAGAGAAGAGCAATGAACACAGATGCTTCAAAGGGGGGACACTCAGAAAGCTCCTTCTGACAGTAGATTTTCATTAGTTACTTAACAATACCCTCTAGCACATCTGGAGACGCATCAATACGTTCAGCGTACTACAGATCCTTACCTCACAATGCAAACCCCACATGTCTGACCTAACTGGTTGGAAAAGTCTCCATGTAATTTGCACTCATTTAATCCCTAAGTCAAGTGCTGACAACAGTATTCAAAGACTTTCCTGTGTGTATGAGAAACCACATTTTCTTCTTATTTTTCCAAAAAGCCAGTTTTGATGTAGAGACCGCTCTGCTGCTTAAAGGTATCCTTTTAATCATCCTAATGGTAAACTGGAAGCAGAATGATCCTGACATCCTCATACAGCACTCTCTCCCTTCAGCTACTCAGATACTTGCTCCCCTCCCCTGAGGCCTCTCTTCTGACTAGGAACATCTTCTAGGCTTCCAAAGTCTTGGTAACAGTTCAACACTGGTTTGTATAAAGAACCTGACAAAAAGGACTTCTGTGAAACATGCATTTTAGGCCTGAGTGGAGAAGCTACTGATATTGTTCTGCTAAATGGACAAGATATGACCATCAAATTATTACTCTGAATAGTTCTGATATAGCCACAGACTGGTAGTATGCTCATGTTTGGACAAAGAGCTTCCTTGTTTTGCAGTGGACAGTTCAGAGACTCATTACTGATCAAAGGCCTGTGAATAAGGGATTGCTCAGGCATAAACAGGATTTCAATATCTTCTCCTCTAAGGCTCAGGAAACATCCAAGATGGAGCAGAAAGAATATTAAAGAGGAAGGAATGGAGTGAGATTAAAAGAACACTGTCTTTGCATGTGACATCGCTATTGTTTTCAATACCACAGTAGAGGATTATTACCCAGTATTTGCACAAGATTGTCAACATCCTGCCATGGGGGCTGTGAAGGGATCATGAAGCCCCATACCCAGGACCTCCAGACAGATAATGGGAGCCAGTAGGGAGGGGCTCATGAAGTCCCAGCCCTCCTTGAATGTCCATAGAGATTTCATGGTTGCCAAGGGAGGGAGAAACTTTCTTCAGTCACTTTCCCTCCAAAAGTTAAAAGTCCTCAATGGATGTTGCAGAGCTTTTGCGTAAAGCAAATATAGTTTTGTAGTAACTTTGCATGCATGCAGGTCATGCTGAAAGGTGACTAAGCAGCTCTAATGAAGCTCACCTCATCATCAAAATCAATCAGCCAATCAATAAAAAAAATAAAGGTAAAAGAGAGAACAGATGGGAAGAGCAAGGGGATCAGTGAGATTCCGGAGAGGATGGAGGGCGAATGTGGCCAAAACACACTGTAGACATAAAAATGACACAATGAAATACACTATTATGAAAAATCAACATATTATAATAAAATATGCATATTGAACAAGAAAATCAAATATGCCGTACTTGTTGCATACAAAACTGGTGTAGCTAACAATACAACATAAATGGAAGTTATGCGAGTCAGTTGTCTGTTATTTTAACAAGTCTTTGAAATAATTAATAAAGAAAAATGCACTGGAGGGTCCAGTCAAGGATCTATTGGCCTATTGCTTTTAGGTTTCAGTGAGTTAGCACATCATGGCAGGAAGTGAAGGAGAAGAATGGAACCTTTGAGGGGTCCAGCCCCAATGACTAGACACTTTCTATCAGGCCACACTTGTTTAAGTGGTGCCACTTGCCCACAGTGCCAAGCTTGGAGCCAAGTCTACAACATATAAGCTATTGGCAGCTACGGAATATCTAGGTTATATCAGGGTTATGAGAATTCCTGCTGTGTAAGAGTTACACATGGAAGAGGTTATTGAGAGCAGCTGCAGGGCTTCATTCATTGAGTGAATGACAGCAAGTTCCTGAGGTGAGTGGAACTTGGTGTTCCCTCCAGCATCAGTGTCCTTTGGGCTTGTGTTAAGTCTGCAAAATTTCCTTTGAAAAGAAAACTGACAGAGAATTTCAAGGGAAATATCTTCCTTCTTCCCTCCCTCCCTCCCTCCCTCCCTCCCTCCCTCCCTCCCTCCCTCCCTCCCTTCCTTCCATTTTTTGAAACAGGGTATGTATATTAGGTAACTACTGTCCTGGAACTCACTACATAGACCAGGCTGTCTTCAAACTGAGGTATCCATCTACCTCTTGCTCCTGAATGCTGGGATTTAATCAAGGGAACTATTTTTGATAGCTTCATTCTTGAGCAGTTGAGCAGTTAGGACTCCAGATAAATTCCTGCCTTCTTTAAATGCAGAACGCTGTTAGGACTTGTGTAGCTTTACTGAATTCTGGCTCCTCTGCTATTTAATTTTTAATATCATTTTTTGGTGTTGAGGCTAGAACCTTAGAGTCTTGAACACACAGCAAATGATCTGCAACTAAGTTGCACCCAACTCTCTAATATCACTTTTCTCATCTGTAAAATGGCATCATAATTATAACTTGAGACATATATACACTGTGAGATTCAAGAAAGATAACACATTTTATATTACTGCTTTAGACAAGAGGATGGGTATGCAGTAACAACTTACAGATAAGTTATGACAGCAATGATAAATATTCATCATTTGAATATTATAATATGAAATATTAAATATGCCATTCTTGAATTCTTTTCTTCTGTTTATATATATGTAACACAATTATTTATTAGTTCTTGGGAATTCCACATCATACACCCTAATCCCACTCACCTCCCAGTCCCTCTATATCTTCCCCTCACCTTTGAAGCATCCCACCAAATATAACCTCCCAAGTAATTAAAAAACAAAATAAAACAAACGAAAAACCTACCTCTCTGCTCCATCTCTTTCACCTCTCCATTCATCCTGGTGGCATCTGGAGCTGCAAGTATCACACAGTATACCCCTTTCAGCTAATCAGCCCCACCCTCAAATGTTCCTTGCTAAGATTCATGGTTCAAGGCTTCTGGCCTCTGGCATACCATCATCAGTGTATCCTCACCAGCTCCTCTAAGATATCCTGTTGTTTCCCTGACTCATAAGAATCCTGCAGCTACGGCACAGGATGTAGATCTTGGTGATAGCAGAAATGATCGATCAGTCCTGCCTCAAGCAAAGGGCAGGGCACTCAGGGCTAGAGAAGGGTGAGACTCAGGATTGTCCTTGGATTTTAACTCACATGGTTCTTATGGCCCCTTGTGAGGACATAGCTTAAGTGGGACCATAGTATCAGACATGGCTCTTGGCAACAGCAGCTCAGGCCTGGATGTCATCATGATCCTAGTGGCAGTGCAAATCACCAGATCAATATGGCCGTCAGACCCCATGGATTTCCTTAGTAGCAACAGGAGCCATGAATATCAACACAGACTCTGGCTATGGTAGGACCAGACCCAGACATGGTCCTTGGCTACAACCTGGATCTTGATGTCACCATGGAGCCATGTGACAGCACAAACCACTCAAATCAGCTTGACCTCAGCAGTAGTGTGGCCCTTGGACACCAACATGGCTCCAGGCATCCTCCTTTCCTTGAAATCTTTTTAAAATTTATTTAAGTAATTTCTTTATTCTTCTTACAGACCAACCTCAGATTCCCCCTCTCATTCCTCCTCCAGCTCTCTCCAGTCTCTCTCCCACGTTCCCCCCCAACCCCTGTTCCAATCTCCTCCTTTGAAAATGTAACGCCTCCCATTAGGAGTCAGCAAAGCCTGGTACATTCAGTTGAGGCAGGTCCAAGCCCCTCTTGTTGCATGAAGGCTGAGCAAGGCATTCCTCCATAAGTAATGGTCTCTAAAACCAGCTTATGCACCGGGAATAGATCCTGATCCCACTGCCTCTTATATAGACCAAGCTACACAATCATCCTCTGTGCACAGAGGACCTAGTCCAGTCCCATAACAGGTTCCACAGCAGTCATTCTGAAGCTTGTCAGTTCCCACTAGCTTGGTTCAGTAGTCTTTGCAGATTTCACCGTCATGATCTTGATCCATCTTGCTTATATAATCCTTCTTCCCTTTCTTCAACTGGACTCTCAGAGCTCAGCCTGGTGCTTGGCTGTGGATCACTGCATCTGCTTCTACCAGTTACTGGATGAAGGCTCTATAATGAGTTAGGGTGGCCACTAATCTGATTATAGAGGCCACTTCAGGCTCTCTCTCCACTATTGCTAGTACTCTAAGCTGACTTCATCTTTGTGGATTCCTGGGAACTTCCCTAGCACCAAATTTCTCCCTAACTCCATAATATCTCCCTCTATAAAGATGTCTCTTTCATTGCTCTCCCACTCCGTACCTTCCCCTGCTCAATAATCCCATTCCCTTATGTTCTTGTCACCAATCCCCTCCCCTTTATTGCCCCACTCAGATCTCATCTATTTCTTCTTCCCAGAGCAATCCATGCATCCCTTTGAGCATTCTCCTCGCTATTTAGCTTCTCTGGAGCTGTGGGTTGTAGTCTGGTTATTTGACAGCTTATGTTGGAGAGGATGTGGAGCAAGGGGAATATTTCTCCACTGTTGGTGGGAGTGCAAACTTGTGCAGCTACTTTGGAAATCAGTATGATGATTTTTCAGAAACTTGGGAGTGTTGCACAAATTTCTGGTTGTAATAAAGGAAACTCAAAGCCAGATCTCAGGGAAAGACTGAGATATCAAAGAGAGGAAACACCACAGTCAGATCTCACCCAGCTGTCTTCCAGTTCCTCAGCCTCACTCCTCATGGCTTCTACTGCCTCCTCTGTCTTTCTATGCCTGCTTTAAATGCCTTCTTCACCCAGTTGTTTCACATTCAGGTTAAGATGAAAGGTGTGAGTTACTGCTATTTGGTAGTTAGCCTTGAACTCACAGAAACGCAGAAAGATCTCTGTCTCTGGAGTTATGGGATTAAAGGCCTGGCACCACTACTGCCTGCCTGGGAGCCTGGGACTCCCTCAGTAAATCAAACTGGCCTCAAATTCAGATCTGCTGGGAATAAAGGTGTAGGTCACCACTCCTGGTCATGTCTGCACCCCCGCCTCCGTGCTGGAATTAAAGGTGAGAATTACCACTTTCTGATTCTCCTGGATTGACTATAGGTAGATTTCTTCTCTGATATTTATCACATGGGAGAATCAACACACCTCAAGACTTAGTAATACCACTCTTGTGCATATGCCCAAGGTCTGCTCATACCACAAAGACACTTGCTCAACTTTGTTCATAGCAGCATTATTTATAATAGCCAGAACTTGAAAACAAGCCGAGATGCCCCTCAACTGAAGAATGGATAAAGAAAATGTGGTACATATGCACTATGGAGTATTACTCAGCTGTAAAAAGCAATGACATCATGAAATTTGTAAACAAACAAATAGAATTAGAAAATATCATCCTGAATCAGGTAACCCAGACTCAGAAAGACAAACATCTTTTGTACTCAGTTATAAGTTGGTGTAAAGCAAAGGATAACCACACTACAATCCCTTGAAATCTTAATCCTTCTTTTTAAATATGCACACATTTTCTTTTATTCTTATTAATTTTGTTTATAAGACACTATAACCTAAAGGTAGAAAATAAAACTGTTGCACAAATTGTATATGTGTACATGCATGCATGCATGCATGTGTAGCTTTAAAAGCTAATCACTTTTTTCCTAGTTAAAAGTAACTAACTCTTTTCTCTCTGCATTTTCTAAAGAAGTAAGTCTCTCTGAGATTTGTAACTCCACTACAGCTTTAAGAGCAGAAATTGACTATAGCTTCTGTCTGCTGAACATTTACTTAGACTGGGTTTTAAGCACTTCATGTTTCTTATTCTTGCCCTATGAGAATTTGCTAATATAATTCCCTATTTTACAGATGTAGGAGCTGCAGCAAAGTGACTTAGTTTTTTATTGGGCATAGAGAAAATGAGATATTGGAGACCAGGTAGTCCCCTTCAGGAATCAAGAAAAAACATGGGCAACCTTGGACAATGCAGAACATTCTAGTGGCCTGTGTTTCTAAGTGTGAAAGTGATGTGGGAATGTCTTTCCGTATGCTGTGAATATTAACCTTTAAATAAAGGAGCTGTTTTGACCCTTGGCAAACACTGTAGCCATAGGCAGGAGCATAGGTAGGAGAAGGAGGATGGAGTCAGAGAAAGACGAGTCTGTGTGTTTATTTGGGAATTTGGGATGGCTGGTCCAGATAAGTGGCGGTGGGCAGAGGTGAACTGTGGAACTAGTTTTGGCCAGAAACCTCCTGTTACATGACTGTCTGTAAACAATCAATTCTGTGGCACTTGAACTAATCCTGATTCCTGGTCTTGACCCAAGACCTCTGCAATTTCAGCTTCTGGGAGCTTGTATCTAGGACTAATAGTTTGTGTGTACTTCCTTTTCTGTCTCCTACCACCATTGTCCCTTGTGATCCAAATGCAAGGACAAGGCAAAGAGCTGGTACAAGTATCTCCACCTAGTTGATTCAAAACTATTTGATTTCCTTATTATTAGTCTTTTCATTTCAGAATATTAAAATAGAGGCTGGGGAATAGATCAGTGGGCAAGAGTGTTTGCTGAGCAAGCATGAGGGCCTTAGTTTAAATCCCAAACACCCATGTAAAAAGCTAGGTATGACATCATGCAGAAGATCCCAGTATTTAGTTGGTCAGCTGGCCCAACCAAAACAACAAAAACCCATAAACAAATAAAAACATCAATACCAATTTGTGCTGCCCAAATCTTCTTAGATGCATGATTTCCTATTTGAGTGTGGTCAATTCTTGGAGAAAATGTTTTTTCCTTCCCTCAGCAGTTGACATTTGCCTCTAGTTCCAGACGTTAGATTTTGTACCCAGGACCCTTCTTTCTGCTGAGATTTGGTCTGGGTTGGACTTGCAAAGGCCTTGTGAATGCTTTTGAAAACAATGTGAGTTCATGTTATGTTATCTTAAGGTATGTTACTTTTGTTTAACTCTGTGAGGCTGTGGTACTGTGCATGTCTAAACACCTGATAGCCTAATAAAGAACTGAATGGCCAATAGAGAAGCAGAAGAAAGGATAGAAGGGGTTGGCAAGCAGAGAGAATAAAGAAGAGGAGAAATCTGAGAGAAGAGATGAGAGAATAAAAAGCAAGAGAGATCAAGGAGTGGGAAAGGACGGGGCCAGCCACCCAGCTGGCCATGGAGTAAGAGTGGAAGTAAGGTTTACAGATCCAAGAGAAAGGTAAAAGCCCAAAGCTAGAAGGTCTAAGGGATAATTTAAAGTTAAGAAAATTTTAAACTGGCTAGAAACAATCCAAGCCAAGGCTGGTCATTCATAATTAAGAATAGTCATCTGTATATGTTTATTTGGGAGCTGGGTGGTTGGGCCCCCAAAGGAGCAAAAACAACATTTTGGCATTCCAGTCTGCGGCCAGAGTAAAAGAAAGGCCAAAACCAAGTTCACATGTACAACTGCCCTCCTTGTATTCACCCACTGTCTCTTTCTCTTACATTTTTTCCATCTCCTGCTCATCAATGATCTTTGAACTTGGGATGGGTGTGGGATATATATGTCTCATTTATAGCTGGACATTGTGTAGTCTGTAATTCTCTGCTCCTTGGCCAGATGTGGGTCTCTGTGTTAAAGACCATCTACTACAAATTGGCTTTTCTCAGATATGGGTGGAGGCATGCATTGATCTATAGGTATAATAATAAGTCCTTAGATTAATGGTCTGTCCATTCAGTAGAATAACAATAGAAGGTTCTACTTTAGGGCCTATGATCTGTCTAGCCGTAAGTTCTTGGCTTGGTAATAGTGCCAGGTTTAATTGTGTAGAATGGGACTTAAATTCAATCCAAAAATGGTCAATAAATCTCAGACTTCTGTGCCACTATTATATCAGTGGACATGCCTTTCAGGCAAGTCATTATTGTAGCTTCAAGGGTTCACAGCTATAACTGACTACTTTTCCCATCAAGTAGTTTGCCCCCTACCACCTAGCACTATGAAAGTGATTCAGTCAGTATGAAGCTTCCGGTCAGTTCCAACTTGATTTTACCATGCTGAATGACTCATGTATACGATGTCTTCAACAATAACGACTTACCATTAATTCTTGAAGGGTAATCAAGAGTAAAGAGAAATGACAGTGATCTGTGATGTTTGAGGGTCTTTGTCACCTCTCTGGCTGGTGATTCCAAAATATGTAGGCCATTCTTGGCACTGGGCTTTTTATTGGTTAGCCTCTGGTGTCTAGTAGGGACACAGATGTACAGTTGTCCCCATTGTAGCTCCATTTTAACCTTTTAATATACATCTGCAATTTATTTTTTAGGAAGCTTCCACGGTAGTAGGTTTCCATATTACTTTTAGTTGTCCTGTATCCCTCTCTATTCTCCCTTCTCTACCCAAGGTTTCTTTGCTTTTTAATTTTGGGAATTTTTTTTTTTTTTGAGAAAAGATCTCATATTGTATTTCAGGTTAGCCTAGAACTCCCTATGTAGCTTAGGTTGACCTTGAAGGCAAGAAATATTACAAAAACTTTTTCTTCTTTTAAAATGTTGTAGACTTTATCCCAAATGCATGTCTGCATGCCATGTGCATGTCTAGTACCTGTGAAGGCCAGAGAAGATGTTTGATTCCTTGGACCTGCAGTGATAGATGCTTGTGAGCTACCATGTAGGTGCTAGGAACCAAACCTGGATCCTCTGGAAGAGCAGCCAGTTTGCTTAACCACTTGAACCATCTCCCACCAAAGAAACATATATCTTTGTCTTATGATTCCAGTCTAGAATTATTTGGCCCTATTGCAGTGTCCTATGGTGAGGTACAACATCAAGACAGAGGATGCATGGAGAGAAGAGGGAGGGAGAAAAGATAAACTTCTAATGTACGCTCTGCACTCCCATTGCTCCCAATCAGTTCCTATGTCCCAGAATTCCTAGCGCCTCTCAGAGATCTATGCAGCCGTCACGATCCTGTCAGCTTTCTAGGCTCAATCTCTCAACAAGGCTTTCAGCATATGAACCTTTCTGAAGACATTATATAGCTAGGCCCTAAGAACACATAAACTATAGACCCTTCCTTTCATGTGGTTTGAGGTTTAGGAGAGGACTCAAATGCAAATAATATATGCACACGAATTACAGAGTAGAAGTACAGAATAGGGCTCAGCAAAGGGTCTAGCCTCAGTTCTCTATATTGGAGGCACTTGTAGCTAGAGCAAGGAAAAAAGTCCCTGATATGGAGGAAACTGGGGGTGCTGGACATGAGGGAGAGCCAGGGTTTAGAGTTCTTAGCCACAAAGTCTCTATGGAGACATATGTATAAGATACATAGACTCATATCTTCTCCAGATACAAAGTCCTTAGATGCTCTTGTCAAAGTTTGCTTCTTCCCAGCTGTTGAGGTCAGAGTTCTGAGATCTGTGGATTTTTATTTTTTATCTCATAAAATTAGTCCTATCATCACATGGTTATGAATTCTCTTTTAGAGGAAAATATATTTCTTTCAATCCATTCAGAAATAGACCCTTTAAATCTAAGATTAATGACCAGAGAGCTATATAACACAGAACACTGCGTGTTCCTTAGGAACATGCCTGATTTCAATACGTTTCTACCATTCACTGGAAGGTGACATTGAAGAAGCTACTCAGACACGCTGTGTGCTTGCCTTGTTTCCCTTTCGGGTTGATAATTTTATAAAAATAAACCTTATAAGCCTGGAGTGGTTGCTCACACCTTTCATCCCAGCACTTGGGAGGCAGATTTCTGTGAGCTCAAGGCCAGCCTAGTCTACATAATGAGTTCTAGGACAACCAGGGATAGATACATAGGTAGACCCTGTCTCAAAACAAAACAAGGTAAAACAGAACAAAATTTATGTAAGATATTCTTGCAAGGCGTGTATAAAGGCCTTGCTAATACATTCTCACTCGGGGCACTGGGAGTGGCCGTTACATCACTTAGAAACACTTTTTGTATTGAACTTTGCCAATTTAGTGATGTCCATGGGTCCTTTAGAGGGAAGCCTTGCTTCCCCATGCTTTTTTGCAGGGTGGGAGAAGCTGGAGGTTAAGCCTGGCAGCAGAGGTAGCTCTAAAGCTTGATTTATCCATCTTCAGTTTTCTTTAAGTACGAATCTTAATGAAAATTTTCACATACTTTTTTCTAGGACTAGTTACAATTGAAGATTTCTTTACCCAGGAAAAACCTAGGACTTGTTAGTAGGAACAGCACTAAATTTGGATTATCACAATGGAGTAGGTATATCGTGCAACAAGGAGATCACTGCTCACAGTGGAGTATGGATTTATTAGTTAGAGATCTGAGAGGCTTAGCTAGACAGAGTAGTATATGTTGTTAATTGCAGAAGCCAGTAGGTAGAGAGACAAGATAATCAGGAATTCAAAGCCAGCCTCCATTACATAGAAGATGACAGCCAGCTTGGATTACATGAGATCTGTTTCAAAAAGTGTAACAAAATAAAACAAAAATAAATACCCAACTAGGGATATGTGTGTGTGTCTGTGTGTAAGTATATATATTATGGATATATTTTATGTCTTATTCATAAACTAGGACAATTAATATTTTATTTTCTTGCCTGTCTCAGTTTCTTTACATAAAAAAGAGATAATAGTCCTCAGTGAGTAGGCGTGAACACTGTGAACTTCCTGTGAACTGTTAGAAAAGTTCAAGGCTAACATTTTTCTCTGCTGCTGGGGAGAGGTTGGGCATAGGAATCGATGGGAATCACATTTACAGTGAAGGTCAAACACTTGTTGCTATATAGATGGCTCGTGAGAATGCTCGAGAATGTATGGCTGAGACTTTATGAAAGAGAGAGAGAGGGAAGGAAAGGAAAGGAGGAGAGGAGGGAGGGAGGGACAAAGAGAGGGAGGAAGGGAGGGAGGGAGGGAGAGAGAGAGAGAGAGAGCACTGAAGGGCATGTTATAACAAAGCTCTTTTGAGTTGTTGCTGGGAGTGGCTGGGTGTGTTTGGTCATCCTTCAGCCAGAACTCTGTGTAATTCAGTCATAATGTTTGTAATGTTTAAACCCATAGGCAAGAAAAACCACCAACAAAACAGTCACCAAGGTTATTAAATATTTGGTTCTCAGACTACTTTGGTTTAACTAAAGGAAATTGATAGTTGATAAAAGTGCATTATGAATGGACAATATATATTTTAGGTGATAGTTCTTTCCTTGACCCCAAAGCCTGCCCACTGATTTGCTGTCCATAGACTGTAAAATGGATTTTTTTGTGTGTTTTACAAAAAAGAGACCATTATACATTGTTTCAGGAGTTACAGAGCAAATACATTTTTCTACAAACACTATATCCTTTCCCACCAAGCCTTCCTTCAAGAAATGGAACACAGTTGCATAAATAATATGAAGTGGCCTTAAGAATCTCTTAAGAGAACTGAGAGAAAGGTGGCCATGTTAAAGGGAATACCTGATTTCAGATATATGTGTTGGATTCATTGTTGCTTGAATTAGTCACAGCTATGTGATACACCCTTCCACGCAGAGGTCATTTCCCATTCATTAATCCCACTTCCACTGTGCCAGAGACTATTCATTCAGAGTTCTCAGGAACAGTGAGCTCTACTTAGGTTTTAGCCTCAGAAGACAAACAGGGCACACAGACTTAATCATATATTATAGTATTTGTAGTATGGTATGATATATGGAAAACTGTCAAATTCGATTTTTGTATCTGTTTCCTACAGGTTCAAATTTTACTAAGAGCAAAGAAAATGGAAAGTGCTCAAAAACTGGTTTTTTTGTGAGGCTGACTAGCAGGAGATTAACTGCTATAATGGGAATCGAGCTACAATCCTTGAATAAAATTGGTGTGCATTCATCACATAGTGTTGGGGATTTCTGAAGACAGTCTTCCAAGAACAAGAATATATATATCAGGACCATATTCACCTCTCATCCCTTCTCCTGACACCCCTCTAGTCTTAGTCACTCTCTATTTCTCTCTCTCTCTCTTCTGTTTTCTTCTGTTTTCATAAAAATGTTTTTATGTTGCTATAAAAATATAGGATTTTTTGAAATAATCCCATTGCTTTTAGTGCCCATACTAACATAACTGTCAACATTGTCCTTCCCACGATTTCCCTCCAGGCTGTGTATTTGCACCCTACAATAGTGATCATATATGTCAGACTTGGCATTGAAAGCCAACGCACAGTATTTAGGACACTAATATCTAGCTCTTCATTTTAGTGTCTAGATGACTTGATCAGATCTGGCACACTCAACAGAGACTTAGGTTTTATTTACTTTATTTATTTATTCTTCTACCATATAATACATTCTGTCCACAGTTTCTCCTGGCTCTACTCCTCCAAATGCCCTCCCATGCTTCTCTCCTCCAGAACTATTACTCTTCTTTGGGAAAAGAAAAGGCATTTCAGGGAGAGCAACCAAACTCAACATAACAAGATGCAATAAGACTAGGTGTATATCTTCACATCAAGGCTGGTCATTCCCACTGATAGGGACCCTACAGAAACCCCAAGCTAAACAACCACAGCACGGATGCAGAAGACCTGGTGCAGACACATGCTAGGGTCACAACCAGAAACAAAGGGCTATTTAATCAACCAAAGACTCTTGTCAAGAGTGCCCATTGGAAGAGAGGGGCAGAGTGGGATCTAATGTGCCCACAGATCTTCACACTGTTTTCTACTACAGTTTATCTGTTGTTCTGTTTTCTAGAGACTAGTTTGAAAATGTGTGAGTTTAGGCACATGAGATACTTGTAGAAGTTCATTCTTTCACACCTTCCCACCTCTTCTCTTTTCTTAGGTTTTTGAATGTGGAATAAAATAATATTTAAATTTATGGCCACCATAGAGAAAAATATCCCAGGGGAATGATTCTTTCCAGTCAAATAGAATCAAAGTTTTAATTTCCCTACCCACAAAGAAGGGTCATTTTCCCCATCAGTAATTGTACTTGTCAGCAGGACATCAGCTTCAAACAGAAGACAAAAACACTTGGGTATACTCTCTAGAGACACTTGGACAAGTGAATGCTCTTGTCAGGCTCTGTCTAGCCATTTGCTGCCAAACCTCTGTAATTTGTTAGATTTTGCAGTTTTAACTATGCGCTTCTCACTCTTTGTTTCTAGCCTTCCTGGTCCTCTCACATCCAAGGACCCTGCTTCCATGCTTCTCCAGCACTCTAAAGCCAAAGAGTTGCATTTGTCTGTCAACTACTTTGGGTATGTAATCACACACCTATCTTACGGTGTCTGTTACTATGTACCATCAGGTATTTTAATTCATCTATGTCTTCAGGTGTGTCATTTGTAAGCTGTTCAGGACAGGGAACAAAGCACATCCTTAAGTATATTGCACCTCTAACTTTCAGACCATCAGAACCATGCTGCCCTCTGGTTCCTGGGGAGTTGCTGAATTTCTGCCACTGAAAGTCTTCCTTTCCAGTGTGGGCAAAGAATTAACAAGAATGTAGCAGAGGGAATTAAAAAATGACAAGAGAGAATTGCCAAGCACTAAGATTTAAGATCTCTTGAGATCTTTGGATCACAGTAACAGGCAGGGAACAGTCCAGTGCCGAACACACAGTTGTGGTGAATTAGAAATTAATATGCCATTCCAGCCTCATGGCCACTGTATTTATTCTCTGAGCTTTCCTGAGGAACAAGCCAAATGGCTATAACTGTTTTCATATTTATGTGTATTTATATTTCACTTTACAACAGAAGAATCTTGGGCTAGAGAGGATAAACATTTTGTTTATAATTTCTTCAACAATACTTGGTAGGGACAGTTTGAAAACTTAATGCTCCGCCCTTGAACCTACATTTTCCCCACTACAGCTGGATACTGTGATATTTCACAAGGTATGCTGCTCATATCCCTGTCTTTATGATCTTGCTTCCAATGCTCCACTGATACCTGGAACAGTGCTTTCAGAACTGAACTCAATTTTGTATATGAGTTTGATTCTGGCTAGTAACAAGACTCAGGACAAGGGGAAGGAGCAGCTATACAGTCACTTTCAGTCAGTCAGTCAATAAGCCCTCATTGGCATATGGTAAATCATGGGAGGCTGTCCCTTAGCTTTCAAATTCTGATAGTCAAGAGTGGAGGATGCTGAAGTAAAAGGCATATGAACAAGGAGCATAGGTGATTGCTCTGGTAAAACAACTGTCTCACCTTGGGTGCTTCCCAGACAGCAGGGTAGGAAATGAACAGATCTTCCAGGTCAACAAGCTGCACAGATCTGGAATTGTCAAATCAGGCTTTCACCAAACGTTTCAGAGCAAAGCTGTGTCCTTTATTGGAACACGACCCCTCTCCAATTCAATCACACTATTTCTCCTAGTCAATTTGCTACTGCACGTTTTCCATGTAACACCGTGTATGTTATCAGAATGAGCAATAGTATGTTATCAGAATGAGCAATAGTACTCTATATGGAAACGATGGAGGCCAGAGTTAGAAGTTTGAAGTATTTTTTCTATCACCACCAATTATATTCTTGTTTCCTCCCATTCACTTTCTGTTGCTGGCCTTACAGGTAGGGTTGCCTTTATTTACTCTTACAGGCATGTGCTCAGGGCAGGATCCACCGACAGACTCTTCCTGCCCATGCTTGTCGCAGCCTTTCCAAGCGGTGCAGGCAGCCGTGGTAAGATCGTCCTGAATCACAGCTTCCAACTCTGCCCAGGCTGCCAAGAGTTATGAGTAAGAGCTGTGGGCAGGGCCAGGGTGGGAGTTCTGGGTGTGGCCACAGGTGAGCCAGCTCCCCAGGCCCCAGAGCACAGCTTTCACTGCCTCTGAGCTGCCGGCCTTTTTCCTTGTAGAGAATTTCCCAGGATACCAGCTGCTCAAGGTAAGCAAAGTGGGGTCATGGAGCTGATGAGTTCCCTCTTGGGGACAAATCATGTTTGATTCCAAATCGTGAAGAAGCTGATGAGTTTTTAATCAAGGCTAGCCTGCCTGTCCCCAGTTTGATGGGCCACAGTCTCAGCTCCTAAGACCTTTGTGAGCCCACAGTGGTTCTGGAAGAACCATCGCCACGCCACATGGCCACCTACACTCAGAATATAAAGAAGACAAAGGAAACGAGGTTTGGGTGATAGTGGTGTGGGGAACAGCAGTGCTTTAGGGAAGACAGATTGTTTCCAGCCCTCAGGAATGCAGGATGGGTTTGCTGTGCTGTGAAAAGGTGTGGTTCTTCAGCCTGGAGAAGACAGAAGAGAGAGAGCCACGCTAACCTTTCTAGTGGGCATTGTGGGTTGAAATGTAGACTGCTCATGTCATTTTACACGTTAGATTAGCCTTCTTTGTCTGACGTGTGCGTTCTAGGTAGAAATCTTTCTTCCTTGTTCCTATTAAATTTAACTTAGCAAACTTAAAAAAATTATGTATTTCAACATAAATTGCTGAACTTTTGAGATGTACTGACTTATTGTCTCTTCCTCATGGGTGGTAATAATAATAATCAAACGTTTTGTGACTTTGTTCAAACATTTCATACTGAATACTCCATTTAATACGATAGGTTTTGTCGTTTGCCCAAACTGGATTTCAGAACTCAGGGACCTTGACCAATTTTTGCTCAGCTGCTCAGTTGGAAGAAAGGCTCAGTGTTAAAGTGATGTCTATAGTCACACAGCTTGAAGGTAGGGTGGCTTAAATGAAAGAGAGCTTCAGATTGACAGCCAGGCATGTTTTCAAAACACAAGTTCTGATGAAATTTTCTTTTTTCTCCTACATCTCAAGAGAATCTTTAACAAAATTGTGTTATAAACATCAGTCACCATCAAGTAAGTGCAGTGTGTTGAGTTCTCAGATGGGACTCTAGAAAGTGAGTCAGCAGCTTTGTTCCCCTGCTTCCCAACACCTCACAAAGTGCCACTTCAGTCCCTCTGGGCTTGGGGTTGACGCTGGAGCGTGCAGTCTCAGCAGTTTGCTATCCAGGTGTGGCCCAGTCTGGCACTGTCTGTTAACAATACAGTGGGTCAGCAGTTAAGGTCAGGACCAAGTTGCCAGGTGCAGCCCTGTTGGCTGAGACTGTATGTGCAATGTGACTCCACCATGGTTGGAAATGACAGAGTAACCTTATTACTAGTTGCCTGCATTGTACTTTCTGACATGAAGGTGCTTTCCAGATGCCCTTACTCAGTTACTTCATTTAGTTCTCTTGGTGCTGTGTCTCAGGAAGAAGACGTAAAGACTCATGCTTTGTATCTGGTACTGGTTCTTTTCTTCCTAGAGACAGACAGTGAACCGTGAAGGCAGTTTTCAGTTCTCATGCTTCGAATCATATTACTTCCCAAGGACCAGGCACATCAAAGCTCCGCGGGAGATGAGCTGGGCATCAGAAGCCTGTGACCCAGCCTCTTGGAAGGCTGAGGCAGAAAAAATGGCCAAGTTAAAGCCCGTTTGAATGACAGATGAAGTTTAGGTCCAGCCTGGGCAACATAGGAAAAACTTACTTTAAAATAAAAGGTTAAAAAACAAACTGGGATCATAGCTCAGTGGTAGAGCATTTGCCTAGTAGGCATAGGGCTCTAGGCTCAATCTTTAATTCAACAATGAGTGAATAGATAATTAGATAGATAGATAGATAGATGAATGAATGAATGAATGAATGAATGAATAAATAAATAAATAAATAAATACTTAACAGAGGTTTTTCACCAAGTTTGCAGTCTGCATAATAAGGCAAATTAGGCTAAAGGTTAATCATAATACTCTGGTACTGAAAATTGCAATTTTTGTTTTTTAGACCAGATCTTACTATGTGTAGCTCCTCAAGCTGGCCCAGTACATACTATGTAGGGCAGGCTGACCTTGAACTCATGGGTCTTATGACAACCTTCCAGCCTCAGCCTTCTTGGTATTGGTATTACAGTATGAGATATCAGGCCTGGCAAGAATTTAGTTTTTAAGAAATGAAGAAAAACTATGCACATAGTCTCCTCCCTCCCTCCCTCCCTCCCTCCCTCCCTCCCTCCCTCCCTCCCTCCCTCCCTCCCTCCCTCCCTCCTCTGTGTTTGTGAGTTCACATGTCTGTGTATCAAATGAGTGTGGCCGACAGTCTGTAGATGGGATGGATATATCATTTAACTACAAGCATGCAGGACAACAGCTATAAACCAGGAGTGTCTCAGGCATGCATAATAATCTTCCCACAGGAAGCTTTATCTCTTCAGCTCTTCAGACAGCCTAAAGATGAGAACATTTGAAGATTATTGGCTTGGATACTTTATTACTTTACATAAAGTACGAGCAATCTTTACCTAAGGGGCATCATATCCTATCAGTCCTGAGAAGTGAGGTTCCCCTTCCTCATCCTAGTGCATATAGCTCCATTTATTTATTTTACTTTATTTTTAATTGAAATAGAACTACATCATTTCCTCCCTCCAACCTCTCCCAGTTACCCTCCCTTAAATCTCCTCACTCCCCCACCAATTTGATAGCCTATATTTCTTTGATTGTATTTGTTACATACACCCCCCCACACACATATGGCATGTGTGTGTGTGTGTGTGTATGTGTGTACAAATATTTTAAAGTAGAACCTGCTGAGTCTGCTTTTGTTGTTTTGTGTGTTTGGTTTCAGGACTGACCACTCTGAATTGGACAGCCAATAAAGGGGCTCATCCCTAGGAGGGACTAATTCTCCTTCTCCCAGCAGTCAGTAGTTGCTTGTAGATCTTTGTCTAGGTTTTGGGTACCTCAAACGGTTCCCCTTCCATGTTCATGTGTCCATTGGTACTGCCATTGGTCTGGTCCTATTTATGCAGCCATTTCTAAGAAAGACTGTTTCACAACAGACCTCCTGGTGTTTTGGATCTTAGTTTTATCATCCCTTCTTCCAAAATGTTCCTTGAGTCATAGATGTAGGAGTTGTGATGTAGATATCTGTTAGGGCTGTGATCGCCATGATCAGCTGACCTCTGTGTTATATCCAGTTGTGGTTCCTGCTATGGCCTACATTTGCTGTAAGAGAAAATTTTGTTTTGTTTTGTTTTCTGAGAGTGATAATGAGGAGGAGACTCGAGCTGGAGAGGAGAGCCTAGTAAGGTTAATATAGGAGGAAGAGGGAAAAGGGACAAATAGCACTAACGTTATTTGAAAGGCCTCAAGGAATTATATTATTTTAAATTTGCTTAAAATTATATACAACACATATAAGTATATGTGTATCTATGAATATATAATCTATTTATCTATGAATCATCTATCTTACAGGAAGTTAAACCACTTGGGCTAACAGTGCTCTCCACAGAAACCATAAATTAACCAAAAAAGACAAAAAGTCCAGTACCAGACACAAGAAACCTTTCAAAGGGTTGTTGGTGTAGTACAAGCAACTCCCAGAACAATATGGAAATTGTTTTAGCTGTTTGTTGCCTAGGAAGTTGAGGATGAATTTCTATTTCTGAAAGCACCACACACTTAGGACACAGGGCTCAGAAACTCCAGCTTAATCTGACCTGGAAGTCTCTTTCCTACAGTCTAGCTTCCACGGCTCCAGAAAATACTTTGCAAGCTGCCAAGGAAGGGGATGCTGTTACACAGTCCTACCTATCTGTGAACTACTACTATTGCCAACATAGCAAAATATGCAAAAGGTGCAGTCAGTGGCACTCAAGTGTCAGTGACAACCAGCAGCTGTCTAATTGGACCTAAGGCCCACTCAATAGGAGGGACGTCATGCCTTGTCCTGGAAACCTAGCAAGCTTCCGGGGCTAGTGAGGTCATGGACCCCAGAAAAGAATCTACTAACTCTGCTTTACATAATTCCTTACTACATTCTAAACCTTATCCTCACACCCACAGGAAAGTGTGGTTCTGTTCATATGTTTCAATTCTTTCTGGCCTCTACTTTTTTCTGATTAAGTTCTTATCCTTTTAGTATGACTCAGATGTTTATACTTCAGGAGGTGTCACTGAGATTTTTAGTGGGGGTGAGGTGTTGCTGAGGGTTTCCAAGGTAACTAGTATGCTCTATCATCACAGTTTTGCCACTAGCTGATAGCCTGGTGGAGGCAAAAGCTGGGATGTGTGCACCTTGGATTTCTTTTTACTCAATTGTTTTATTTATTTTTATTTTATGTTTATGGATGTTTTACCTGCATGAATGTCTGTGCGACACATGAATGCAATATTCATAGAGGCTATTAGATCCCTTAGAATTGTAGTTACAGATGGTAATGAGCCACCATGTGGGAATGGGAGTCAAACCCTGTTCTTCTGGAAAAGCAGCCAGGCCTCTTAAGCTCTGAGCCATCTCTGCACCCCCCACCTTGGAATTCTTAATGCCTACTTTGCTGGCTTACATGAGGTGCTCATACCTTATAAAATGAAAGGATCAAAACATTAACATATAAAAATACCAGAGGCAGAAAAGAACCAGAACTCCTTCTAGTAGGAAAACCTTAGGGGGAAAGTTCTGTGTCATCAAAGACAGCCAACTGAACAAGCAACCACAAAAACCAAACAAAAACAGCATCCCTCTTACACACAGAGGAAACCATGGGCTTTTTTTTTTTTTTTTTTTTTTTTTTTTTTTTTTTTTTTTTTTTTTTGAAGGGTATCAGTTAGGATACGGGAGTTTTGGAACTTGAGAAACTTCAGATAAAAAGAAATGCCAGCAAAAGCCCAATTATGAAGAAAGAAGATTGGGAGGTATGATGGGGAGGGGCTGGGCTGGGATCCAGAGGAAATGAAATCCAGGCTTGGCTTTGCTTCTCTCAGTCCCTGTGTAGGTGGTAGGTGGCCTGGGAGAATCACTGGATCTTCCTTCCCTTCACTCATTTGCAAAATGAAGAGGTGGGGCCAGTTAGATCCTGCTGCAAGATCTTGTCCCACGTCAAAGGCTTATGATTATACAATACCTCAGCAGATAACTGCAGGAATGGGTCTCTTGTCTTTTAATTCTTATTTTTCTTAATAATTGAAAAACTAATTAAAATATAATCACATCATATTCCCCCTCCCTTTTCTCTGTCCAATGCCTCTTATTCTCATTGATACAAATTTACAGTCTCTTTTTCTTTTATTATTATTGTCACATATTTTTATAAACACATAAACATGGAAGTACAGCCTACTGAGTCCTCCGTGTTGTTCGCATGTTTTTGATTTCACAGCTGACAGGGTGGTGTTGTGTAATCAGTTAGGGGTTCATCCCCTAGTCAGAGAGCTATAAATTCTTGGAAACTGCATTTGTATCACTTCTTGAGGGGTCCTCTGACTTTCCTCTCATCAAGATGAAAGTTACTTCTATGTGGGTTTGAAAAGTGCAGTTTTTTCTATGTTAGAGTAAAATAGAATAATATCCTTTTATTCTAACATTTAACGGCTGAGACCCCTCTCCAGCCTAATAATGTCCTTAAAAAGGTTCTTATATTTTTATGAAAAGGAAAGAAGAAAAAGCTGATAACCAAGTGGAAACAACTAAGCTGATTTTAGCACTTCAAGTGCAAGCTTTTAGACACGTAAACTTATTGTATGGGGCTCACTCATCTTGAATGTGGCATTTATAAGATTTAAAATAGAATTTGCTTGTGCAAAATGACCTATTTTGGAACTTCACACTTTTTCTGGCCACATGCTAGTGATTTGCTTAAATTTATTGTCTTAGAACATAGGGAGTTGCAAGTTGTTTGTGTTCAAAATCTTCTCTCAAGTTGCCTCAGACAATGCCAGCTTTACACCCTTTTTAGGTCACTGGGGACAAATCACAGAGCCATTGATATGATTTTCCATTTGATAATCGGTTGATTTCTTACTTGGTAGCTGCATCTTGCCTAGTTGTTGTGACAAAATACATGTGGCAAACAACTTAGGGAAGGATGTGTTTCCTCTGCCACTCAGTTGCAGAAGATACAGCTATCATGACAGGGAAGGAACTTTAGTGGGGTGGGCTGGAGGGCTGGTCACTGTGAATCCATAGTCAGGAAATAACAAGACTGATGCTTATGCTCAACTTAACCCTTTCTTTCAGCCTGAGGCCCTGCCACACATGGTTAATACATCTACTCACAGCTATGCTTAGAGGTTTGCTTCAGTGAAGATGAACCATCTCACCGCTACAACACTTTCCACACATGTTCAGCCCTCATATGTAATACCTTTGGGGGTGTGTCAGACACTGTGCTGTAGACACCTCACACAAGGGCTGCCGTTTTCTTCACAGCCAAGAATTTTCTGATAAATGAGTCAGCTAGCTGTCAGGCAGATAGATGGGTTTGGACTTCAAGTGTCGAGGCCACCATGCAGAGGATGGTTCTTTGTGGAAGGGAATGTATGACAGATAGAAACTAAGCCACCTGTCAAGTGTGCATCCATTTTCAACCAAAACCTGGATCTAAGCCTGACATTGTGATACAGCATAGATATATTTTGTAATTAGCCTTATTAAAAGTTGAATGAGTCTATGCACAGTCATTTAGGCTAATATCTCAGCATGCTGTAACTAATGAATGGCAGACTGAACATTTCCTTACACTGTGACATGCTTCCTGGAGTATTGAAAAGTTTGCAAGGATCTGAATTTAGTTTTTATTTTTTTTAAATTGGTGAGGAAATAGTTCATCATTTCACATGCATTCACATCATGTCGAGTTGTGGTGTGGTGTACTCAGAATTTTCAGGGTTAAATATGCTATTAAAGGAAGCCTGACGTCTTGCTCTTTCTTCTCTCACATGTATTTCCTAAACTTGGACTGAGGAGTCTCTCCTGTGTTCCCCTGTGTGGGCAGATGACTCAAAGCCACTCACAGACATACACACCAGTTTCACATTAGTCAGCCTTTATGCAGGTGTGATAACGTCATAACCCCACCTGAGAGAAGGGATAGAACTAGTAGCTTAACATAAAACATAAATGGCCACCACAAGTTTTGGGTGCCTTGTGATAGATTTGTAATAGGCACATCAGCCTGAGTGCACCTGCCAGATACACAGCAAGAGGAGGTCAGGGAGTATGGCTGGTGGTCATCGGTGCGGGTGTGTGTGTGTATGTGTGTGTGTGTCAGGGCGTGTGTCTGGTGGTCATCAGTGTGAGGTGTGTGTGTCAGGGTGTGTGTCTGGTGGTCATCAGTGTGAGGTGTGTGTGTGTGTGTCAGGGTGTGTGTCTGGTGGTCATCAGTGTGAGGTGTGTGTGTGTGTGTCAGGGTGTGTATCTGGTGGTCATCAGTGTGAGGTGTGTGTATGTGTGTCAGGGCGTGTGTCTGGTGGTCATCAGTGTGAGGTGTGTGTATGTATGTATGTGTCAGGAGGTGTGTCTGGTGGTCACCATTGAACTCAGCTTTGGTTTTCTTTTACTAATAAAAGTGTTTTTATATTATCAGGAATATTATGATCTATTTGAGTTCAATCTTCATACAGCCCTATAAAGAGAATTTGAACACCAATTTGAAGACCAGGAATTCACTTTTTGATTTTATTCTCTTATCTTTGTGTTTGGCATTTCTGTTTATGTCTAAGGTGGAAATTGTAATCCTGTCTATGTTTTGACTCTAACACATTTATGAGTCCTGACTAAGAATACTTTGACCTTGAGTACTAAAACTGTGTCTTTGACATCAGTATAGATAGATATCTTGCCCAAGATATGTAAGGGTTTGTTCTCTCTGTAGGTATACAGGTTATCTTTTCTTTATGTATATCTGCATTTTCATCTCTGTTCTTAGAAAGACACTTGTCACATTGGATTAGCCTCCACATAACTCCAGTATGACCCCATTTTAACTAATTAAAACTGCAGAGACCTTACTTCTAATCATTGTTAAATTCATAGGCATTAAGAATTCAGTGCATCTTTTTTTAGGACAAAATTATACACTTAATAAATATTAAATAGAACAAAACAAAACTTCTACAATTATTTTTTAATATACAGATAAATATTTGGTTTGATTTAACCAAAATAGTAATTGAAATATGTGGTTATAAAGCAAACTGAGTTTTACTAATGCTGACAGTTGCTCTGGTCACTTGCTGAGGAATGGGCACCATGACTGGGTGCCTGAGGCTGGCCATAGTGTCTATGCAGAATGTGAAGGTGTTGTGGAAAACAGCACACACAGAATCCACCATGTGCCTCAAGACATTTGCCCAGAAGTTTCATCTCCTCTGCCTTTCCTTTGCAATTTACCAGAAGTTTCTTCTTGTCTTCTGCTCAAGATGATTACCTCACTGAAGTAGAATTCTTACTGCTTTTGGCAGGATATGTAGTAGTAACACATTTTGCATTGGAAATTATGTTTCATGCTTGGTTCTAGGCCCACGATGGATGCCCTGAGATTAGCAAATTCGGCTTTTGCTGTTGACTTGTTCAAACAGCTATGTGAAAAGGAGCCAGTAGGAAACATTCTCTTCTCTCCAATATGTCTCTCCACTTCCCTGTCGCTTACTCAAGTAGGTGCCAAAGGTGACACAGCAAATGAAATTGGACAGGTAAGCTGGGCATGCCTTGTTTTGATTTTGAGTGGGGATAGTTACTGGAATTAATCATCTGGACCTAAGATTAAAAAATGTGTGACTGGAACTATTCAGGACTGAGAGCTATACCATCCCTGAGGCTCTAATTGTGAACACTCATTATGGGTAGCATAGTCTATATTTAGAATGGGTACCAGGTTAGGATGGAGAATATGGGGATCTGACAGGTGTTCCACTCCCCCAGTGGCTCTCAGCAGCTCACAACATTCCTCACCTGACACAGCTGAAGATCAGTCAACAACTCATTAATACTCTGTTGTACATACTCTTAGTAAACAGGGAGAATCTGTCCCTTGCCCCGTGCTCCATATTCAGAGAACAAAGCATGGCTCCTTAATACACATCTTATTTAAAACATCAAATCTAATATTAAGATGTGAGCTCAGTTGTATTCTGCCCTAGAGTATTTCCAATCTCAGAAGAAACATTTTAAATGATCTATCTTCAAACTGGAATAGATAAAATAAATTGCATGCACAAATGTTTTAGAACCCTGGGGGCTTGATTATCTCATTTGAGAGGCATGGACTAAAGAAAAATTTCCCATGCAAACCCATATATATGTATATAGATGTTTCAGAGTTTCTTTTGGGCCGTGCTTGATTGGCACTGTAAAGTTCTTAGACCTTCACATGAGTTGATTTCCTGGACAGCTGTTTTGAGACCTCACAAGCTCTAAGACCGTAGGTGTACTCCCAGTTCCTTTCTGTCGTTTTTCTTATTTAGATTGGTGTAAGGTTTAAAAAACCTTTATTTTCTCAAACACATCTGTATTTAAAATTGCCAGGATCCATAGAATGATTACTCATCAAAGTTAGCTAGGTCAGGAGGAGAAACAGCAAGGCAGGAAAGACTGCTTCAGTCTTGGGAGAGGAGCTGGGTTTCCTCACTTGAACTCATCTCCATATGCTGCGATCCAGCTTCCACTCTTCACTTGTCATCTCTTTCTCCAGAAAGACTACAGGGTCTGGGTGAAGGTCCGTTCCTCAACCATAAGATATTTCAGTACATGGTCCTTCTTCTTCTCCTTCTTCTTTAAAGATATCTGTTTTTACAGTCATATATGGTCTTTTTAAATATTAATTTTTCTTAATCCTTGAAAACATCAATATATGTATACAATGAAACATTGTCATATTCATCCCCATTTACCCTTTCTAGCTCCCTTCAAATCCCACCCCTCAATATGGCCAACTTCAAACTTCTAACATGGTCTCTTTTTTCTTTCTGATAATATGCTTAGATCAGTTAGTGCTGCCTATATGTGCACAGGTGAAGGCCATTCATGGAGTGAAATAGGCCATTGGCTATGCATTCTCTCTATTCTGCAAAAGGCTGCAGTCACTGCTGGGATGCACAACTGGTCAAAGCTCTTAAGTAAAAGACTGAGTACTCAGTGCCAAAGAGGATCTCTTTCTTGTCCCCTCTTTCCCTCACAACACAGAAGCTTGGGAAATGGTAAAGAGGAGGCAGAAAGGGGGAAGTGCTGTGAAAAGCCAACTTCTGAGCTTGACCTGGTTAGAGTGCCACAAGCTTGCAGCAGCTGTGGATACCTACATAAGACTGAAAAAGACTGATGCAGACCAAGTCCTGGATAGACTGCATGTGCCCCTTATGCCTCAACTCTTACCAAGGCGCTACTGATGCCTGGATCTCTCTCTCTCTCTCTCTCTCTCTCTCTCTCTCTCTCTCTCTCTCTCTCTCTCTCTCTCTCTCTCTCTCTCTCTCTCCCTCCCTCTCTCCCCATCGAACCTGGGAACCCAGGTCAGATTGTCATGCAGGGCAATCACATTATCTCTGTAACCCCTATAACAATTTTTTGTTTTATTTTACTTTATATTTTTTGATAATGGATTTTTTTTTTCTTTTTCTTTTTCTTTTAACAGGTTCTCCATTTTGAGAATGTCAAAGATGTCCCCTTTGGGTTTCAAACAGTCACTTCTGATGTTAATAAGCTCAGCTCTTTTTACTCTTTGAAACTTATCAAGCGACTCTACATAGACAAGTCCCTGAACCCTTCTACAGTAAGTTGTTTATAACATTTTGGTTCTACTCTGTCCCAGGAAAGGCATTCACCCTTCAGGCCCATAACTTGTTTGTTTCATACTGTCCACTATGATTTGATGCTTTTCAAAGGCCTCACTGCAGATGTTAGATGTTAGGGGGTGAAATAGTCGCATCTGGCTCAGAATACAGAGAAGTGTGTCTCCTTTCCCTATGAATTTTAACAAATCTCCCCACCCTCAGTTCCTTTGGAGAGAAGGGACCAAGAAAGGGCCAACTATCTGGTAAATGGATCTTCCTAAGGGTCTCAAAATGACTTGCTATAAACTTTATCCTTAAACAGTAGGACACATGGTCTGGTATTGTCTTAAACCCCCTAACTTATTTTTTAATGGTTGAGATAACATTTAGAATCAGAAAGAAAATATCCACCAAATGTGACCAGTTTTCGTCAGATGTGAGTCAGTGTTGTTTTCCTAGGCTAGTTGGAAAGACATTTGTACAAAGCTGCCATAGACATTTAAACCAAGTCATTTCTTGAAGCAGTCATATGGAGAACATTGTGGTCCCCCTCCTGTTAGACCTCAGAGTGTAGCATAATATTTTTTAGATCTCTATTTTAACACATAGCCATCATTCTTGGTTCTAGGACATGTAAAACTGACTCAGCTCTTGTCTCTGTGGTCACAATATTACCAAGCCAAATGTCCCATCTCAGTATATGTTTTTGTGAGAGATCTTTGAGAATCAAGTTGCTAAATATTGTTGTGAGGATACCCTTATGGCTTGAAGACACATATGTACAAGTATTTTTGCTTCAGCTGTCACCTGGGAAATGAGAGGGAATTGAGATGAGTTTAGTTGGGCATGGAAACGTGACAAAAGCTCCCCAAGCAGTGCTTAAAGACTTTTGTCATTGGCGGTGTGACTGAGGAGGCTCTTTGGTTGCAGTCTTTCTAATGACCCTTCTGCTGGCCACCTCTGTTGGTCCATGGCTGGCTTTCTATTGACTTGAACTAAGTTACCTGGATAAGGCTGTTGCTACTCCCAAAAAATTCAAGGGCAGAGGTACATGGCATTCAAGTCTGTTAGCTTGGTTGGATTTCGATTCCACATTCACAATTATTTCTACCAAACTTTTTCTTTCTTTTCTTTCCTTTTCTCCTTCCCTCATTTCCCTCCCCTGCCCTACCCTTCTCCTTCCTTTTCCTCTTCCCTTCCCTTTCTCTTCTCCCTTCCTTCTTTCTCTTTTCCTCCCTCCCTCCTTCTCCCCTTTCTCCTTCTATCCCCTCTTCCCCTTCCCTTCTCTCATTGCTTCTTCTGTAGTTGTACTGACGACAAATTTGCTAATAGTGCAAACAAATGTGCCCTGAGTTTAAACCACTCAAGTGCTTGTTGAAAGCCCCAGAGCTCTTGCATCAAGATCAGAGTGGGTAGGATTTGCTCTTTAAACATGAATTACAGTTAGATGCACCGTTATGTTCTTCACAGCCCTGTCTCCCATTTCAGTGTGCAGATGGAATCCTGGAAATCTCACTAAAATGTCCAGTCTAAGTCAGTATGTCTACGTGCCTGAGAGTTCAGTCTAAAAAGATCTGAGGTGATTCCTGATCTTTGGACCATATCTTGAGTGCCAGGACTCTAAAGACTATTCATTTATCTTAGTGAAGATAAGGTTTTCTGCTTATTGTTTTTGTTTCCTCATTTTGACACATATTGTATATATAGATGTGCTCACTGTTTGTTTGTTTCTGTGATAACATACCATACAGCTTAATGGAAGAAAGACTTATTTTGACTCTAAGTTTCAGAAGTCCATGGCTGCCTGTTCCCAGTCTCTTGTGCAGAACAGCGTATCTTTGGAGCATGTAGCAGGACACATGTTCACATTGCAATGGACCAGGAAGTAGAGAGGCAGGAAGTGGTAGTGATGTATTATGATATATTATGTTCAAGGACTTCAGTGACCTTTAGTCCTCCAGTTATGCCCTATTTCCCAAAGTTATAGACAGTCTCAAAATAGCACCACAAGCTGAGAACTAAATGTTGAGTTTGTAAATGTCCACAGCATATTTTAGATTGAAGCCACAACTATATGATTATATTATGTATGTAATAATATAAACAAATATTTTTGAAATAATTGGGATGTATACGATATGTTTTTAATATAGTGTTTCTTTTGTTTTCATCAGAGTAGTATTAACTGATAATTTAATAATTAATATGGCTTATAACTTAAGAACTAAAACATCTAATACAAAGAAAATACTTATTTCTACATGAGGTTTATGTGGTGTGACTAGTTTTTGAAAATGTATGCATAGTAATAAGAATTCTTTTTTTAAAGCACTATGTAATACTGCATCCCATCCATTTACAGATGCTAAGAGCTTTGTGATTCTGTGAATTGAATGTTTTTCAGGAATTTATCAGTTCTACAAAAAGACCGTATGCAAAAGAATTGGAAACTGTCGACTTCAAAGATAAACTGGAAGAAACGAAAGGTCAAATTAACAGCTCCCTTAAGGAACTCACAGATGGCAAGTACCCTTTAATGCTCTTATGTAAATGGCTGCATAGAGAGGCATGAATCCTTGTTCCAAGCCTAAAAATATCGAACATCTGGAAGCTTCCTTGGTATTTTAGTACACAGGCTAAATTCTTTGCCTGTGAAGCCATGTCAACAGCTTAAGTTTCTGGGCATCTCTTGTATCAACTTGGCAAATCATGTGCTTTGTTTTAATGTGCTTCCCCTTACTCTCTGACAAGCTGCCACATGCCCTGGCAGGGGTCCAGCTGTTGCTTTGGCAAATCACGAAGTCAGGTTTTAAGGTCTAGAAAGGGAAAGATGGTCCTACTTCCAGCTAAAAATTTTTACGGCTTTATCAAAAATGAGAAAAGACATGGACTCCTAGGCAAATGTACATGTAGAACAAAGCCACACCTATCAACATAGTGGAAGTTCATCCCCAGGCTCACAACCACCCAGGATGCTCTGTGTTCAGTCCAAGCCTACGTCCTGCAGTCTTCTCAGCCCTTTCTCTGCCTTTACTTCACCTCTCCCATTTAAGTCCCTTGTCTTCCTTGCCAAAAAGAATTGGAACTGAGATGGTTTGGATTGCAGTCAGTGTGTTTATAGCATTTGTACAGGGGAAGCCTGTTGGGAAAGACCGGCAGTCAGTGAGGGCTGTGGAGGTATAGAGATACGCTTCTTTTGAGAATGAACAGAGCTCAGCGTGGCATCCCATTTGAATACTTCCCCATGAATGATGTTTACCTCTAACAACAGGGAAAGAACAGAAACTTTGGAGTCATTAGGACCTACATTTCAATGCACGTCCCATATGTGGATCATCAACATATTTAGATATAGAGCTTTAATTTACTGAGTCGTCAAATGTGGCATGTTATTTAATTAAATTTATACATGGTTCTTGTGAGGCCTCTAAGTACATCATGTATATATGCAATACATGGTAGTCATAGACACATATGCATGCATATAGATACACACATATGTTACTGAAATAAAATTTCTTTGGCATTGTATAGAAAGAAAAAGCTGTTATAAATAACACCAGATTTAGCAAAATCTTGAACATTATAAGCAAAAAACAGTTTCTGATTAAAATTGTTTTTGTAGTTTTGTTTATAAACTTTCTCAGTTTTCTCTCAAAAGCGTTTTATCTTGACATCTCAGTAAGTTTGTTTGACTGGAGAGGGTGGGGCTTAGGGAGAATTCTGAGTTTGGAGACAGAAGCAAGGTTTCAGCTGATGCTCTGCTACTATTGGCACCTGAACTTGTTAGCTATTTAGAGTCTCCTTAATAAAGTCATCACATAGCCCACACAGGTGGCATTGCAGGCTGGAGTCAGTTTGTGAGGCCTAGGGCGGGAAGGAAAACGCAGGCTCTAGTTAAAATTCATTTCGTTAGTGTCTTAAGACATTGACTGCAGAACATTGACCCTGCACATGCTCTGTGAAGATGCACACTGGGCATTACAGAAAATTAGAGATTAGGTAGACGACAGCTCTGCAAAAATGCCATTCAAACTAGAGGAGTGTTGTTATTAAGAGGATTTAATGGTTGTGCTCTGTGGGCTGTTCGTTGTGGCTTAGCACCAGAACTCACTTAGGTTTATTGGGGGAGAGGAAGGAAGAGGTGCCTGGTGGGGCAAGTGGTGGAGAAAAGAGAAAAACAGGAGAAGCTTGCCTTTTATAACAGGATGGAGTGCATGCATATGGAGAGAGCTCTACACAGAAGCTCAGCAGATGCTGTATTCTGTCAGGACCCTTAGCAGGCCAGTGTAGATGCCTGAGAACTAATCACGTGCATGCTCACAGGGAGTGCTTTTAGCGCCTGCAACTGAGGACCTTGAGGGCAGGCCAGCATAATGCCTGAATGCTAACATTAAGGTATAGGGTAATTGTAGCTATGATCACACTTGCGGATGTTACAGTTGTCCTTGGGTCCATCAGCTGCCTACAGAAAGTGAGATGGGAAAAGGAGTAATTCAGGGCAAAGATATAGGGCTCAGCTGAGCACACTAGGGCAGCCATTGACTACCCCTCTTCAACCTCAGTAGTACTTAGTTGAGTACAGTAGGGCATCTCACTGACTACCCTGAACCTCAGTTTCCTCAATTATAAATTGAAAACCATGAGGTAATATGTGTGGAAATGCTGAACATGGCCAAAGGTAAGGTATATGTCTACTCAGTTTTGCTTAGGAGGCCAGGCTGAGTCAGAAAGGCCTTATTTCCAATTCTAGATCTCTCTGACGTGCCTGGTCTGGCAGGGCAGGAGGATAGAAAAGATACCCTAAATTAGATGTCTTGGCTTCCAGTCCTTCCAGTTATGATGTTAATGAATGATGAATGCCCAACAGTGAACAAGCATGGAGTGGCAGGCAATTTAGATGAAAGACTACAATGTGTGGGTTTCTGTAATTATTTGCAGGCCACTTTGAGAACATTTTATCGGAGAACAGCATAAGTGACCAGACCAGAATTCTCATGGTAAATGCTGCCTACTTTGTTGGAAAGTGGATGAAGAAATTTCCTGAATCAGAAACAAAAGAATGTCCATTCAGAGTCAACAAGGTATGAGCAGCATGAAGTAGGAATTAGATTTCAAAATCTTGGCAGCAGAGCAGGGCACAGGGATACCTCTTAGTGTCAACAATGATGACTTCCAGAAAGCAAAGAAGGGAAAAGGAAGAAAGGAAGCAGAGAAACCATGCAGGAGGCCTTTGGGTCATCCAGGAAAGTTAGAGCAGTTAGAAATTGTGTTCCTGACTCAACCTCTTCACTTACTTACCTAGAGATAAAAACTTCGGTTTAATACTTATCTCTCTTCCCTTCCTTCTTTCTCCCTTGGT
The DNA here is from genome assembly GCA_033318265.1 of Phyllotis vaccarum. NCBI lineage: Eukaryota > Metazoa > Chordata > Mammalia > Rodentia > Cricetidae > Phyllotis > Phyllotis vaccarum. Next base: position 43,649,596 of record JARWLC010000016.1, read on the forward strand.
AGAGCCCAGGCCTAGCCCCAGCCCTTCCCATCCCTAACCCAGCCCCAGCCCCAGCCCAGTCCTCTTCAGCTCACCCCTCCCAAGTTCAGCCCAGGGCTTTTATAATATGATTTGAGGCACTGATAGACGATGAAGAGAAAAATGTATAGCTTTACTCATCTACATTACTAGGAGTCATTGTAGAAAGAATTAGAAGCCCGTTTCTCAAGGCAGTCTCATTTATACTATTTGGTTGGTAATATAAAACTAATGTGTGTAAGTAAAAGACCATTTCTTATAAATTAAACCAAAGAACCAAGACTGGAAAATCTCCTAAAAGAGCCTGGAGAACCTCAGGGACCCCTTGTTTGATTTGGTCTTTTTTTAGGGATGTGACTTGTGTTAATACTTGGGCCAACAAGATGCCTCAGCAGGTAAAGGACCTTCCTTCCAAACCCACATGGCAGAAAAAGAGAGATGACTCTCTCCAGTTGTCTGACTTCCACATGTGCCATGTACCATAGTTCTTGCATATGCTGGAACACACCCATATGAACAAAAGTAATAACAATAAACACTCAGGCCTGGAGCAACAAGCACTTCAGCAGAAATACTCAAGGTATCCTGCTCTGCGGATGTTATACAACGTTTCTCAGTGTTCAGCTTCTCCCAGATCCTGAACTGCCTGGTATCAGCCACTAGTGTTCAAGTATCATCTTCAAAAATTAATTTATTTTGATCATATTCTTTGGCTCTTCCAGTCCTCTCAGTACCTTCCCATCGTCCTCCCTACCCAGCCTCATGATGGCCTCACCCTCTTTCCAAACCAAGCAACCAAAGAAAAGCGACAAAAGTCAAAAGACAAACAAAGTAACAAAATAAGACAAGAAATAACAAACAAAAAGTGTACACACAAAAGACAGGGAGTCTCATATACCCAGTGACACTCCATTGGAGAAAACAGATGCTCCTTTTCCCAGAAGGCATCACTTGCAAATAGCTTTTTGGTTAGAGATAGGATTTGTGTCCACTTTACCTTTTCAGTGCTGGGATCCATTGGCGTGAGCTTGTGTGGTGCTGTGCGTACTGTCTGGAAGATTCTGTTTCCTTTTACAGATCTCTGAGCCTTGAGGGGAGGAGTTAGGTAAAGATTTCCCCTTTAAGACTGAGTGCTCCAAAGTCTCACTTTCTGCACACTGTCAGTTGTGGATTTATTTGTTAATTACCATCTACTGAAAGAAGAAGGTTCTCTAATTATGGCTGAATAATGCTCTTATCTATGTGTATAGCCATATGTCATTGGGGTCATTTTATTGCTAAGTTTATTTTTTATAGCAGAATAATAGTAGTAGGTTTTTATCTGGGCCCATGACATAAGTTTCCTCAGTTTCTTAATGCTATAACTCAGGAGAAAATACCTTTCAGATACTAACTTGCCCTGGGTTAGCTAGAGTGGCTTCCATAATTCCCCCTCTCCCATGAAGTTTATGTTCACACTTCACTCACCTCAAATGTACATTTCTTAAGACTAATTTGCTTTCCCACTTCCTCCATTATCACCTGGATTTTATAAGGATAAGGGTCGTACCTTTTCTCACTTCACTGTCTACAGCGTTTTACAACTAAGTGCTCTGCAAGCTTTGGGGTGAATTATCAATCAACTTTCAAAAGCCACCCCTAAAAATTTTTGAGACAGTCTCATGTAGTCCAGGCTAGACTCTAACATATTCCCAAATGGCTTTATTCTTCTGGCTCTGGTCTCTACCTCTCCAATGCTAGGACTATATGCATGAACCACCACAGTTGGTTCATATATTGCCTGGGATTCAAACCAGGGCTACTATGCATGCTAGGCAACCATTTGACACACTGACCTGCATCCCCAGCTCTGAAATCAGTGTCAGATGCAACACAGCAGTCCATGATTGGGTAGTTTCTCAGGGACAGAGAAAGGCTGCTATTGCTCCTAGTGGATTCAGCATCTCCCAGGGTGCTGGGAGAGGGGGCACATGATTCTCTAAAGTGGTCTTAACTGACTGTAAGGGGCAGCTGTCACACTCCAGACACCTCAGATATTGCAAGTCCACACACAACCTTTTTTGTCCTGGCTCTGGACATTCTTAGAGCTGTCATTGAGGTCAGGAGCAGTATGTACTTTACAGCCTCTGATTTTAGAGAGGGGCAGGGGTTGGCCCACTACTGACAATGTCAGAATGACATGTCATTTGATTGATGACTCATGATCCTCTCTGGAAAGGGCTGGCAAAGGGTTCCAGAGTATGAATGAAATCTCAAGCATGTGGCTCATGGTGTCTCTTGTGAATTCTCCAAGGTCACTTCATGGCTGCCTGTGGGTGGAACTCAGACTTGGGCTTTGATCATGTTAGAATCTGTGGTTCTTATATATAAACGTGCTAAAGCATGTTTCTGAAGGGAGAAGGAGAATGCGTGCGCCCTTTATTCTTGCCATTAAGCCATAAAACTGGTACCATCAGAGCCTGGAAACTGTGAGTGCAGTTATAGAGTTGAGGTCATGATAGTTTAGTATCTGGCTAATATGCAGTTAAACTTGACTGTGGCTACATGGGGAAACACACTCCTTTTGGATACAGGTCTTATTATCTCTCTCCTATGTCCTCTGAACCACATTTGTCAATCACTGAATATTTTGAGTGATGATACTAAACTGTTTCTCATTTCCCTCGGTGTTTCCTTTAAGAGCAAGACTACACTGGTGAAGTTGTAGTAAGAGCTGAACATAATGTCTACTCTGAAAAAGTATGTACATATCTACAAGTCATACAACAAGAAATGATTTTGGGTTTACATATTTTTTTTCCAAATTTTGTAATATTTTTATTTATCAAAATCCTGGAGGTTGAACCCAAATCTAACTAAGAAAAATTTTATGTTTCATATTCAAATTAGAAACATAGTCTGAAAATAATTTTATACATTTTCTCACCCTTCTCTCTCTCTCTCTCTCTCTCTCTCTCTCTCTCTCTCTCTGTATGTGTGTGTACACGTGCACTCGTGTGTGGTTGAACCCATAGCTTTGCACATGCTAGGCAAATGCTATACTCCTAAGCTGTGTCTTCAACCCATCTTTTATGAGACAAGGTCCTTATATGTAGCTTAGACTGGCTTTGCATTTTCTATGTGGTCCAGGCGTGTCTTCAATTCATGATTATTCTGCCTCTGCTACAGGATGCTGAGATAACAGGGGCTCATATTTTTATTGCTGCTCATCAGATGAGATATAAAATCAAATCACCCTATATTTCCTTTTTAAAATATGAATATAATAAATATAATTTTTATAATGCGGGGCACATGGGATAGTAAAGTACATGAATAACTTTCAAAGGAAGTCATAAGGTCTTCACAGGATGTGTACAGTGTGGATTTGCATGTGTGTGCTTAAGCCATAGTGCCCCAAAATCACAAGGGAAGTTTATAATTCCTGTCTCTCTTGTCCTTTCTATCTTTATTTCTGTCTCTGTCTATCATCTAAACCTGAATATATTTTGGGTGTATATATTTGTATATACATGCATATATGAATATATTTTTGTATTCTTTTCTAAATTGAAAATTAACCCTTTCAAAACTTTCTCTTCTAACAGACAGACACAAAACCGGTACAGATGATGAATCTAGAGGCCACATTCTGTTTGGGCACCATTGATGACATCAACTCTAAGATCATAGAGCTTCCCTTCCAGAATAAGCATCTCAGTATGCTCATTGTGCTACCCAAGGATGTGGAGGACGAGTCCACAGGTCTAGAAAAGGTCAGAAGGCAGCCGGGCATTTAGGCAATAGAATCCCACATAGTAAAGAAGTGGAGGTGGAGTCCTGTGGGACCCTGCCACTCACACACCAGCCTAGTCATCTTTAGTGGTTTTGAAGCCCCATTCTGTGTTTTCTTCTTTAAAGTGAAAACAGCCAAAATTTGTTTGTCATTTACAATGGGCCAACGTTGCCACTAAATTCTTAAAATAATTTTCTTATTTAATTTTTATAATATTCCTATGAGCTAGAAATTATCACCATGCTCTTGTTTACCAATGAGGAAGGGAGTCACAGAGGTGAGTACCCAGTCGATGGCCACATGATCAGTGTATGGCACAGAGACCAAGGGAGCAAGAGTTCTTGGCCTATACTCCACACTCAAGTGGTGAATGGACAGAATAAGCTCATTAGTTACAAAACTAGTTAAATATGGTGATTTTTCTTTTGGTCCTAGTAATTTGTATCAAGAGAAAGTGAGAATATTAATTGAAAAATAATTAATTATTGTGGACTGATAAAAGAGTAAGTTGTTCCTCTCCTAATAAAAATACACTCACACCAGCTTGTGAGTTTACCATGTCCTTGGCTTTTATCCTTAACAGGAGAGTAACTCTGGTGCAGTATTTTTCTGTGTTAGTAGCATGGCACTGTCATTCTTAGTGACACTTATGGGAAGGTCAAGGAGGAATTTAACTTCATTTGCTCCATGAAGAATTTTATGACTAAGTTATTTTATGCTTCATTGCATAACTGTCTTTTAAGCCAGTTGAAATGGTTGTACTCATCACCTATGATCTTAAAGAACAGATCAGAGCTAGCCTGAATTCCCATCATATAAAAAGAAAAGGAATAGCTTTTCATTAACTTTTGTGGTATGCTAGATTACAAATAATAAGAACTCCTTTGTAAAGCAATTATAGTCAACAGTCAGCAGATCTATACAAAAGTTTCTAATTTTATATTCATTTACTGTGATATATGTAACATTGTAATTATGTGTCTGTTTCTGAAAAGAAGATCCTACTCTATATTTTAAGCAAATAAAAGCCTTTATTTAGGGTGGGGAAGAGAAGACTTATGGGTGGCTGGTGGATCCTATATGAGAAACTTGCTGGGCTAATTTCAAACCAAAATTGACTTAAATTATTTAAAGCTGGACTTACAGTAACACCTTCTGATTTTAATCAAGAGGTCCTCCCTCCCTCCCTCCCTCCCTCCCTCCCTCCCTCCCTCCCTCCCTCCCTCCCTCCCTCCCTCCCTCCCTCCCTCCCTCCCCTTCCTTTCCAATTAAGTTCCTTTCTGTTTTGTCCTTCAGATTGAAAAGCAACTCAACCCAGACACACTGTTGCAATGGACCAACCCCAGCACCATGGCCAATGCCAAAGTCAAACTCTCCCTCCCAAAGTTTAAGGTGGAAAAGATGATTGATCCCAAGGCTAGTCTGGAAAGTCTGGGGCTGAAAAGTCTCTTCAATGCAAGTACATCTGATTTCTCCGGCATGTCAGAGACCAAGGGAGTGGCCCTATCAAATGTGATTCACAGGGTATGCCTAGAAATAACTGAAGATGGTGGGGAGTCCATTGAGGTGCCAGGTTCCCGAATCTTACAGCACAAGGATGAATTCAATGCTGACCACCCATTTGTCTATATCATTAGACACAACAAAACACGAAACATCATTTTCTTTGGCAAATTCTGTTCTCCTTAAGTAGCAGGGCCCTGCTGAGTCTTAGGGAACTTGTCTGTAGTTGCAGATCTCTGTAAACTTTGTATGCAGACAATCACTTTCTATACAATAAATTGTTAATTTTACTGAATCAGGAAGTAGCTGGTACTTGCCATATGTAGTCTTCACACTAATAGACGTTTCTTTTCCAATTTCTCCTTATTTTCCTTTGTAAAATAAAATGCTTATAACAAAATGGAATCACCTTAGCAGAAAATATGTTCTTCATTTGTCAAACTATTGACAAAAATAGACTTTCACTGAGGGATTCCTGTAAGGATGACATTATCCTCATAACTTTGCCTTACTTCACTGAGATAAGGAATGTTCTAGACATTTTCAGTCTTTTAAAGCCTTGAGTACTATTTTTTAAATCCCACAAGAGTACCCCTTTTCAATAAAATTTGTGTACATGTCACAATGCTGTTCGTCTAGTAATCTTCACGTTAAGCCCAGAGAAACAGTTTTTTCAATATTTTAATGGGAGATTTTAGAAAGATGATATGTTGTAAATATTATATATTATGGAACTCTAGAATAGGGTCTGGAATATCACCCTGTAAACCAATACTTTAATATTTCTGCCAGAATATATAGTATTCACACAAAATAGGTACATAAAGGTAGTTTACAAGTGATCAAATCTTTCTAAAAAATGAGTAAGTTGTCAGCTCATGGAAACACTTTCCAAAACATTCTAGATCTTGGATGTTGGATAAAGAATTCTGGGCCCATTAGAGCTGAAAACTAAGACCATAAGAGGAAGCTCAGCTTTAAAAATATCTGGCTTTTGTTTTTCCTAGCTGTCCGCCTGGCCATTTGGGTGGTGCTGTTGCTAACAGGCTTTCCATCTAGATCTTCAAAGCCAGCAACTTAAAATTGACAGGGATTTTCTTGATGAAAAGAGAGTTCTGTGGCTGTTGAAGAAACTTTCCTTTGACTTACATGGCAGTGGGAAAAGGGAAGGAATCCCAAATCTTCAGAAAACACAAGCAAAACTCTTTAAGTACCCATTATGCTTTGACATATGGTTTTTCATATCTTGCTATTTGATAGCAGTTAGTAATCTACACAAACAATTTATAAAATGGTTCTGATGAGTTATTTAGGTTGCAACCGAGCCTGATGTTTTAACTCACCCCTAGGAGAAAGCCTTTGCTGTCATTTTCTTATATGCCCCCTTTTCTAATTCATTTTTTGTAAATAAGGTTTTTTTTCTTTTTAATTCTGAAGGTTCTGTGGTGACTGTTTTTTCTGTGCTATTGACAATAAAATGTTATTGAATTGTGTGCCTTTGTTCTTTCTCCACTGACTGAGAGTTACTATCCTGAAATAGGATCAGGGCACCCATTTATCATAAGCATTTATATATGTAAGTGCCTTCTGGGAGGTGGATAGTGTGGATTAAAAATAATACAAATAAGCCATGCTGTTCTTCTTTCTCTTTGGCCATTGGTAGTTACACTCTGTTATTTGAAATCACATCCTCCCTGGAGGACATGCATCCCTTCTCCAGGTCTTTTCTCTTTGGGGCCTTCCTCAAAATGTAACTTTGCTGAAATTCATACATTATGGTGTTTTCTTAGTCAGTGAATCTTTCTAAATGTCATATTTATTTTTTAAATTACTTATGATGCACTCGAACCTAAAAGTCAATACCCTCACATTGTGCTCAAAATGAATGTGTCTTTTCTTGCAATAAATATCCAAACATATCTACTACATAAGATTGAAATGACTACTTATACAGGATTGCCACTCTTGTTCATTTACCCCTTCCAACCTACAAATAAAATGTGGGACAATTATTGGAAAGGCACATGAGTATGAAGAGGAAGAAGAGGCTTCTGGTCAATGGCTCCAGGAGCTTCAGGTGTCTCCAAGACAATTTTGGCCAGTGCTTCCTTGGGATGGTCTACATTGGTCATTTCCAACCATGGGGGACTTCTGCCCTCTAGAGGATCTTTTTGTTCTTGCTACTGGGAGAACATCTCTTGGTCTGGTTAGTTAAAGACCAGCCCCCCACTCCTTAAGTGTGTTATCCAGCTCATGCTGCCCATGGGCCAGAGGAGTCACCACTAGGGCACTTGCTAAAAGACAGATGCAGTGAGATCATCCATAAGACAGAGAAAGTAGAGGATAGTAGAGGATGAAGGATGTCTGCTTGCTCTCATCTATAATGAGACCTACAATTTATTTGACTGCTTATTTTGGTGGATTGTACTTGGAGGAGGACCTGTATGGTGGGAGTGTGGGCCCAGTCAGATTAAATGGTCTTTAGAATGAAGATGAACTAACATTAGGCTTATTCTCATTCCCAATAGAAGATCACATTGGCTTCAAATAAGCAAGTCCTTTCTACCACATTCTCTTCTCCATGTTCTATAGTTGCATGTGGAGTCAAGGGGTAAGATATGTGTGGTGGTGAACAGTAGTAGCGAAACTCACTCCTACTGCCTTTCATTGTGAATCTCAGCCAGATACAGCTGTGAAGGATGGTGAAATCTTCTATCAGAAGGGATGCTAAGGATTCTAAGATAGTTCATTTCTGGAAATGTCCATACAACATATAACAGTGGCTGGGAGAACTTAGAATAAATGTAGTCATGGTGTGTTCCCTTCTTAGCTGGACAAACATCTTCCACGTTGCCCCATCCAGATCTGGATCATCTTTCTCCTTGCTGTACTATTACTCAAACTGGTGAATAAGCTAAATTGCGAATAAATCCTGAAATTTATTTCTATTCCATTATCAATGAGCATCTTTGGATTTCTAATATTTCTTGTGTTATTATAAACATTTTGGTCAACGTGGGGAAATATATATGCTGATATCTGTTTGTAGATGTAACATACAAAACATATAAATCACATGAAAAATACATATGACACTTGAGGGCCAATCTATTGAGCTACACTCAGCACAAACATTCAGCTTTGGTAAGTGAACAGCTTTCCAGTGTGTGTGTGTTTACCAGCACCTATTTAACTATCTTTTGTTATTATTATTAGATTATTTATAGATATTGCTTTATGCAATGATGATATCTGCCATCACAGTTCATTCCTGGAGTAATTATTCCGAGCTAGGCTTTTTGTTAAGAATGGTGCATACTATAGTTCAGCTTGATGTATATTATAGTTCAGACAACCTGCTTGACAGGACGAGAACTGAATGAAATGACACCCCATTGGAACACCTGGAAAGAAAGTTTCCCCACCAAGATTCAAACCCAAGGACTCTCCACAATCCATACTTTCATTTGCTAGGATTCATTAATAAAAACCTTTTTTCTTGGAGAATAAACCTTCAAAGACACATTTTCTTCTTTTTGTTTATGTTTACAATTAATAGAAGACTATTGAGTGTATATACAAATAAAATGAAGCAATTATGTTTAAAACAGCAGACTTTTCAAATGCTTCAATATGACTCCATTTTCAGATGTTTCACTCTGCCTTCATGGGCTGTACATGTTAACTATGTGTGACAGTAGCCTTAGGGGCTACTAACTACATCAGATTAGGGTTTTCTGAAACACAAATTCTACCAGATATTGTGGAAATTCTGGAATATCAGAGAGAGGAACAGACCACAATCAATTCTCTCCTAGCTAACTTCTCAGGGTAAAAGCTATATTCTAGAGTCCTCAGCCTAACTGTCACTTCTACAGAATACCATGATGCCTGCCTACTTCTGCCTTAAATATCTTCTTCATCCAGTTATTTCACTTCCAGATTCAACTCTGCATCATAATCCTAGAGTTAAGATTAAAGGCGTGAGCTACTACTGCTTGTCTGTTAGGCCTTGAACTCACAGAAACACAGAAAGATCTCTATCTCTGGAGTTATAAGATTAAAGGCGTAGGTCACCACTTGGTCTTTCCTTAGGAAGGTCTTTTTTAAATTTTTTTTTTTTTTTTTAACAAAGTGAGTTTCATGCTTAAGAGTCAAGAGTATGCTCTTAGAGCAGAGACACTTGTACAAGGTACAGGAGTAAACAGGCATTTGTTTCTTTATCAAAAGTCCATTTGTGATTGCTAAATTTGATTAGCCACATGAGAGCAGGACATGGGAAGTTAAGATGAGCTCTTTCCCCTGACCTCAATTCATCTTCTTTGCTGACATAAGGATAAAAGATAGAACTCAATGGGCAGGTTAATTGGGTCAATGCTTTGCCATGTAATGAACAGGTTTTTCCCATTCTTGGGGAAGCATCATTGCAAAATCGCTGGCATGAGGGTTAGCCTGCCTAAGCTACTGCACAAGAGACTATCCTGAGTGTCCTAGTCCTCAGCAAAACTTACCCTAGGGAGTACCAAGTAGCCAGGGTGGGATACTGACACATCTATGTCTAATAGTTTTAAGTCCACTATGTTCAATGATAATAATTTTGTCACTCAGTGAAGTTAAAGACCCAAGAGAGCATTTAATAGGAAGTTGCTCAACCACATATCCATGAAATCATGAAGCCAGATTGTCAAAGACATTTTCATTAAGCTACTAATTCATTTGTCCATTAGCACATAGGATAAAAGTTTATTATATTTCATTCAGCCAAAATTGTGTTGAGATAGAGGCTGAAGTCTCAACTTGTGAGCTGAGTCGATATAATTTTTACTTTTAAACTGAATACACATTTTTTTTAAATAAAAAGAGAGAAAAATAAGACCCTAAAATTGGTGGTGTCTCTCTTTATATATTGTGGTGATGCCCAGTCTCAGCATTCAAGAGACAGAGGCAAGTGGATACCCAGGAGTTTGAGGCCAACTTGTTTTATATCATGAGTTCCACACAGTGAGATTCTGCCTCACAAAAAATTATTTTTCTCCCACCCCCCAACCCCTCTGTGTGGTTTCTGTAGCTTGTGCCTATGAGTGTGAGGAGATTTGAAGGGGAAGAGGTGTCCTGCTCCACCACTTTCTGCCATATTGAAGCAGACCTCTGTCTCCCACTGTGTTGGAGTTACAGGTATGCAGTTTCTTAGCGCTCTTTGCTGGGGTTCCAGGTCCACTGCTTGCACAGTGCTATCACCCACTGAGCCATTGCCTCAGTACTTAGAAAGAATCTTAGAGATAACTCACAGCTATAGTGCCATTGGTGCGGAATTTGCCCTGAGCCACACACAGGCTTCAGACTATTTTTCAAGCCCATTTTTTAAAATAATAAGATACAACATTGAAGAGGACTTTTAGAAATTTTATTAAAGTTAATACCTCATTATTTAGAAACTAAAATTTTAAAAAGTCGTTGAATTAAAACAATTCTGCTTATATTTGTGCTTTTTTTTTTTTAAAAACATTTTGGTGATTAAGTGCTTTTCACACATTGCTTGGTGAAAACAGATACAGGCTCCTTTTTAAAAAATATAATTATTTTTGGTATAGAAGTACACCATTAAAATCAAATCAATTGTCAATCAAGAAAATATTTATCTCTATGTATATATTCTTTTATCTGTATTTTAAATTTCTTTGGTGTACTTTGCTCTTTTAAAGTGTTTTGTTTTGGAAAAATAATTATGTGCAATATGGCGGCAAAGTCAAATTATTGGCAAGAAAGGATCTTTTTTATTATTTAATTTTATTTTTAGCAATGATTTATTATTATTATTATTATTATTATTATTATTATTTTTATTTTTATTAATTTATTTCTACTCTATATCTAGGCAGTTTCCCTTCTTCCTCTTCCCCAGTCACCTCACCACTGATCTGCCCCCTCCTCCACTCTTCTGTTTTTATCTAGAATAGGGCAGGCCTCCCTGTGGATATCAGCCAAATATAACATAACAAGTTAAAATAACAATACCCTTGTATTAAGGCTGGGCAAAGCAACCCAGTGTGAGGACTAGGGTCTCCAAAGAGACAGGGACAGCCCCAACCCAGTGTGAGGACTAGGGTCTCCAAAGAGATAGGCTCAGCCCCTTGGTCCTAAAGAGGACCAAGCTACGCAGCCATCACAGATGCAGAGGCCTAGGTCAGTCCCACGCAGGCTCTCAGGTTGCTGGCTCAGTCTCTACGAGCCCAGGTTAGTTGTTTTTTTTTTCTTGTGATGCTCTTGGCTGCTCTGGCTCCTCCAGGCCTTCCTCTCCCTCTTCTGAGGGGTTCCTCTCAGTCTGCCTAATGTTTGCTGTGGGTCTACACTTGCTGCCGTCAGCTGCTCCAGGAAGCCTCTCTGATGACAGGTGGGCGAGGCTATTTATTGTTTTTTAATTAGAGAATTTCACACAGGGATTTCTCCACCCACTCACCCTCTTACTTACCTCCTTCCCATCCCTATCAACCACACCTCGTCATCTCTACCCGTCCATTTAGTAGGTTGGTGACTTGGTTTTGTTTTGCGACTCATCAGGGTTATCTGTGACCCCTGGACTGGACCTGGAAGTTCTAAAATACTCCCTTATGCCTTACCGGTTTCAACGAAAGCGGTTTGACTAATATGGAGTCTGTGTTTTGGGCTGTTTCCTCAGCCTGGACGCAGCAGAAAGGTTTGTTTCCTTATGTTTGTGTGAAAACGAGGCCTGAATAAGGGAAGGGCTCAGAATAAATCTGAGGACGGTAATTCGCTGCTGGAGGACTCTGAGCCACAGATGCCCAGGAACTCAGAGCTGGCGGCGAGCCAGCCACCCCAGCCCACATCCCTGCTGCAATCAGCCCTGCTCTGCCTGCTTCTGGTTTGCAGCCTCTTTGATGGTCCCAGTACTTGGAATCCAGGTATTGGTCAAGGTTTATTACTTGAGAACCCGGGAACCTGTGAAGTTGTCCCTGTGGCCTGTTTCCTTCGCACAGCATCAAGTCCCAAGGGTTTGTTGTAGCCCAAACTCAGTGTGTATTGGTCATCTGCCATCTTCTCATCTCATATTCCACTAGATGGCGACATCGTCATGTTATGGATGGACTGTCTCAACCACTCTAATCCTTCTAAAATCTGTCAGCTCTGAGGTGCCTTATACCTTCTGCCCTGCTTCTCTGAAGGCATTTTTCAAGTGAGAAACACATGGTGCAGCCCTTCCTCTGAAATGATGACATGCCTTAAAGTTTATACTAGACACGTGGCACTTTATCGATTGTTTTTAGCCGGAAGTGAGTGCCTATATGAGCTCTATAACCATTTGTAAAGTGGGCAGCAGTACAGTGTCGTTGACTACAGTGGACCATTCGACCAAATCCATCTGTTCTCACTGACCTTTCATGACTGTTGATTACGAACTAGCCTAGCAATTTCCCCCTCCATCTTAACCCCCAGCAAGGACTATCCAAGATTTCAAGATGTTGGTAATGACATTTTTTTTTTTTATTCAAGCATAAACATTGCATATATTTTGAGGCCTGTGTAATATTTTGAAGCACTATGTGGATACCTTAAATTTGACTGTTTTAGATATTCTGCAAATGCTGCATTTATCTTTCTGGGCTGGTTTATGTCACTTATGTTTTCTCATTTGTTTTGTGAATTGACACTATAGAATTTCCTTTTTTTTTTTTTAATTCTGAGAGAGTATTAATCTTTGAGAATTCAATACAATGTATTTTGATCATATCTGTCTCCCACTTCTCTCCCATCTCCTTCCATACCCATTGCACATTTCCTCTTTGTCTTTTTTTTTTTTTTAACCCATTGAGGCTAGGGTTTGCTTTCCACATACTCCTGGGTGTGGGGCCAGCCCCTGGAGCATGCATGGTGGGCTTGCCAGAGGGTGGGTGAGTGTCATAGCCTTAAATAGAACTGTATTTCCTTCTGCCAGTAGCTGTCTGTTGCCAATAGCTTTTCAGCTAAGGATGGGACTTTGTGGTCGTCTCCCTCTCCTCCACGCTGGGATTTGTTTGGCTTGGTGTTGACAGGTTTTGTGTACTCTGTCACAAGCACTGTGTGTTCATATTCAGCGCTGCCATGTTGTGTCCAGAAAATAGTTTCCTTCGAGTTATCCACAATATCTGGACCTTGCAGTCTTTCAGCCCCGTCTTCCACAACGATCCCTAAACCCTAGGCATAGGGGTGTGATACAGATGTCACAGTCAGTCAACAGTTTTTTATTCTCTGCAGTTTGGCCAGTTGTAGGTATCAGTGTCAATCACCATTTGCTGAAGAAACACAAGATTTCATTAACGATCCCTGAGAGATGCACTGTCTGAGCACAGGGATAAGTCATTAGAAGCTGGTTTACATCTATGTTCATTTAACAGGAAGAAATCTAGTTAGCCACTGATTCTTGGCCCCAACTACAGTACTAGCCATGGATTCCATCTTATAGAGGGGCTTTAAATCAGACTTGAATGTAGTTGGCTACTTCCACTAAATGTATTTTTTATTTCATGGCTGTATTGCACCCCACTTTCCATACCAGCCTCCAAATCTTGGCATTGTGATTAGGACTGCATCGAACACTGCAGCTGCAAACCTTTCCACTTTCCCAAGTCCTGCCCAGATGTGGGGTTGGCAGGTCATACTGCAGTTCTGTCTTTAACTTTTGAGATGCCTTTACAGTTCCCATGTGATGACACTGTTATGTGAACCCACAAGAGTCCGCTAAAGGATCTCAAGAATTTATTAAGACATAAAATGAGGATACAGATACTCATGGATACAGAACAAAATAAACACAGCCACTTATCCAGCTGTTGTCCTCTGTTCAGTTCAAGTGTGATGGGAACCAACTGCAAGCTGGTCCATGTCAACTGATCGAGTCCTCACCACCCAGGAAAGACCAAGATCCCCCTATTTTTTCCTCTTATGGGGCCATGCAGACAAGACCACACCCCAAACATCATTGACTGAAAAGAATAAATTCCCACAGCAGCCATGTACACAGTTCACACTTTCCCTACTTCCTTGCAATTGCTTGTTATCTTTGGACATTTTCACAACAACAGTCCAAGCAGGTGATTGACTCTCTTTCACTGAGGCTCTGATTGGTATTTCCTGGATGATCAGTGATGTTAGACACTTCCATACCCATGTTGACATCTGTGTGTCTAATTTGGAGAAATATCCGTTCAAGTCATTAACATATATTAAAATATTAAAATAAGGTTGCTATTACTATTGAGTTGCAGGACCTTCTTGTATATTTTGGTGATTAAACCACTGGGGCCACTTGTGATGAACAACTCCATGATTTCAATTATTAGCTCTTTGTAGATTACTCTGCAGTATTTAACCTCAGGGATCCCCCTAGAGCTTCAGCTCTGCTCAGCATCACTGAAGAATCCTATATATGAACCACATTGAATTTACAATATCTCCACATCCTTGCTCTTCTTCCTCACTTCCCTTCATTTGAACAGGGAAAATTAGCTACTTGGATGCTTGATCTGTATTCATCATCTTCTATAGTGGTTATTACTCTCAATATGTATGAGCATATTTTCTCACAGTCTCCCCTCCCCTGTGTGTGTGTGTCCCTGTAGTCTCCTCTCTCTATATGTGTATGCCTGTAGTCTCTTCTCTGCATGTGAGTATAACTGTAGTCTCCTCTCTCTAAATGTATGTATGTCTGTAGTATCCCTTCTGGGCATGTGTGTGTGCCTGTAGCCTCCTCTCTGCATGTGTGTATGCTTGTGGTCTCTCCTTTTCATCTTGCTTCATGTGTGATTACTGTAGTCTAGCCTCCCTGTATGTGAATGCCTGTAGTCTCCTATCTGCATATCTGTATGCCTGCAGTCTTCCCATTCTGCATGTGAGTATGCCTGCAGTATCCCCTCTCTTCATGTGTGCACGCTTGTAGTCTCCCCTTTGTGATGTGTATTCCTGTAGTCTCCCCTTGCTGCATGTGTATATTACTGTAGTCTCCACTCTCTGCGTGTGTGTATGCCTGGAGTCTCTCCCCTCTGCAGATGTGTGTGCCTGTAGTCTCCCCTCTGCATGTGTGTGTGCCTGTAGTCTCCCCTCTGCATGTGTGTGCATTTAGTCTCCGATCTCTGCATTTGTGTATGCATATGTGCACTAATGAGAAGGCCAGTCAAAGTCATCACTCTTTATTTTTTCAGATGTTCTTTCACTGAACCCACTGCTGAGTGATCAGTTACAGTGGCTGTCCAGTGAGGTATCCACCTATCCTTGACTAACTCTTTCAGTGAGTGCAGACACACCTGTGTGTATGTGGGTGCCAGTTATCCAAGCTTAAGTACATGACCCAGCCAATCATATTAGTAGTTTGTACATGTAATTCCCTGCATTCTTTACTTTTCTGTCTGAATTCTGTGGTTACCCTTGGTCACTTGGACAGATTTTTAAAATGTTTCATATCTTCCTTTTTCTTTTTTCACTCTTCCATATCACAGCCACAATGTACATACATGCACACCTACAAGGGGATATAAATCTCATGTATACATGTATCTAGAGATACATAAAGATGTATGCATGGGTATATTTTCATTTTTTCTTCCCATTGCTTCCAGTGAGAGTAGAAGACTTCTGTTGTGTGCAGCATCTCCAGTGTTCCCCTCAGGGTCTGATGGCATAGTGCTCAGTGAGTTTTTATTGAATAAACAAATTTCCCACTGAACCAATAACAGGGCCACAGTTGGAAATAGTTGGCTTTTATCTTTGTCCTGTGTGTTCCTTGATGGGCTGGGGACAATGTCTTTAGCAGAAGATACTGATTGAAGATTAGGTAAATGTTCAATTTCATATAAAAATTAAAGATACTGCAAAAAAGCAAACAAGGTCTTTATCACATTCAATTTAGTTCATTGAAGTCAGCAAATATTAATTGAATGCTTATTATGTATAGGGCATGGTCAAGACACTTGGAATACTGTGGGGATATGTTTTAAATTTAATAAAAACCAGTCTGAGATATCAGAGGGATGTACCCACAGTCAGTCTAGGAGGATCAGAGAGTGGTAACCCACACCTTTAATCACAGCACAGGGAATATCCAGAAGTGTGACCTATACCTTTAATCCCAGAAAATCTGAGTGTGAGGCCAGTTTGGTTTACAGAAGGAGTTCCAGGCTCCCAGGCAGGCAGTGATGGTGCCACACCATTAATCTTAACCTGGATATGAAACAACTGAGTAAAGAGGGTATTTAAGGCAGGCATAGAAAGACAGAGCAGGCAGTAGAAGCCACAGGAGCAAGGCTGAGGAAGCTGGAAGACAGGTGGGTGAGATTTGACTGTGGTGTTTCCTCCCTTTGATAGCTCAGCCTTTCCCTGAGATCTGGCTCTAAGTTTTCTTTATTTGTGAAACACTTTGCGTCCAACCTTGGGGCACAAATTTCTCCCCTTCCTACCCAAAAAACAGTGCTTGCCAGCCAGAGCAACATTTGGCCAGAGGAGTAATTACTTGTTGACTAGGCTTTCTGTTCTGAATTAACCTCTGGTCTTAGTAAGACCAGACACACATGTTTCTGTTTTACTTTCATCTGGGTATTTCAGATAGTGGCCTCTTTCTCCTGGTGGGTTGTGGGTTGCTTTTTTTTTTTTGGATTCCTCCTTGGGCTGCTATTACACTAGGTAGCAGCCCCACTTCACAGTCATTTGAATCATCACAGACAACAAATTGGTGAGTAAATACATTTTTTTTTTTAAAGAGAGGGAATTTGTTTAAGGCAATGGAGGATGTTTGGTCATTCTGGGATCTTTCCCTAGACGATTTGGTATTACAACCTGTAAAAGGAAAGATAAATAAAGTAGATGTGACTATCATAATGTTTATCATACTGTTTATTATGAATATTTTTTGTTTGATTTCTGTTTTATAATTTAAAAGTCAATTAATATAAATGCCATGAAAAAAGTCTTAGAAAAGCCTGTCAAGAGAGAACACAAAGAGTTCAAATTCAAACAGAAGAATATAAAGAACCAATTTCAGCAAGGTCATCTAAAATTACACAAAAATAGGCAACATTAGTATATCCTGTAATTTTTTTAAAAAATGGAGAATGATAAAGATTATAGAGAAGCTAGTTGGACTCCAGTACAAATGCTAGAATTAAGGAGAGTAAAAGAAACAATTGTGACATATAAGATTCACTCACCATTTGTAAAAAAAATGTTAAATAGCTGGTCATCATGTAATCAGATTATCCCTATAGATTGGTTAGATATAGTTACTGCTGTTTTAGAAGCTGGTCCACTTTTACAGGGAAAATCATGGTGGAAGGAGGAGGCTAAAACAATAAAACAAAGAAGCAGGGCCAGAGGCATAGAAGTCTCCCAAGACTAACTTCTTGTGGATGGGGATTATGCTGATATTGAAAGGCAGTCTTTATGCAATGAATATACTCTGGATTTATGCCACATGGCAGCATTAAATGCCAGAAACAGGAAAGAAATAGGAAAGAAAACTGAATCATTCATGAAAGTAATTCAAAGCCCCAAAGAAACTTTTACAGACTTTTTGCAGAGATTAACTGCAGTAGTAAACAGAATGGTACCAGACTCAGAAGCCAGGCAAATAATAATTGAATCACTGGCTTTTGAGAATGCTAATGCACAATGTAGAAAAATACTTAGACCATTAAAAGCAAGGTCAGAACCCTTGGAGGACTGGGTTCATGAGACAATTAATCTAGAGTCTTATTATAGTGATGATAACTGTGTAGGAGAGCTTATTTCTAGAGGTATGAGAAAAAGTCAAAATGTTAAACATCACAATTGTGGAAGGCAAGGTCACATAAAAGGAGATTGTAAACAAGGCATTCCCAGAAACAGTGCTTTTGTTAGGAATAATTCCAAGAGAACACATCTCCCTTCTGGAATATGCAGAAGGTGTGGAAAGGAAGACATTAGACAAATGAACGCAGATCAACAAGGGACAGACAAGGTAGCTTTCTGCTCTCAGGAAATGACCCAAGGGGGCTTTCAAACGCCCCCATATCAAATCCAATCCAATCTTACCCTGACATTGTGGAGGAAACACCTTCACAGAACAATTAAAAAAATTAAAACCTATTTTAAAAAGACATACTACACTGAATGATAGAAAAAGAAAAAAAACTCAGGAAAAATTATAAAGCGAATATTTTGGCAAGCTTCTACTAATGAACAAAGGCCAAAATTAAAAGTACAAATAAATGATGTTATTATTGAAGGCTTATTAACACAGGGGTGGATGTATCAATAATTTCACTAGAGTCATGGCATCCAAGTTGGCCCCTTCAGTAGGTAAATATTGAGTTTTGGGGAATTGGGTCATTATTCCAGGTAAAACAGAGTGCAAGATGGCTTGAGTGTTTATGACCAGAAGGACAGAGAAGAATATTAAAGCCATATGTGTCCAACATTGCTATACATTTATGGGGATGAGATATATTATAACAGTAGAACACACATATTAATATTTCTCCAAATATAGAAATAAAGCATAAACTAGCACATGATTCCAGAAAAAAATACATTAGAAGGTATTATGAGAAACAGTCACAGACTGTTCAGGTTATATAGAAACAAGGCAAAACAGCTGCTGATATTAAAAAAAAAACCCACAGCACTACCTTTAAAATGTCTAATAGAGAAGCCTATATGGGTTCATCAGTGGCCTCTAACAAAAGAGAAATTGTAGGCCTTAGAGCATCTGGTACAGGAAGAGTTAAATGCTGAGCATATAGAAGAATCAACCAACCTTTGGAATTCTCCTGTATTTGTTTTTGAAAAGAAATCTCAAAAGTGGAGAATGGTAACAGACCTAAGGGCGATAAACAAGGTAATCCAGCCAATGGGCTCTCTACAATCTGGGATTCCTTTGCCTTCTCTGTTACCTAAAAAATGTCCTATTATAGTTATTGATTTAAAAGACTATTTATTTACAATACCTTTGCAAGAACAAGACAAAGAAAAATTCACCTTTATAGTGCCCACTTATATTCTCAGGCTGTAAAGATGTATCAGGTATTGGGGGTCCTCCCTTTAGGAATACTGAATAGACCCACTCTATGCCAGTATTTTGTACAAAAGCCAGTAGAACAAATATATAACAAATTCTCACAATCTATAATTTATCATTACATGGATGACATCTTGTTAGCTGATTCAAATATCAATACCTTAGAGAAAATGTTTGAAGAAGTGAAAAAATTTTGGTGATTACAAACTACCCCAGAAAAAATAAAAAGAGAGAATTCCATTAATTATTTAGGCTACAAAATAGGCCAACAAGAAATCAGACCCCAAAAGGTACAAATCAGGAAAGATAGATTGAAGACACTTAATGATTTTCAAAGACTACTAGGAGACATTGCCAATTTATCAGCCACTCTTGGAATTAAAAATAATGAACTGTATAATTTGTTCAAAATCTTAAATGGTGACAAGGACTTAAATAGTCTGAGAGAATTGTTACCTGAAGCTGAGAAAGGATTGGCTATGGTGGAAAAGAAATTACAAGATGCATATGTAGATCATGTAGATCCAGACCCTAATTGCATTCTAGTTATTTTGCCCTCTAAGCATTCTCCTACAGGAATTTTAATGCAAAGGGAAAATGTTATATTGGAATGGATATTTTTTCCACATAAACCAAGTAAGAAATTAAAGATGTATGTGGAAAAGATTTCTGAACTTATGTTTAAAGGAAAATTAAGACATAGTCAATTGACAGGAATGGACCCAGCAGAAATTGTTGTACCTTTAACTAATGAAGAAATTGACGAATTATGGGTAGGAAGTGAACCTTGGTAAAGAGCCTGCAGTGATTTTTTTTGGGGAGATATTAACAATAAATATTCTCAAAGCAAAAGAATTGAATTCTAAAGAGAATTAATTGTATTCTTCCTCGTATTGTATGAGATAAACCAATTTCTGGAGTCCATAAATTTTATACTGATGAAAACAAATCAGGAAAGGCAGGTTACAAATCAGAACATATAAGTAAAGTGTCTCAAAGCCCATATAATTCTGTTCAAAAGTCAGAATTATATGCTACCATGATGGTATTAATGGATTTTACTGAACGTCTTAACATAGTCACTGACTCTTAATATGCAGAAAGAGTTGTTCTATACATTGAAATGGCTGATTTTATTAATGATGAGTCAGAATTAACTTCATTATTTATACTGTTACAAGAAATAATCAGGACTAGAAATCATTCTTTCTATATAACACACATTTGATCCCATACAGGTCTGCCACATCCTTCATCACAAAGTAATGATGAAATTGATAAATTATTAATAGGAAATGTACTAGGGGCCTCAGAGTTTCATAAAAAGCATCACATCAATAGCTAAGGATTAAAAAAAGATTTCTCTATCATTTGGCAATAAGCCAAAGAAACTGTAAAAAGATGTCTCACCTGTTTCTTCTATAGCCAAACTCCATTGCTAGGAGGAAGTAATCCTAAAGGTATACATAGAAATGAAATCTGGCAGATGGATATATTTCATTTTACAGAATTTGGACAATTAAGATACCTCCATCATACAATAGATACATTTCCAGGAATTCAATGGGCAACTGCTTTGAGTTCAGAAAAGACTGATTCTGTAATCACACATTTGCTAGAAGCTATGGTAATTAAGTGAATGCCTGTACAAATTAAGAGTGACAATGCTCTGGCATATGTCTCTAGTAAAATGAAACTTTTTTTGCTTATTATAATATAAAGCATATTACAGGAATATCACACAATCTTACAGGGCAAGCCGTCATATAGAGACCAAATCGAACTCTAAAGGATATGCTAAATAAACATAAAGGAATAATAAAGACCCCCAGAGACAGACTCCATAATGATTTATTAACTTTGAATTTTCTCAATGCTAATGAGAAAGGAATAACAGCTGCTGAAAGGCATTGGTCTATATAAAAAACAGCTGAACTAAATCAGCCTGTTTACTTCAAAGATGTACTAACCTCTGAAAGGAAGCAAGAATATCTTTTATGTTGAGGCAGGGGTTTGATTTTGTTTCCACTGGTGAAGAAAAGATATGGATACCATCAAAATTAATAAAGACTCAATTTGAACCAGAGAAATTTTATGAAAATAAGAATTGTTGACTCATCCACCCATATTACAATTTTTTAAGTTGTAAAACAAAACAAAACAAAACAAAAAAAACAACAACGACAAAAATATGAAGGGTTGAGGCACATTTTTGGCTTTTGTCTTTATAGAAAACTGGAAATACCCATCTTCAAGAAGTTAAAAGACCTTGGACATCTAGATGTCTAAAGCAGAAGGGAGGCTATCCATAAACATTTACAAGCAAAAGAATATCTGACATATTGGTACCAGTATATTCTATAGGGTAAAATCTCATTGCTTAAGCTCTATATATCTTTTTTTTTTTTGTAAATTGAAGTCCCAGTTTAATTATAATTTAAAGCTGGCTTTAGACTTGGAGTGTGGCTCTCTCCTTCTCTAAACTGAAGCATACTTGTTAAAGGAAAATACAAAATCTGAGCCACCTGATATGGGACAGAAGAATAATAAAAAATAAGGGACTATTCTATAGTTACTAATCCTATGCTGAATAAATAGTTATATATTTATCTTCCTGTACATTGTGTTGGGTTTGAGTCTCTTATCAGTTTTCTGCAGTGGTCCATGACAAGGCCTAATTGTGAAATTGAAGTATTCAAAAGGAAGATGGGGCCCCACAATAATGATTACACATGGACTATGACTAGGCTGACAAACACCAACAAAAGATCAGATTTGGACTGCAAACTCCTCAGGACAATTTTGAGGTGACTTGCTGAGATGAACCAGCTTCACAGACTACTATAGCCAGGACTTGAGACAAGCCGTGCACTTTACTGTTATGCAGAGACTAGACAACAAATGATACAGCTATTTATTCCAGGAATTTACAATTAACAAAACTTTTCTTTTAGGATCCCCTAAAGTTGTCATCACCCCCAAGACAGCAGGAAGTAAATTTAAGAACAAGGCACCCACATTCCTAAGAGGTGGGATGGGTGTTTTTTGGTCTTTCAATGGATTATGGATGATTGTCATTGTTTAGGTTAACTGGTTAAAAATTGTTATTGGTTATGATTTGAAAAAAGCTAAACAAGAGTGATTAGATTCAATATTCTTGTAAAAAATAGAAAAAGGGGATACAGATTTAAGAGGACATAGGGGTAGGTTGCTGAATCTTCTTTTAAAAGGATTTACTAGCTTTAAATATTTATACTTCATTGAATTTTTTATATTGTATACAAGTTGAGTATATTGAGATTAATATGCTTCTTCAAGGTACTATACTTATTCAGTCATCTGACAATGAAATACAAGTTGCTAGTTCATGAAAGTTTTTATTACCAACTAATTAGGATATAAATTAATGCAAGTTAGTAATTAGGCATTACATTCAAACATAGTCATATTAGATACATTTTTAAGATCAAACAAATATTTTTTAGATGAATAAGTCTTCTTTAAACACTTCAGAGATCCATACAATATGGCATTTAATAACATACATTCTTATTATTTTTAACAATGGGACAATTGCTCCTGGCAGCACCAATCTACTTCAGAGAAGGTTATGGACATCAGAGAAACTCCATAATCAGTTGACCTTCTTTGTAATGAAATTAGCCACTGGGCAAGAAAGTACTCTTGTCTTGACTGCTAACCATGTGATGTTCAAATTGGACAAGCAGGAGACACATCCACAAGAGAATTGCCGAACCTTGCCAAGACAAGGTAGCAAGGTCTTTGAGAATATCCTGCTTTACAGAGAAGTCTGTCAGACATGACAGACCTGTAGGCTGAAGATGGATGCTTCAATGATACAGAAGAACCTTGAGTGACTGTTTAGGCAGCCAGATGTTTCATTTTTTTACATTTCTTTAAAGTTTCTTGCTTGCCCATGCTATTTAGTTAGTTAATATTATTTCCTTCTTGGGTCTCTGAGGTAGGTGAAGATGAGATAGTTATAGTTTTTTAGTGACAGTTTTAGAAAAGAAATTTTGAAGTTAAAGTGTATAAGTTTAGGAGACATCAAAACAAAGTTTTTAGTTAGTAATCAAATTAGAAAGAAAGATTAGGTATAATCCTTTGGACTTACTAAAATAGGATAATTAATGGAATATTTTCTTTGAATTGTCAATTGTTAATGGGCTGGACATTACTCATTTATTGTTTGTATATATTGTATATAATTATTGTATCTATTGTATATGACTTTTCTTAGGTTGTCTATAACCTTTTTAAATTTTGACACAAAAGGGGATATGTGGGGATATATTTCAAAATTAATAAAAACCAGTCTGAGATATCAGAGGTATCTACCCACAGTCAGTCTAGGAATCTCAGAGGTATCTACCCACAGTCAGTCTAGGAGGATCAGAGAGTGGTAACTCACACCTTTAATCCCAGCAGAGGGAAAATTTGGGAGTGGGGACCTACACCCTTAATCTCAGAAAATCTGAGTTTGAGGCCAGTTTAGTTTAAGGAAAGAGTTCCAGGCTCCCAGGTAGACAGTGGTGGTGCCACGCCTTTAAACTTAACCTGGATGTGAAACAACTGAGTAAAGAGAGTATTTAAAGCAGGCATAGAAAGACAGAGCAGGCAGAAGAAGCCAGGAGGAGTGAGGCTGAGGAAGCTGGAAGACAGGTGGGTGAGATTTGACTGTGGTGTTTCCTCTCTTTGATATCTTAGCCTTTCCCAGGGATCTAGCCCTGAGTTCCCTTTATTCACGCAACAGAATATATTAGGTACTTTCCCTCACAGCTAATATTTTTTTGTTTCTTTGGTTAATTGTTAGTAATCTTTTAATTTCAGCTTTTCTGGGAGTCTGATTTGTCCCTCCACTAATCAACATATTGTTGTCCCTTTAGGAGTTTTGGTCAACATCCAGGATTATTTTTACATTGAGAGTTGCTCTTGGGAAAGGACATCACTTAGAAAACAACCTTTGTGTGTATTTCTACATGTTTGTGTATATACACAAGCACATACCTGTGAGTGTATGTATTTGTGTGTGTGTGCATGCATGTCCACACTTGTGGAGAATAGAGGTCCATGATGAATGTCTTTCTCAATCACTCTCCATCTTATTTTTTGAGAATCTTTCATTTAGCTTGAACTTATTAACTATTCAGCTTTACTTGTCAGCCAATAACTCTCAGGATACTCTTGTTCTACTTCCCAGCACTTGGATACACAGGCATGCACTGCTATTCTTGACTAGGTTTTCATGTTTGTATAGAAAACATTTACTCCATGAAGCCTCTTCCCAGCTCAGGGCTCTGTTTTCAGTGTACATTACAGTTAATTTATTATTTTCCTGATGGGATGGGTAGCTTATATTTTTGCATCAGTAACTCTGTGCTTGTCTTTGCCTCTTCACATGAGAAACTCCCTTGAACTTGAATAGACCCCAAGTAGACATAGATAAAGTTTTCCTCAATGATGTGGGAATGCCTTTCTGTATGCTGTAAATCTCAATCTTTAAATAAAGGAGCTGTTTTGGGCCATGACAGGCACCATAAAAAAAGTAAGAGAAAAAAATCAGAGCATAGGTAGGAGAAGCAGATAGGAGAAGTCAGGGAGATCGAGCCAGAAGCCCAAGGAGCAACATGTAAGGAACACAGGTGAGCCATGGGTCACGTGGTAAGAAAGATGAATAGAAATGGGTTGATTTAAGATGTAAGAGCTAGCTAGCAATGTGTCTGAGCCATAGGCCAAACAGCATAAAGTTAATATAAGCATCTGAGTCATTTCTAAGGGCCTGAGCAGCAGTGACTAAGGGGTCTGGCATGGCAGGGTCTGGGCCTCTGGCCGCCCGGGACCAAGAAACCCCACTACAACACCTCAATGTGTATTTAACCTTGATCTGGGCTTGAGAACCAAATTCAGAGTTCAACTGAGATCTGCTCTCATGTTCAACTGGAAAATTCATGGGTTAAATGTTCAGATAGATGCTTGGTGGCTTGCTTCCCTGAGTGATCCAGGCACTATGAGGTCATAACCATCTAAACTTCTAGAGTTTTCACACCTAGGACTAGCAACAGCTTTCTACATTCATGTGTTAGCTTTACATATTATGAACTATTTTCTCACATAAAAGCTGAAAAATCCTCCCAAGAACCTTGAGAAATTGGCATCTTTCAGTTGCCTCCTTTTGAGAAAGGACTGCAATATTGTTTAGGGAGGTCTTATTATTTGCCCAAGGTAGTATACTTAAAATACATGAGTAATGAGACTATCCTTCTTGTCAACTCAAGGTGATTGCTCTTTACTTTAGAAGCAGAGGATTCTGGGTCCTGTTGTTTAACCTAAATGGCAACACTGGGGAAAAAAGACAAGATACAAGCAGGGCATGGGTTCTTCTGTGTTCGGGGCTCAGCCCAGTAAGATGGTGTTTGGAGGCAAATTTCTACCATTTAGAAAGACTTACGGGTTACTATGATGTACAGGGGAGCTGGTAAACACTTCAGAAGAGGAGTGAAGCCCTATGCTGTCACTTCCCTGCCCGTGGGATAGAGAAACACAGAAAGACAGTTCCATACTTACGCTGGGACTGATATTACTATCTTTGTATCTCTGCAATGTTATTTTTTTAATCTCATGGCTTATTTACTTTTAATCTTTCTGGACCTTATGTAATACCCTCTAAGACACTGAGTTATCCCCAAAATCATGGGACTTAGCTTCACTTAGCAGAAATTGCTCTGGGAACATGTGTGAAGGTGGAACTTCAGTTTAGGATAAGGTTCTATTAGATTGGACTGTAGGTAAGTTTGTGGTAGATATTTTCTTGACTAATAACTAATGCCACTCATAGGAAAATAGTCTTGGGTTGCATAAAAAAGAGGATTGAGCACGCCAGAGGGAAGAAAGCAGTAAACAGCATTCCTGCATGGCCTCTGCTTCCAGGATCCTGCTTTGAGTTCCTGTCTGATTTCCTTCAGAGGTGGACTGTTACCTGGAAGTATAAGATGAAATATGCCCCTTTCTCTGAAGTTGATCTTGGTTATTGTGTGTTATCACAGCAGTAGAGAGCAAAGCAAGGTGTGTGATATCTGCTGAGATCTCTAGATAACATGTGAGGCTTCAGCTGTACTGCCACCATTTACCAGCTCTATGGACCTCACTTGGTAGGGTCTGGGACATAGGATTGGTGGGTTTTATTTCTTGGATGATGCTAATTGTTTTTGTTTCCTCCTTAAGTCTTTTCTTGCTATCCCTTTCAGCTGGTTGATCAGCTGATTTTCTTCCTCTCTTTGTTTCCAGCCCCATTTGATGGCTTTACTGCAATTATGTGATGAAGATAACAAGTCCCTTCTTAAAGTTAAGGATGAAGTCTAATGGTTGGAACCTGGAGCTGGAAGCTGGCTGTTTGTAGCCTTAATTTGTTTTCCTTGCTGTCATGTGGTTATTCAGTTCTCATTCCAGAGTTCAAGAAATCTCATCTGCATCAAAAGCCCTGAAGAATTCTGTTAAAATGCGTATTTCAGATATATTACTCCACAGAAGCAACATAACATGAAAAATGAGGAGATTATGGACAAGAGAATAAAGGAAGCCTAAGAAAAATGTGATGTGTTCCAAGAAACAGGCTGTCCTTGCTGAGAACTTCAACTTCTGAGTCTGAGTCCAGTCAAAATTAATCTTAAGGCTGGGTCAGCAGTTAAGAATACTTGTGGCTCTTGCAGAGGACCCATGTTCAGTTCCTAGCACCCACTTGGTGGCTCATAATTGTCTGTAATTCAAGTTCCAGGGGATCCAATGCCCCTTTTGATTTCTGTGAGCCAACACACATACATACAAAATAAGATAATAAACATTTTTTAAAATCTTTAAGAGTAATAAATAAATGATTAAACCTTGAAAAAAATTCATATCCCATTCAGGTCAGTCAGTCCCGAGGATGAGTATCTGAAACAAACACCACCTGTGATTTTTAAACAGTTTCCAAGGATCTCAGATTAATAAATTCTTGGCCCACACGGCAGCTGCATCTTCATAGACGCTTGTTCTCCTGTGAGTCTCATCTCCATACAAGATGAGCAATCATGAGGTTGTTCCCAGCCTCTGGGACACTAAGGCACAAAAACTCCTTGGTACCAGTTTTACATTCAATGTGAAGTTCTTGTTCTTCCCCAGCGACTGGTGTCATGGAAACATGCTTCTGCACACAGAGCCTCCACCTGCAGCCGAGACCCGTTCCCTTGAGAAGGGTGTGACCTCATGTTCAGCGTAGGCTCTGAGTGATCTAATGCCTTAATTGTGGAGCACATTCAATACTAGAGTTTCCAGGCTGGGACAACAGTGGCAGAGGTCATGCTCCCGCCTCACCCTGGAGGAGGAGAAGGAGTTTTCAGGCAGAGTAGGGTGAGGTGACAGCTATTTCTGGGAGAGGAAGGCAATAACAATAAAAAGGTAGCATATTTAGTAGCATAGAAGAGGCCTGTGTGGCCAAAGTGAAGACATGGGAAAAAGTAAGAGATGGGGCCTGTGTAATGGTTCTGGAGAACCATATTAAGGACCCAGTCTTCCACACAGGCCAGAGATGTGTGCTTATGACTAGATATGAAAAGAGAGTCTGGAAAACAGACGGAAATAGGCAGCCTCAGTTGGAAATAGAAATACTGATGGGAAGTTATAAAGACCACAAGTCCTTACTAGGAGGGCAGTGGGAAGGCCTGACACCAGAGAAAGAACACAGAAATCAGAGAGAAGCTAAGTGCTTTCCTTTCAGTGGATGAAGAGAGTGAGCAAACAGAAGGAAACTCAATGCCACCTCCTAGATTTTCCAACCAGGTGGATGAGAGTGGCTCTGTGGGTAGAAATCCAGTTTTAGAAAATTCAATAGAACTCAACTGAATTTGGTTTTGACTATGCAGTGTTTGATGTTTTGACAGTTGTCTCCAGTCCAATATAACTTCATATATTGAGATAGTCTTTTATGAGAGAAAACAACCAGGAAGACTTACTATAGAAGTTTGCAGAGTAAATAAAGTGCTTTGGGTAGGAGAAGTTCAAGTCTGTGGAGACAGAATTATGCAATATATAATACCTAAAATGCCCATCTATTTTGGCACAGATTAGGTTATGTTTTTGCTCACTCTACTTGAATTAAATGACTCTGGTATAAGTCATTTTACTTTGCAATATTCTTTTTCCTTCTCCAGGAACTCGTTCCCACATGACTTTTAAACCAGATTCTTACAGGTCCCAAGGAACCACTCCTGATTTTGACATCACTAGAATATTAAGGAAGAAAATAAAAGATCTATCAGAATGAAAAAATGCTCAGAGTCATCTCGCTCTATCTCCACCGTTCCTCTACCGTAGGAACTCAAGCACCTGGCCATATCACTTCACCCTTTGCTGGGAGATCTGAGTGCCTTGGGCATGTAAGATCCCAGGAGGCTTCTTTGCAGGGGTCAGTATTGTGAGCATTGAAGCAAAGCCTCAGTGAGTGGTGTCATCTCAGTTTGGAAGGTTGCCCTTCATGGGTGTGGGTTCTGCTTTGCTCTTCGTCGGTATGACCTCTATTACTTTCTGCATGCTCATAGCCATTCTCCCCTCTTTCCTTCTTCTCCTTTCTCTCACTCTTTTATGTGACAAGGTTTTCATGTATTTCAAACTAGCTTAAACTTGCTATGTAGCCGAGGATGGCCTTTAAACTCTGATTTTTCTACTTCTATCTTCCAAATGTTGAGACCACAGGTATGCATTGCTATGTGTGGCTTCACTGCTGTTTTTCAAGGGATGTCCAAGGATGGCCGGGTCTGGGATTGCCCTTCTAAACTTCCAAGTCTCAAGTTTTGAAGTAGAGGAAGCTCTTTAAATTGTGGCTTGCATTTCTCATTCTGAGAGAAATGATGCTTCTCTGCTCTACCGTCACTATCAGCCAAAGTGATGCCGGCAAAACTCCCAAGCTTCTGCAACTACTGCCTTCACAATATTTCTTACTTTAAACAAGTGGTCTTTAGTGTTTGATATCAAATATTATCACCCAGCATAGCCAGTGAGCAGGTACTTATCAAATGCTCAGGTTATATTAACACAGGCATTCACAGATTCTGGTCTTCTCTCAAGAATGTATAGTTGACAGGCATATAATTAGGTAAAGTATGCTTTAAAAAGCAATAATTAGAACAGTGAATTTTCTGTGGGAGGGGCGGGCTTAAAATAGTTTTAATGGGAAGTCTTTGTGGAGGCTGTAGTAAGTGTAGTAAGTCAAATTTCTATTTAATATCTACTGATCAGATACTAAATCAAACATGTTCATGTGCATTTTTTTCACTGAGAAAGAAAATTTATATTTAGACATACTGTACATGACAAGGAATAACAATTCCTTAAAATCCAAGGAGTCCTTAAACACTATGGAGCTGAACTTTCCTTTATAACACCATGGTCAGGAGCTTGGCATAATTTCTTCTTTATTCCTAAAATGAAATTTCAAGGGGTGTAATTGTGTTTTGTCAAGTCCCAGATACTCTGGAATGCTTCTTTAATCTTCCTGATTAAGAGGGCTCTGGTAGACTGTTGGGTTGTTCAATTTCCCCTCTCTACTGTTCTTGGCATCTGTATTGAATTGATGAAGATTTTCTTAATTTCTATCCAACTTAAAGGCTAGCAACTTACATTGATTGAACAAGGAAGGAGGAGAAACTGTCAGAGACATAGGGCATGGCTGAAAGTTTTACTTGTAAAGGTGTGGACCACAACATGGGCTTCACAATGAAATGCAAGAATTTTGTTAAATGTAAATCACAGGCAGACACAGTTCTTGAGCAACACAGATTTTAAGTAAAGTGGAGGTTTGAATCTTGCATTCTCAAATTCAGTAATTTTGGGCAACTGACTTAACATCTTGAGTTTCCACTTACTAATCTTCAAAACTGGGCTAACTAGACTACAATCTACAACTCTTTAGTGACTAGACAACAGGAGGAACTTAAAGAGACATCCATAGATCTCCCTGGGAAGGGGAAATAGAGAAGATCTCCTGAGGAAATTGGAATCATGCTGGGGGTGGTGAGGGAGCCATGGGATGTGGGAAGAGAACATGAGAAAGTGGGATATGAGTGGGGAAATCAACATAGAAGGAGAACAAAGAAATAGACATCTTGATAGAGGGAGCCATTGTGGGGTTAGAGAAAAATCTGGTGCTAGGGAAACTACCAAGAACCTACAAGGTGACCCCAGTTAGGACTCCCAGAAATAGTAGAGAGTACCCAGATATGCCTTCCCCTATAATCAAATGAATGATCACCCTAATTGCCATTACAGACTCTTTATCCAGCAACTGATGGAAGCAGATGTAAAGATCTATTGCTAAGTATCAGGTCAAGTTCCCTGTCTAGCTGAAGAGAGAGGAGAGAGTATATGAGCAAAGGGATCAGGATCATGAGAATGAGACCCACAGACATGGATGACCTGAGCTATTGGGAGCTCACTGACTCTGAAATGACAGCCAAGGAACTAAACCCTCCGAATGTAGATGACAGTGAAATAGCCTGGGCAGTTTGTGGAGCCTCTTGCAGTCTGACCAGAGTTTATTCTTGGTGCATGAAGTGACATCTTGGGGCCCATTCTCTACAGAGGAACATTTTACTCAGCATTGATACTGGGACTCGGACTTACCTCAACTGGTGTCCTAGACTGAATTGACTCACCTTGGGTGTCCTTGCCTTCCCTAGGGAATGAGTGGGGGGATGAGGTAGCGGGAGGCTGGGGGAGGATTGGGAGGAAGGGAGGGAGGAGGAGCAGTGGTGGGTATGAGAAAAAACTTTAAATAAAAGAACTGGGATAATATTCTGACTTCTAATAAACATTAAGTGGGGGTCAGCATATAAAATACAGTTGTGCCTGATTTAGTGGACTTTCGATTAATGCTTGCTTCTCCCCTACCATCCTTCAAAACTGCACATTGTCTCATAGCTATTTAGCTATTTCTGATATAGATAACTTGCAACAACAACAAAGGATTCGAGAGATTATTTAAATAAAACAATTATATCTATTAGGATTTCATTTCTGCAGATAGATTGTTATATAGTTACAGTGGGTAAAATTTCCCAAATTTTGGCACTCAGGACACTGAGAGAAGACAGCTTGGCAAAGATCCTGTTATTATGATAAAGTATTGACTATTGCTCTGTACCATGCAGTGACCTTGCACTCACAACACTTTTTATTGGTTTAAAGGTTATTTTGGTAATAATAACACCATAATCAACACAGGCCCATCAACTTGTTCTCAAGGCCCTTAGGACTGAAGCCTATGCGTCTGCTTGTTCCGTATGTCCTATTGTGAAAGGCTAATGACATCTATTAGTGCTGAAATGTCACACATGTATAGGACACACTTGTATATTTCAACTCTAAAGGTTCAGGGATGCTCACCTCTAACTTTCTACTTACAAGTTTGCCAAGATCTTGCTATCCTTCTGAATATGACTGAAAATACTATGAGTATCAGTATTTTCATATAGCCATATGTTGATGACTGTTCATGAAAGTCATGAGTTTTCAGAGAAGTTAAAAATACTATAGAAATTTCTATTTACCTCTAGCTTATCCGATCAGCTATTTGTTATTTCCTACCCCCATGGCAATGAGAAAAAAACCAAGCTCTCATGTAACTTGAGTATTTGGGCTTTGGCAGACACAGGAAGAATGCTGATGAGGGGCTGGTATCACATGATGTTCTAGGCTGGGTGTCCATAGCAGAGGTGGGAGTGATGCATATGGGGGTGTAAACTTCAGTCATTTCTCCGACTCAACAATTCTGTCTTTCATCCACCCTGTACTCATCATCAAGAGCAGGGTTGTTAAAGATGAAAGAGATTGTCTCCATGGTTCTTAAATTCAAATGGTTCTTAAATTCAATTGGAAAGTTTGCTGAAGAGATGCTACCTTTAGGGGAGAATCTACAAGGCGTTCGTGCACATTTTGTCACCTGACTATGCTTGAAATGAAAGAACAATGAAAAATAGGAGAAGAAGGCAGAAGCATGGGCAAGGAATGTAGGGTACGCTTACAGGTGTTCCAAACCTTCCTAAGCTTGAAAAACTGATCTTGGGTGTGACAGATTCTCCTTGTTACATAAGTGTTTGACATATAGTAAGTAGTCATCCACGTTTATGAATCAAAAGTTAAGTTCTGATCTGGGGGTGTATAAGATTGAATAAAAAGACAGTATTTGAGAATGTCATTTACCTTGTCATCTTCATACAATCACTGGCTAATCCAGCCATTGTCCATCTCTTCAATTTTCATGTGAACAAATACATTACTTGTTCCACTCCCCCAGTCAGAAATGATGGAATGTCACAGTTGGGAGACATCACAACTCCCTTTATCTAAACCCTTAATGCTGCAATGAGACAGAAGGCCAGTAAATCCTTTGAAAACATGTTAATCCAGACTCCCTGGTGGCTATTGTGATGATGGGGTTCCAGCTTTTGTCATTCCTCATCCGGACCTAGGGTTTTAGAAGTTAGTTTGCATAACTCTATCCATTATGACATGTTTGCAATCTCTTCTTTCATAGTCCACCTCACCAATATGTGTGTTGCCATGCCTCAAATAAAACACAAAGATGGAACTATAGAACTCTGTGCAGGAAGGAGACACACATGTTTGGAATAGGAGATGGGTTCCCTCTTTGCTACTTTTTAGTACTAAGCTTTTATGGCCTATGGAATTAGGTGGCTGGGCTCTAAGCGTTGATAACAAGAATATTGACTGGAAGAGGTTAACCTGAACTCTTCAGTGGTGTTTTTAGCATTTAGAGAAAAGATCTGAGAGGTGGAGTGGCATTGCAATGGAGAGAGAGAGAGAGAGAGAGAGAGAGAGAGAGAGAGAGAGAGAGAGAGAGAGAGAGAGAGAGAGAGAGAGAGAGAGAGAGAGAGAGAGCTCTATACTTGAAACATGGGAACATATCTTCGGTTCTAGCTCACTGGACTCACATTCCCAGTGGAGAAATTCTAAGTAACATCACTTCACTAACAGGTTCAGTATTTAAATAAGAACAAAATTGAACAATGTGGCCCAATTATGTCATCAATAACAGCTGTTAACACTTTTCATTTTTACTTGAAGACAGACTCAAATGTGGATAGCTATCCAGACTTATTATATTAAAGGGCATGAATTTATCATAATATGGTCTTGTATTGTCTTTTAAGCAATTTCCCAAAACACAAACACACATACACACACACACACACACACACACACACACACACACACACACACACACAAACACACACATATACACTACCCTATAAGCTTTCCACAAACAAATGTGATGCTGGCCTACACAGAAGAGTTAGGTTCTGCTGATTTTGACTCTACACTTTGGTTCTAAGGTGTCAATTTAGTGTAATATGGAAAGAACTAGAAATTCACAAAAGTTTCTTTTTCTCTTTCTGAGAGCAGAAAGAGCCAACGTCTAGGAGAAACCCACCAGGCAGAGTCCCCAGTGACTTACAGCATTTGTATTCTAGTAATGGCGTGTCTGTTCATTAGTCATCATGCTTTGCCTTACAAGTTGCTTTTTTAGTCTTGTAAGTTTGCAACAGTCTTTTGTCTTCGTTGCTCCTGGCATAATGACTAGGTAGTGAGGAAGGTGTGTGCCTGGGATCCAATGTATTAGGAAATCAAGTTGCCTAACCCATTCACAGCGCATAATGACCAACAAATTGGTTTCATATGGGACAGTTTCAGATTTTCCGGGAGCAGAGTCCATGTCTCAGAGAAATGAAGCAACTTTTTCTTAAGTCACTTTAGATGAGTGTCAAAGTTAATTTTAAGAATGACATCCAAGATCACTAATTAATAAATATGAGCAGAATGCTGTATTAAAAGTAACAATTTTGCAACTGTTATTGTCATAATTAGAATCATTAAAGAGTAATAAACTTCAAAAATATTTTAACAATATTTATTTAAAATGTTTCTTTATAAGTTACACAATAAAAGGGGCAGTAAGTACTTAAGGTGGATGTCACCAGTTAGATGAGCAAAGGGGGAAGCAATGTATGACAGCACAGAAACAGGCTTGGTAAGGGCACAGAGCTATATACATGTCATTTTTGTCCAAAATATATAGCCTGAAAGTGATCATATAAAAATTTAAAAAGTTCAACTCAGGTGTGTCTTATATAATTTCAGGCTGTATCTTGTTAAAAAAAATGTCTTTAGTCAAGAAAGATAGGGAATTTTTCCTAGATCAGAAGACAAAGGAGAAATGGCTATAAAATGCAATCTGCAGTGCTCTAAGTTAGACAGTGGGCTGAGAAGATTGATTTTAAGCAGCATTTGGGAACAACTAAGGAAACCAGAATGTGTACTGTGAACTCTATTAACTGTCCAGATTTCAATAATTGTGCAGTGTTTATATAATGGAATTTTCATTTTTTCTTAGGAAATGTACAAAATATTTAGAAGTAAAGGCACAGTGTATTATTTGAATTCACCAACAATCCTAGTACACATTCATGTGTGTCCATGTGTTTTAGAGAGAAAATTATAAATCAAATGAGACAAAATGTCAATAATTGGTAAATCTGGATAAAGTTTATATAGTAATATTGTAACATTCTTGCAACATTTGAAATTAGATCTTGATACAGATTTAAAAAATGAAGCAAATATTCTCTCAGAAAAGTCCTAAAGAAAAATTGATCCTTGATTTAACAAATGCAAAAAGTCTATATTTGGAATAAATGACAATAAATTTGAAGATCAAAGGATAGAAATGAGAGAACAGTCAGAGCCACAGCTAAAATGTATGTCATCAAAAGCATGTACAAGCTAACTTATAATGCTGCAAACCTGTCAAAGAAACACAAGTTAAAATAAGGGACATTCTATTTTTTATCACTTCCGCCAATATTAGCAGAACTGAGATTGGGGAAACTGTCTTTTATGCCCAAGATGGAAGCAAGGATGGATTAACACTTCTGCCTGTCTCCACTCTACCTGCCCCTCCCAGAGATGATTGTTTAGTTGGGCACAAGCTGGTCTCCACTGGACAGAGCTAATCACTCAGTCTGCAGAAGAACACTATACAAGCTTCATCATTATGCATAAGTAGTATTTTATGCAGCCCTCACCAAGATACTATTTTCATGTCACATTTCATCAGTGTAGATTCTCAGAAGCAATGGCAATGATGGGAAGAGGTGACAATTCTCCACTTAGTTCTGGGAACATTGGCTAGACATTTCGGCAAAAACTATCCTGCATATCATAGAAAAATATTCTAATTTATTACTGTTTTAGTCAATGCCTTCCTACAGAGTTCAGACTAGCCTGGCACTTACAATATAGTCCAAGTCTGGCCTCAAGGTCATGATCCTTCTGCCTCTGTCTCTGAAGTATTACCATGTCTGACTCCAAAGGCAAATTCTTAGTAAACTTAAATAAAGTGAGAAATAAAGTCTAGAAGATGTAGATGAAACAACTATCTGTTCTCTCAAAGGAACTTTATCAATATAAAATAATAAAAGAAACAACCAAAGAAAGATTGAATTTACTACTATAAATATATGCTTGTCAGAATCAGTGAGCACATATCCACACCACAGATTCATTGCCAGGTGTTTTTGGCTCAGGTAGGACCCTACTGAAGAACTGGTTTGCAAAAATTTGCAGGTTCATAACTATGTCCTCCGTCTTTCTGTAAACGGATGTTTCTTGTCTCTACTGTCTGGACTCTGAGGCTGAATATGAAATATAAATGATCAGCCAATGGCTCAGGCTTATTACTAACTAGCTCTTACATTTTAAGCTAACCCATATTCCACATTTATGCTGTCATGTGGCAGTGCCTTTATTAATATGGCAAGTGACTCTGACTCTTCCCTTTCTTTTCTCAGAATTCTCCTCATTTGGCTCTATCACTCAATTTCTTCCTGTCTAGCTATAGACCAACCAGCTTGCTATTAGAAAATGAGAGTAATATATATTCACAGTGTAAAAAAGATTGTTCCACAACATCTCTCCCAATAAGTATATGTTCCTCCAGGAAAGAAATATGATCTTGGCATCTTGAATCTGTTAGCACTTTATAAGTTCTGCTTTTTGTTTTGATTGATTAAATAATAAGAAATAATATGCAGGTGTAATCAAAGGAAAATAATAGAAGACACAACAGGGCAGGCTTCTCATATGACAAAGCCATGTAATTTAATGATAGAGCTGCAGCATGTAATGCTTGAAAGATAATTTGATTGACTGACATCTACATCCACATTTCTAAATTCACCAGTAATGTGGATACATTGTGTAAGTATGTCCAGAATAAGCTTGGGGAAGTCACAGATGTTTTTTCTTTATAAACTGAAACACAATAAATTTTAACTTTGGGTATGTCTTAACTTACAGAATCACCACCTTAGCATATTCTCAATGATTATTTGTTTACTTATATCTGAAGATAAAAGTAACATGAAGTCAGATGTGATGTTGCTTGCTAATAACTCCAGCTAGGGAGACTGAGTCAGGAAGATTGCAAATTTGAGGAGACTCTCTAAGACAGAAGGGGAGGAGAGAGAGAGAGAGAGAGAGAGAGGAGAGAGAGAGAGAGAGGAGAGAGAGAGAGAGAGGAGAGGAGAGAGAGGAGGGGAGGGAGGGAGAGGGAGGGAGGGGGGGAGGCGAGGGGAGGAGGGAGGAGAGGAGAGAGAGAGGAGGAGAGAGAGAGAGAGAGAGAGAGAGAGAGAGAGAGAGGAGAGGAGAGAGAGAGAGGGAGGGAGGGAGGGAGGGAGGGAGAGATACATGTGATACATGGATATATAATGTTCACATGAATTGTCTTCAGGCATCTGGACATGAACTGGAAGTTTGGACCTGCTTCAAGCAGCATGTCTGAAACTTTCTGAAGGAAAGTGATTTATTAAGATACAATTCTCACAGGAGAAAATTTACTTTGATGTGTATAATGTATCATTAGAACTATGCAAGCACCATTGTAGTCAAGTTTCCTTACCCTCCAAAGTCTTCAGTTAAACATTCACAGTTCCCACTCTTTGTCCTCAATCCTGGAATCGTCAAGCTGTTATATTTCTTTTTGGCTTTAGCTTATGTTGGCTATTATGCTATTGGAATAAGAAATAGAAACTTATTCTTTGTGACTTGCTTTCTTTCACTTTGCACAGTGTTTTCATGGCTCATCCATTCATACTGTGTCATATAGTTAAAGGTGAGTAATATTATATTGTATGGATAGAACACATTTTCTCTTATGTATTTGTCAGTTGATGAATGCTTTAGTTATTTATACTTTTTGGCTGTTGTCAATAATGCTGCTATAAATACTCACATGTACAATATTTTCACAGTTTACATAATGCTTTCATTTCTCTTAAGTATGGACCTGGGAACAAAACTGTCTGGTTTTATAGAAACTCAGTATTTCAGCATCTGAAGAGATGCTCGAGTGTCTTTTAACTTGTGTGAGGACTCCAGCAGCACATCTCTGTCTCTCTTTTTGATTATTGCTGTGTCAGTGGATATAAAATGATTTCTCATTGTGGTTTTTTATTTGTATTCCTCAACAGTGGGTGATCTTGACATTTTAAATGTAGTCATTAGTCATTTCTATATTTCCTTTGGAAACATTTTTACTGCAATTATTTTTTCCTATTTTTGAATTGGATTGTTGTAGGAGGTATTTTTATATTCTGGACACAAGTTTTTAATTAAAGACAAAACTCATATATTCTTTGCCTTTGTTGGCTATTCTTTCAGTTTCTTGATAATGTTTTCTATAGTACAAGAATTTTTATTTTGATGAATTCCAGTTATCCTTCAGTTTCACGTCTTATTTAACAAGTCACACCACTCATCATAGAACCATAAAGCCTTTTGTATTTTCTTGAGAGATATTTTAAATTTAAATTTTTGTTCTTTTGTGTCTGGTAAGGTGGCTCAGTGGGTAAAGAGCTTGTAGCCAAGGCTAACTCCCTGAATTTGATGCTTCATGAGCCATACAGTAGAATGAGATAATTAACTCTCATAATAGTATTTTGACTTCCACACACATGCCCACACATATAAGAATATAAGAAATAAATAAAAATGTAACAAAATAAAATTTGTCTCTTACAAATACGTCATTGTTTGATGTTGAGATGCCAAGGAGGCTCCGCCTTTATTCTTTCATATGTGTAATATAGACAGTGAGAATGGGCATATGGCAAGGAAGGAAATTAAGAATCCAGCAGGAAATTCTTGTAGTTATGGTCAGTTGTTTTTAACATGGGTGTACAGACAATTCAATGGTGGAAAAGAACAGCTTTCCGACAAAAGGATTTGGGACAAAAGCTACAGATTTTTATCAGTCTTAAGGTTAAACAAATTACTTTTTAAAGAAGGTTCAACTTTGTATTTTTTAACTGAAAAAAAAAGTCATACAATATATTATGATTAAGCTTTTCCCCTCCTCTGACACCTTCAAGACTCTCTTCACATCCCTACCCACCCAACTCCATGCCTTTTCATTTTTGTATCTTTAAATAAGAGACAAAGAAACAAAATTCTGATCAAATAAACAAGAAAAGCCCACAAGAAACTCCAATCTGTCCGTCTCTCTCTCTCTCTCTCTCTCTCTCTCTCTCTCTCTCTCTCTCTCTCTCTCTCTCTCACACACACACACACACACACACACACACACAAATTCAACAAAATTAGAAACTATAAAATATGAGCAAAAGAGCAATTAAGACAAAACAATATCCAAACAAAGCAATATGAGACACAAACTCCATAAAAATAGCATTGAATTGGTCTGGTTTTTCTGTGCTCTCCCTGAAGCATGGTTAATGTACACAGTGAGACTCCATCAGAGAAGACTAAGTTTTTCTTCACAAGCAGGTGTCAGTTGCAGATAGATTCTGGATTAGGAGTGGGAGCCTGTGTCTTCTCCCCCTTCCAAGCTCTGGAACCCCATCTGGCTCAAACCAGTGCAGACCTGTGTGTGCTCCTTGTGTGTGGTTGCTGTAGTCTCTGTGAGTTCATATGTGTCTCAGTACTGTTGTATATGAAGGACACTGTTTCCTTGGAGTCATATATTTCCATCGGTTTTTACAATATTTCCTTCCACTTCCTCTTATGCATTGTTCTCTCAGCACCGAGTGAAGGGTTTGATGAAGACATCCCATTTATTATATGCTCCAAGATCTCTCATTCTCTGCACATTATCCTGTTGTGGCTCTTTGTATTAGTTCCCACCTATTGGAGCAAGCTTCTCTGATGGCGGGTGAGTGAAACAGTGGTCTATGGGTGTAGGAGAATTCATGAAAAATTATTTTATTGTTATGTTATTGTCACAGAGCAACAGTATTCCAATGGTCTATCTCATCTTATGTTCTTGGTTAGCATAGAAAAGTCAAGCATAGGGTACATATCATGGAGAGGGACTTAAATACAGTCAGGTGGTGATTGGTTACTCTCACAATATTTAAATCCCATTTTACCAGCATTTTGTGCAGGCATATAACCATTATAGATTGCAGGGTTTGTGGATGGGTTAGTGTTTACCTTTCTCATCTGATAGCATGCAGAGTACATTTTATTATCATCAACAGTAGTCACTAGGGGTGAAGCCTCTAGTTAGGCACCAGATAAATTCCCCTGTGTTTAGTGAGTTATGGAGGTGTTGTCCTTAGCTATAGGGCCTTACCATCAATTTATTGAGAGCAACCAAATAGCCTTAGAATTAGCCTGAGATGCTTGGGACTTTCCATGAGGCCCCTTTGGCTAATACCTCAACTAGATGTAACCAGTTCCTGGCACTAGAGATTTAACTTAGTGGCAAAAGATGTCTACTTGAGGTATTGTCCCCCATCACTTGGTGACTTTGCTTTGATTTCTTTTATATACATATATATTTTAGGAGCTTCTACATGGCTCTCAGATGGCCCTCAGTGTTAGCTGTCCATTACTTGTTCTCCATGTTACTTCTCCCTTCCATTCCATCCACACTTCTAGTTTCCCTTCTTTGGTGGAATCCTCCCTTTCGGCAGATGGTAAAAGCACTCATATCAAAGGCTTGAAGGTAGCATCCATATATATATATATGTGTGTGTGTGTGTGTGTGTGTGTGTGTGTGTGTGTGTGTGTGTGCATATATATAATATTTGTCTTTCTGTGTCTGGGTCATTCAGGATTTTTTTTCTAGATACATCCAATTTCCTTTGAATTATAACTCTTAAAAATAGTAACTTTACATTACTGAAGCATAATAACAAGATGATGTGATGAATAAATGAACAAAAGGAGACATAATAGTATGAATGATTTTGACTAATAAATAAAGACCTAGTTGGCATGTAAGAGCCATAGGAATATGAGCACAAAGCTTGAGTGCACAGATGAGCAACATCAGGACAGTTGAAGTACATGAAATGCAACCTTAAGCACATCAACAACACTAATAAACTACACTGAGTGGGCCGCGCAGGAGGAAGACAGGAAAGCAGAAGGCAAACTTCTGAACTGGGAAGAGGAGGGGAAAAGGGATGAGAGAGGGGGATGGGTGAACACGACTAAAATTTATTATGTAAGTGTATAAAACTGTCAAACAACAAAAATATCTCTTCCTCTGAGACATTTAAAATAAAGCATAACTAAAGAAGACTAAAATTAAAATTCTGACCCCATAGTATATAGATCAGGAAATCTAAAGGAAAGACAGTTTCAAAAGTGGGGTTGAGGATTCTACAAGAGTTTGCTGGTCATCTGGTCTCTGTGTACAGTAGAACATGAAGTTTCTAGGATCCAAAGAGAATGATGTGAAACCAGTGAGAAAAGTTCCAGGATGTCTTCAGTCAAAATGGAATCTGAAAAGTGGAAGAGTCAGGCTGTTCCACTCTATAGAACACATGTGGAAGCATAATAAGGTCATTTGCAGTATGAAGGATGTGGTGGCTCACTGACATGCCAAGAATTTGTGAGAGAAAGTTAGAAAATATGTGTGTGCATGTGTGTTGTACCCGTGTGTGAGTGTACATGTGCCTATGCATGTGTGTGAGTGTGCATATGCCTGTGTGTGTCTGCATGTGCCTGTGCATGTGTGTGAGTGTGCATGTGAATGAGTGTGTATATGCCTGTGTGTGAGTGTGCATGTGCCTGTGCATGTGTGTGAGTGTGCATGTACCTGTGTGTGTGTGCGTCATGTCAGAGGACAACTTGTGGAGTCAGTTTTCTTCTAACATGGGCTCTGGGAATGAAATTCACGTCAAGTCCCTTTATCAGCAGAGCCATTCCAGTGGGCCCTAAGTTCATCTTGTGATTATTTTTTTCTAAATTTTTACACAGAGAATGAAATCCATCTTGACTCTGGCAAGGCAATTGACCATGGATTTATTATAACATGGAGAACAAAATTGATAGATGTGGCCTTTTTTTGATTGGGTTGTCACCAATTTCACTGTTTAATTCTGCTATTTGTTTATTCTTTGGTAGTGCCGAAATCTGGAGGTAATGTGTTTTGTGTAGTACTTTGTGTATGTCCTTTGTTCTATGGTTTGAGGAAGTTAGAAGAGCCCATGAGTTTGTATGGCGTCACAGGTTCAGGACAGGTTCAATGACTCAGAATGTGACATAATCATAATGCCTCAGGATTTCCTTTGGATATCCTGATGCCTCCTTTGAGTTTAAGAATAATTAAAACACTGAATGAGTTCACATATGAACATTCCCCCTTGACTGGATTTTTATGTACAACCACAGGGCCTTGGTTTTGAGCTTAGCTTTCCTCAAGAGTCCAAGTTAACTGGACAGAATTTCACAAGACTGTGTTACTTCAGTCAATATTTAAACTGGTTATTTGGCTGGCTCTCTGGGAGAACAGGGGACGTGAGCCCAATCTTCAGAGCCCCCATGCAATTGAGCACATGTGGAGACAGAGAATAACTTCTAGAAGTAGGTTCTCAACCTCCTCCTTAAAATCCTGAGCCTTCTCCAGGTTCCAGTGACACCCCCCCCCCCCCCAGCAACAGCCTTATCAGTCTCGGAGGATGAGGGTTCATAAAATAAAGAGCAAGACGTCTTGCTCTCTGTATTCCTGCATAATTTCCAGCAAGCTTGAGAATGATCTGAAAAACAAAGCCACATCTAATTTGAAAAATGAAAAACTTGTCTTTTGGAGTTATATTTTTAGGCTATATATTTATAATTCTTAATATTTTTTATTTCTGAATTACTAATAAAAGTAAATAATCTCTGTTAAAAATAAAAGTATTTGTAACACCAAAAAAAGTTGAGCTAAAACATACACTAGAACATCAGTATTCACAGATACCTCCGCCTTCAACAGGATTATAGAAGCCTTGGGATTTGTAATGTGTCGCTGTCACTGCCTTGGTCATTCTGATCTCCAAGAGGTGTGAAAGGAAGGCTCTTGGCCCTGGGAGAGCAGAGGACGCTGGGAAAGGCTGACGTCAGGAACTACTGGCCTAGCATTTCCTCTCTGCTCCTACGCACCCTCCACTTTCTACTTTCGATTAAAGGCCACCAAAATCCTGTCGTTCTACTTGGGTCCTTACATTGATGTCTGGAGTAGAATTTTTTCTAAAATGGCTAACATTCGTAAGCACCCATGGAGACAGGGGATTTTGGGGTGACCACTCTCCCTGAAGCCCTCAGGTGGGAGGGGATAGCCAGGCAGGCATGAGAGAGACATGCTTTATGGACCAGCTCAACATGCTGGGTCTTCAGCTGTCGTTTAGAGCACTACTAGAATCAGAAATTGCAATCTGGGGAACCTCTTTTTTAGGTGTTTAAAATGTGCCCCCCCCCCCCCCCCGCCCACTCGTGTTCCAGAGAAGCTCAGCACAAGGATATGGGGAATTGCAATCTTGTGAGAGTCACAGGGAGGCTCCAAGTTGTCTTTGTTCTTTAGAATACTCAGAAAATTAGGTAGTTACACCCTGTCCCCACCCCACAGTGACAGACTAGTTGGAAGAATTCTTATACTCTTGACTTGAAAGAACCATAGACCATCTAAGTAGCTTCTTGTCTACTTAGATCAATAATTTATGTTTCTGGAGACATAAGTGTCATTTTCCTTGCTCTGTGGGGATTTCCCTCAGGATACAGTTGAGTCTCAGTGTTAGGGAGAAAAGTCTAGCTTACACACTATCAGTGGAGCAGCACACTTTCCCATTTATTGAGGATGGGTTTCTCCACAGTACAATAGGATTGGAAAATTCTGGTTTAAAAATGTTCATGAACTGTGTTCAGTAATTCATTATCCACACTACTATGCAGAGAGAGGAGAGCATTTGAGAAGTAGATGAGAAGGCTAATAATAAAATATTGAAATCACACCATTTATGTAACTTCAAAAATAATCCACCTTAATGTTAAATTAAGGGACAGCTGATTAGTTTATTAATTTATAAGTAGCTCTTCTAAATAGAATGTCATGGTATGGGAAGAACATTTAGGCTAAAGTTTTAAATAAAAAGTGGATATAAACCACAAATGTAATCTGAACTCGACTATGTAAAAAGAGCATACAGTAAAGATAAAATGATGGATTTTCTGAACTTGTAAATTATCTTTATTTTTTCATTATTAAAATTTTTTCAAATGACATCATTATTCAAAATTCATTAATACTCTACTGTTCCCTATTATTTTTAATACCTCCTTATTGAAAATTTTATGGCTATTACAGCTGTATTACTGGTTATATTTTTATTCTATGGGTAAAATCTGTTCAATGGCAGATTATTTTTAATTTAGTTGGTGAACTTTTGGATCTCATAGTTTTGGCTGCAGGCACTTATGGGTGTTTTTCTCATGACTTAGAGGATAGATAATGATGAACTGGACTATGCTGTCCCCCAGTTTGGGCAAGAACATTTTTGTTGAAATCCAGTGGTGGAACTTTATTTCTATGTTACAAATCAGACCAAGTGACATGAAATATCTTGAAGCCTCTCCAAGGTTGTTATTATCCATAACAAAATATGAGCTGTACTTGAAAAAGTGCCAGTGTTTTATGTTCTTAGATAATATCTACTGAATGGTGCAGTGGAATTAATTCATCTGCTGCTGCCTTACTGACAAGGGGGCACACCAGGAAAGAGGAAGCCACAGAGGGAGAAACTGAGTCAGGGGGACAAGAAATGGAGATGAAGAAGAAAGAGTTGAAGAGAGGAGGCTGGAGCAACAAAGGAAGGAGGAGAGATTTTGTCTATTGTTTATGTTCTGTTGAGATGCAAGAAAAAAGTTCTAGCCAGCTGTGGATATATGGTCATGACTGAGTAGATGACAGAAGCATGAGAAGAGAAATATATCTACAGCTTTCTATGTGGCTCAGGGCTACATAGACCCATATGTACTGATTTCATTTGGTGCTGCATTAGCACAGGCTGTGGAGAATATTCCACTCAGATTTGGTGTATTCTGT
Organism: Phyllotis vaccarum; assembly: GCA_033318265.1. Taxonomy (NCBI): domain Eukaryota; kingdom Metazoa; phylum Chordata; class Mammalia; order Rodentia; family Cricetidae; genus Phyllotis; species Phyllotis vaccarum. Next base: position 43,694,392 of record JARWLC010000016.1, read on the forward strand.
GTGTGTAGATGATAAATTTGTGGTGTAGCACTATGCTCAAAGGGCCATGTGAAGTTCTTAGGGAGAACAAAGAACAGGATTCCAAGCTCTGGTTGTTTTAGCAGCCAAATCATTAAAGGCTCTAGCCCCTAATCTATGGCTTTCTGGAAATAAGCAGGCAGTGTGCCAGCTTGAAAAGAATCTGATTCATGATCATTATTTAAAAGTCACAGAATTGCTTGCTCAACACCACTCCTTACCAGTCTCTGCAGGCTGTAGAACTTGACTGTCCCTACCGTGAGGTATTGAATTGACTTTATCAGAGCACGGACTTCAGCTGGATAAGGCCCTCACTGGCTTGCTGGTATGTATTGAGAGGTAGCACCTGTAAGTAGCAATGCCTCTCGAGGCTATTTGTCTTGGTATGGAAGCCATCTGTGTTGTAGATCTTTGCTCTGGGGGAATCATGGAAAATAGGTAGGTACTCAGTTGCCATTCTCCTACTTTCTAGCACATGACTGAACTGCTCTGAGTTCTAACTTTTTTTCAAGTCCTGTTGAGATAGTGAGGTCTTCTCCAAGTTATTGACAACATGAATGAAAAAATGGATGTCAAAAGTCTAGTACATTTAAGATCTTGAGTTAACTGTTTAATATCTAATACAGGTGATCTAGTTTGTACTGTAGAGGCCCACTGTCCCAGATGTCATGAGTACAGGAACAATGAAATTCTCATTCCTCATGAACTCAGTGTCTGCCACACAGTTGGCATTGGATAACTAGTTGTTCAATAAATCAACATCTGAGATATTGTTTTACAGCAATTCTATAAGGGATTATAAATTCACCTGGGATTAAGATTCAAACTAAACATATATGTATGTGCATATATATAATTATGTCTGGTTTATTTCATTTATCATTATGTGCTATAGGTTTTCTTTTTTCTTTTCTTTTTTATTTAAAAAGTTTTTCCATATCTACTACTGCTTCCCTCTTCCTTTCTCCCAGTCCCTTCTAGTCCTCTCTCAGCTTCTCCCCACCCTATTCCCCATCCATTCTCTAAGAAAAATAAGGAGTCACAAGGTGGGACAGTTCAGTCTGGCATATCTAGTTGAGGTAGGTCCAAGTCTCTCATCCCAGTTTTAATACTGGGTTAGGTGTTTCTCTGTAGGAAATGGGCTCTGAGATATCAGTTTATGCACCAGGAACATAGTCTGATCCTACTGCAAGAGGTTCCATAAACTGCCCATCCCATTTGACAGTCGCTACTTATGTGTGTGGGTTTGTAGATATGAGTTCAGGTGCCCATGGAAGTAAGAGACATTAGATCCCATGGGGCTGCTGTTACGGGTAGTTACAAGCAGCCTGATGTGGGTATACTGAACTCAGTCCTTTGAAAGAACAAGTGTTCTTAGCCACCTCATCTCTAGCTCCAAACACACTTTACTGGAAGAAACTGTATGTCTTATCAGCATGCTACACATTTAGTCAGTGTAAGGATAAGCTTTGTATACTTCACAGGCTTTAAAATTATAATGGGGCCATCACTTAAAGCAAACATTTTAGTGAAGGGTTAAGTGATAAATCTTGGCTTTGCAGGACATGTATTCCTTCACAATTATCCATGACTGCAGGGGTAGAGCAAAGACAGTGTTAGATAGTACTACATGGTTAGTACAATGTGTTGCTTTCTGATAAAACCTTTTTTTAAAAATATGGGCAATGGGTTGAATTTGCCAGGCCCTATATTTTGTCAAAACTGGGTAAAGAATGAAGCTCTGCTTTACAACTTTGGAACAGCACAAATATGTTTCTTAAAGACTGATTTCTACTTGTTAACAGATGAGAAGATTTATATTCACAAGGTCTTTGTTCAAGGTCCCAACTAGCAAAATTAAGACAGATCTGGGTCCTGACGCCTGTGTGCTCTGTTCCTATCATCTTTATGCTCTACCATTGCTTTGCCACCTTGACTGTCCTGCACCTCCATGTTTCACTGACACCTGCACAGGCAGTTGGCATTATTTCCAATCTTAAATGGTCCAGTTTATGCTTTGAGATAACTGGAGTATTTTATAGGAAAGGGAATAGGTAGGTTGTTTATCTGTTTTGTTGTTTTTGTTTGTTTGTTTATTTATTTATTTGTTTATTTATTTTTTAAAACAGGGTCCTACTATGTAGCCTTAGCTGTCTTCAAATTTAAAGAGATCCACCTCTGTTTCCAGAGGGCCAACTTTAAATTAGTGTCTCCTCTGATATTTTTTTCCTATGAATATATTTTGTTATTTTTAGTACTGAGGCACAAAATTAAATGTGAAACTTACTTTTAATATCTTGAATGCACTGTTGTCACCTACAGTCAACTTTTACTCATGGTATTTTGTATCATCAGCTGGTAAAGGCTTTGATTGGTGAATCATTCTGGTGTCCTTGAGTTTTTAATTCCAGGCTGAAAAGTGTAATTAGTCATTAAGAGGTTAATTGATTGGCTTATAACTCATGATGAGTTGTAACATATCTGGGAGGAAGCCATGCTTAATGAAGCAGGTATTATTTTTTATGGTGTAGTGACAGATTTTTTTTTTTTTTGTTTCCTTTTACCTTGTCTTTTCATAAGATGCCCAGGCTGGTTGACCTCCAAAATTCCTTGATAATTTGACAATGAATATGCTTCCTCTCTAAATGCATTATCAAAATTTTACAAACAAGATTGTTATTAAAAAGAGGCCAAAAATTTAACATGTTTTAATATCATGAATTCTTCAGTGCTTGAGATCACCAACATGAGCAACACTTTCTTCAGCTGCTCAGATGAGTCTTTATTTGTGACATCCTTAGGATGCTTGTCGCAGACACCTCATATATGATATGCTCCTTCTCTCTTTGGTGGTCATATGTCAAGTGAGTTCAGGATTCAGTACTGCTGGAGCTGTCACGCCACCCAAGTCTTTATGCTTATTTGCAATCATCTTAGTCAGGTTTTTTTTGTTGTTGTTGTTGTTGGATTTTCCTGGAGATTAAATGGGTACAATGTTAGATTAAGGATAATGAAATGAGATTAATCTGCTGAGGTGCCTAGAATCTCAGGGCGATATCAACAGCCAACTATAACAAAAGGGAAAATCATGGTTAAAGAGTGAGCTTTCTACAAGATGACAATGTGAACACCACACAAAGGAGCCAGTGACCAGTTAACATGAGGTATCTATTGAATCACATGTTAAAGTTTCATTGTCCTGAAAATCATTACCAATGGTTAAATGGTGTCTGAAATTGTAGAAGAAGAAATATTTCACATTTCAAGTGATCAGGGAGGGGAGCATATTAATAAAAAAACTTGTTTCCTCTTGTTGCTGTTGAGACTGGAAAAATCTGTCATTGTTTAGCCACTAATTCCAATTGATTGGCAGCTTATGTTGTAAAATAGATTTAACTTGCTTTATTTGTATACCAGATGCATAAGTAGCTTATATTCTTCATAAAAGCAGTATCATTTTCAAAACAATTAATTTGAATTTCCCTGTGGAGACAGCTCATGTTTTTGGCATGACACCTCGACAAATAGTGTTGTCTGACAAAAGTTAGTAAAAGAAGATATAGGAGTCCCCAGCTCCCCAAAAGAAAAGCAAACTAGAGAGAGACCCTCATGTGTTGCTAAATCCTGTTGGTTCTCAGTGACACCCCACAGCTCTCTCACTTGTTACTGCCTTTTCTAGATGACTCCACATCACATATGGGAGCTAGAAGTAATAACATTAGAACTTTTTTGGATTCAGTTTTAAAACTGAATATTGTTTAATGAAAGATTCTACAGGAGTTTTATGATAGAGGAGTGGAGGTGTCTGAGTCCCTGAAGTTCTTTGAGCAAACACATCTTAAATAGGCAAGCAGGTCAGAACTGAGAAAACTATAGCCTTTTTAGTGGTGCTGGTGTATGCCCAATGTATTTCTGTACCTCCTAATCATGAGTTCTCTTCTAGAAGGTTCTCTTTCTTTTATACTCTCTCTACCAGAGTCTCTTATAATCTCTATCATCTGTTGGGAATTCAACTATTCTAGCCAGTAATCAAGTAATAGTCCTTATGTTCACTCACCTTTGCACCACTGCAAGAGAAATCCTCCTAATTTGGAACTAGCTTAAAACATACCTTGCAAGTCCCATGTAATAAATTGCAGAAGCTTATAATTGAAAATCAGACATATGACTTCTGGGACAAGGAGTGTGTGATATGAGTAAGACCCCTGCTTTTTTTCCCTGCAGATTTTTGGGTGAAGGGTGCTGGAAAATGTGACTTTTAGGGATTTATGAAAAGACACAATTGAAAATAGCAAAGAAAATATAAGAATAATATCATATTATGTTAAACATTGAATTTAATTGAAAGCATAGGACATGCAGACTTACTTTAAGAAATATCTGTCATATTTTCATTTCCCCTCAATCAATCAACGACAATTCTACTCTAGATTTCAACATGGCATCTGGAAAAGTGCCAGCTTGGGAGGGGCCTTGATGATATATTTCCATTCATGACAGGGTGTGGATTGAAACTTCCCTGGCAAGGGCTCAGCAGCAAATCTGAAGGCAAGAAGGTAAATGCTTGCATGCTTACTATCATTTTAAATGCTAGAAACCCAAAGGATAAAATTACTATATTCTATTTCATGAGATCAGATGCCCCTATAAGAGGGCATTTTGTTTTATGATGTTTTGGATTTTCCTACAGTTATGACAAAACTCACTAGATACAGGAACAATATTGTCTTCCTCAGGTCCCAACTGTTCTGTCAGGGATTTGATGTATTTGATTGAGATTTAAAAAGTGTGATTGATTGAATATTTTCACGTTCACATACTTAGTTTATGTCCCATCTTTTAGTATATTATTTCTTATATATAAAAGTGGCATGATATTATAATGTCTGCATTTTAAACAATATGAATCTAAACATATATTTGTTTCACACATAGGAATATTTTATCTTTCACAACTATGTTTTTATCTTTAGACATAATTTGCTATGTCACTTGAGTTGAATGTTGATTCCAGCAAAATAGCTTCTGACTGTGTGAAGTTGAAATTTTATTATCAGATGATTAAATTATAGATTATATGATCTGAGATATTTTTGGAGTATAAAGTTTTTCTTATTGTATATAGAAAAAATTTTCTAAATAAAAATGTTTTTATTTGTATATTATGATGTGTGTGTGTGTGTGTGTGTGTGTGTGTGTGTGTGTGTGTGACATGTGCCATAGACATGTGTGGAGGTCAGAGAATAACTATGGGAATTGATTCTTCTTTTGTATGTGGAGATCAAAATCATATCATTAGGCTTGGTGACAACTACCTTAACACTGAGCCATCTTGTCAATGAGGAAAGAATAACTTTATTCAGAACATTCTGAATTGTTAGAACCCCTATCCGGTTTAAACTTTTTACATTTTTCCTCTAAAAGGAAGCATAATTTAATACATGAGCTGCTTCTAATGTAGTAGAAAATTAATTAAGAACTGATTCTACTATGCGACACTTCTACCAATTATAGGTGCAGCAGATACCAACATGCTTGAATAATACCATGTAAGATTTCAGATGTTAGACCTGTCTGCCGTGGAAACAAGGCAAATGAATCCACAAACACTTCTGTTGCTCTGAGAGCCACTGGGCTCACTACTGAAAAAGGATAGAGATGAAGAGAAATCTGAGTTCACCTTCAAGGAAATGTTTAGAATTGACGACTGAAGTATAAAAGCCAAGTCCTTGTGGGGAATAATGCAGACAGAATGATATAAATGCAGTGGTCATCACATGCAATGGGAATTAATTGACCTGTTAAGAGAGGAGGGTGGTGGAAAGTGTGAGGGAGTTTCATATGAATAGAAAAGGCAGAAAGAAAGAAATAGTTGAGATAGCTTCTGTATTGACATCTTAAGACCACCTGAGAGGCCTGGGAATAAAGCATGGCCATGGAACACATGTTTAGCATTTGGTTCTGGCTCTAACACCACAAAAAGTTAAACAAAGTAAAGTAGTAAATCAGCAGACCCCTCCCACCAAACAAAACAGTAGTAAGTTAAAAAAAAAGAAAAAAGAAAAAAAAAGGTCCTTTTGTCTGTTCTTTGATGTTTGAGACAGGGTTTCTTCATGTAGCTTTGGAGTCTGTCCTGGAACTTCCTTTGTAGACCAGGCTGGTCTCAAACTCACAGAGATCTGCTGGTGTCTGCCTCTTGAGTGCTGGGATTAAAGGTATATGCCATTACCACCTGGCTAAAAGGTCCTTTTCTTAACAAAAAAAAATATTAAGAATTTAAAGAACACAAGATACAGATAAAATCATACATGGGAGGTTTATTTTCCTATTCTAAATATTTGAAATTAATATTTTAAAATTTTATGCAAGGTATGATATAATAATTTCAGTTTTGAAATGATAAGATAGCATGAAAACATCAAGAACTCTAAATAAATAAGAGTAAAATTAATCCTACAATAGCAGTAACAGGAAGCAAAATTAAGAATGCAACATCATCTATGAAAATGTTATGATTCTGGGAATATTGTGTGTATATGTAACATGAAGTGCTAATGTAGTCAACCAATATATTTTTATGACTCTAATAGGTAAGTGACAGGTGGATATGAAAACATAATTAACAATTTCTAATTGGAGAAAGCACATGGCTGATATGACTACTGTTCCCTCATTAGCAAGTGTCAATGAAATACCAACCAAATGTAAT
>JARWLC010000016.1:43703618-43738618 GCA_033318265.1 Phyllotis vaccarum
CTACCTGAGACTGACCACTGTTCCCCAAACCCACCCTCAGTGGTAACCATTCTGCTCACTGTTCTGTCAATATTTCTTAAAGGCAGACATTGCTTCTTTTTCAGTTAATCCTTTTACAATGTATAGCACAGAGTGATATTGTTATAAATATTTATTGAAATTTAGGCATTTTTAAGTATAAGAACTAATTCCCAACAGACCAACCAACCAATTGACTGACCAACTGATCTTGAGAAGTTGCTTGTCAGATGGCACCTCAACCAAGTTACTACATGTTTATTTTTCTTATATTTTAGAGTTTGTGTAAATCCAGGAAGAACTTTTATATCATAGGCACTTACATCTTATTGGTGTTGTGACTTTAACTCTGATGTTTGTTTATTTCTGGCCATTTTTTTGCGACAAACTCTTCCTTGAAAGGAAATGATGAAGCTACCTATATTGCACTAGGGATTTATAGTCAGTCTGTGACATTCTAAATCATTCATACTTAGAACATGAGGCTGGTATGAGAGCTGTCAGTTCAACAGGATCACAAATGGTATTTCATAAAATCTCCAGATGTTTTCTGTAGAGCTGATAAAAAGAGTTTAAAGATATTCACAGTGTGAGCTAGATAGCATGGGCAGGTGCAAAATATTGCTAACAAAACAATGATGTTGCGAGAGAGAGCAGGCCTGGGCATGGTGAGGTCCATGCCCCTGGCTTTTCTCTTGGCATCCTGATGTGCAAGTCACTTTATTCTGACTGTTCTCAGTTGTTTTTTTTAATTCTGAGAAAAGGAGTTGATCTACTGAGCAATCATATTCTTGCTAAAGCAGGGAAGCATCAGCTCTCTGTGCACTAATACTTGGAAAGAACACTCCTCCTGATGGCCAGATGAGGTGTGGTGCATCTTCAGAGAGAAGGTTCAGCAGGCTGAGAACTCGGCCAGCCAGGGCCAGATCATTTGGCTTCTCTTCTAGGTCCTTCTTTCTGCCATTGCTGTCTTCTTCTGTGAGTAGTGAACCGACAGCCAGAGTGGCCACGGCCTCCCCTACCCACACTCAAGATTTTGAGTGTATCAAATTCAGCAAATTGAGGCTTTAGAGGCATTAGGCTATTTTATTCCTAGAAAAGTTATGATTAAATCAAATCTGTGAAATCCCACCAGCTCCGGCCATTGGCACTTCTTCTGTACTTCACTAGGACACTTGCTACAAAAGTGCTAATGGAAGTGAGTTTAAAGTGCTATAGTGAATGTGAAGGCATTTTTCAGAAAGTTCATGGATAGATTTCTGAGGCAATCTGACTTTATTGAGACACTTAGAACACATATTAAAAAATCCCACTTTTAAGGACACATTGCTTCTGCAAAGCAAAGCAAAACAAAAGGAAACAAAGGAAAAAATAAAAACAAAACCAAAACCAGCCTCAAATGGTCTCTATAATTAGGCCCACAAATTACTATCTTTTTTGAGAGTTACACACTGGGTACAAGGCATTTGATCATACCCTTCTCTACCTTGCCCTTGAACTCTCCCCTTGTGCTCCCATGGCTCCCCTTAAATCCATGTCCTCCTCTTCAAATACATGTCTTACTGAGCTCCATGAGTATTTCTTGTACGCACATGGGCATAGGGATGACCACTTCAGCCACAGATGGTGCTAAAATGCAAAATTTATCTCCCATGCAAAATCAGGGGCAGGAGTGGGGAGAAGAATTATGCTACAAATGTGGCAGAAAAATAATTAAATATAGACTTCTACTTAAAGGACAATGAGTGCACAGTGTACAGTGGTGTGTATGTGTGTATGTGTGTGTGTGTGTCAGAGAGAGAGAGAGAGAGAGAGAGAGAGAGAGAGAGAGAGAGAGAGAGAGAGAGAGAGAGAGAGAGAGAGAGGGAGAGGGCAGCCTGACTCTCTGAAGGGTGACAATTGCATGTTAGTGTGAACATGAACACATATGTGATTTGCTTCTTCACTGCTCTGTTCTCTAATAGCTAAGTGATGGGATTTCCTTTGTAGAATTCCGCAATAAAAGTTCATGTATGTGTAATATTTAACACATGTCAGGAAGGGAGTTTTTTTGTAAGTTGCCTAGAATCTTTCTGAGTTGTGTTTCATATGCATAATGGGCTTCTAACAGACTGGGAAGATATTAGAAGCATTGCTGCCTTTAGTGAAGTAACTATTTCTCAATGCTTCTTCTGTGTTCAATGTCTTACATTTGTGTGTTGGAAATAACCAAAGAGAAAAGAGAAAATAAATCACTTTAGAGGGAGGGAGAGAGCAAATACTATTCTGCTAGTATTTCTAGATTGAGGGTGAGGCAAGGGGTTGTTATTAGGGAAGTCAGTCTCCTGTTTTAGTTCTATTGCAGCTGTGGTGTTGGATATTAAAAAAGACTTAAAGTCAATAGCTTCTAAATGGAGACAGCTTTCAAGCTCTGTTACCTCTTGGACAATATTTATGAGTGGCTAAAGGATGTCAAATTAGATTGTATATATGGTGAGTCAAAAGATAGAGGTCATTAACAGAGGACATGCCACATAATGATTTGCTGGACATTTCCTAAGCCACAGGTCACTGAGGGAAGAAGAATAAGCAGAGCTGGGCACATGTCAGGGGGTGACGAGGTAGAGCGGAGTCCTCTTGATGCTGTCTTTGCTTCATTTGACCCAAATGAAGTGACAGGAGTGAGTAGCCGTGTTGTTCTGAGTTCTAACCTCTGCTCTTGTAAGTGTGACTAACGTGAACACAGTCTTTACATATGCAATCAAGATAAGATGAGATCATGTTGGTTCATGGTCCTGAGTCAGTGGAAGAAGATATGTGGACACATGTATGTGCACATACACGGACAAGGTATAAATGTCATGTGAAGATGGAGGCAGAGATTAGAATGATACAGTTTAAGCTAGGAAATATCAGAGGTGGCTCACAGCACCAGAAAGGGGAGAAACATGAGGCAGATTTCTGCTGAGAGCCTCAGGAGGAACCTACTTGGTAGATACCTTGATTTTGGATTTCTAGGGCTGTGGGAGAGTAAATTCCTACCTCTTAAGCCAACTGACTAGTGGTATTGTTTTCTGTTGTGCCTGTAACTGGAACTCCATTGTTTATATAATGCAATATAATTACCAACTCCATTACCTATCTCTAAGTTTGATGACTTTTCTATCTCTCCCTCCCCCTCACACTCCCTCTCTCTCTTCCTCCCCTTCCCTCCTCTCCCTCTCATTTTCCCCTTTCCTTTTGGATCTTCTTTCTTTCTACCTCCTCCTTTTAATCCCTTCCTCCATCTTTTCCCCCTCTTTATCTTGCATATGCAAGTATTCTAGCACTGAGCAACACTCCAAGTTAATTTTACAGTTCTTCATAAACACATTGAATAAAAATAAGAATTGGTTGTTTATCCATTCATTTTTCTTTCTTTTTCTTTTAGACGGTAACCAGTTTTACAATGGACTCTCTCATTGCAGCAAATAGCAAATTTTGCTTTGATTTTTTTCAAGAGATTAGCAAAGATGATACTCATAAAAATATCTTTGTCTGCCCTTTGAGTCTCTCGGCTGCCTTTGGTATGGTCCGTCTGGGAGCTAGAGGTGATAGTGCACATCAGATTGATGAGGTATGTATCCAGAAGGAGGCGGAACAGGGCCCTGAACTCTGTCTGGGGTCTGCATAGGAAGCTAATCTGACCCTCAGGTAAACTGGAGTTGTTCACTGCTCTCAGAATCTGGGCTTGGAAGCCTTTAAGATTTCATCTCCATTTCTATTCATCTTTCATATGGAACTTTCATGTAGTCTCCCTACCTGATAGCTTTTCCCATATCTCCTCACCTCTTTCTTTATGCCTGTCACCATTTCTTTCTGCAGTTATTAATACCAACATTGAGGGTAGCTTTTAATATAAATATGTTTCCTCTCTTTCTCCTCCCATTAACTAGAGCCTCCTAGACTTTCTAATTTCACTTGTTGGAAAATCCCATTGGCTTTCCTTTTGATAAAGCTCCTGATCCAGACATTCTGAGCTCCATGAGCTCTGTCATCTCCTCTGGACTGCTTCTGTGACAGCATCCTAGGTTCTCCTGTTGGCAGTATGTTTCCGATCCGCGGGTCCTTTGCCAAAGGAAATGAGTCTTATTTGGAGGCCTTTGGGCTCCTTTGCCCTGTGTCCCTTTTTTCCAGTTTCCTAGTTACTTTTCTGTTGCTGTAACAAATCATTGTGACCACAGCAATGCATAGAAGAAACCATTTGAGTGGCTAGGGTTCCAGAGACTAGAGTCCATGGAGGCAGAGCAAAGGCATAGTGGTAGGACTGGTTGAGAGTGCCCATCAAGATCAACAAATAGATGGCAGAGAGAAAACACTGGGAATGGTGCACATCTCGAAACCTCAAAGCCCACAATCAATGTCACATCTCCTCCAAAAAGGCCACACATCCTTATCCTTTCAAAACAGTTTTACTGTTGAGGTACCAGGCCTTCAGTAGGAGCCTAGGGGCCTTATTTTTGTTCACACTGCCACACACATAGACCTAATTCTTTGATTTACTATCTTCTTCATCAATGTTTACCTCCTTTGAAAGGCTCATTCTGATCTTCCAATGTAATGAATGCTCCATCCAAGCTCCCAATCCCATAAATGAGCTTAGTCACATAACCTGTGAGCTAAGTGTTGCTTATGGAACAAGAAACATGATAAAGCATGTACAAGTAAATGCAAGAGTATAATGACCCCAAATAACTCTGCCTGTACTATGAATCCAACTCTTCATGTATCAATCATCTTAGTGCAGTGTGTTAGAGCTGAGGGAGTACCAGCCCAGCCTCAGAAGTGTATAGCTTACCAAAGGGGCAGGGAGTACTATGTCCTTCACACTCACTCATTCTACAGGTGTCACTTGGGGGCCTACTCTGGACCTTGTGCTATTGTAGAACAAAATCTCTTGGAGATCATGCAGTAATTAAGAAGATGTAAAAGTAATACACACAGTAATTTGTTATTGTATGCTCTATAATGAGAAATGGTATGTGGGTAAATATGACTAGGTTCATTTATGGGACTGGGATCTTGGACGGAGCATTGCACTGGACCAGCTGGCTTTCTTTCTCCATTCATCTCCATAATCTGGATCTGAGCAGTGTGTGCATCTCTTTCCCCACCTCCTTTGAGATGCTGGGCAGTTTGTCTCATGGGTCACATTCATTCCACTGACTGCTGTGAAACTCCAGGTCAGTGCTGTCCAATACAAATATGACTAAAGCCATACATAAACTCAAAGCGTTTTCAGCTGTCACATAAAAAATTTCAAAGGATTAGGTTAAGTTTAATAATAAAATTTAATATATTACCAACACATAATCATTATACATTTTAATGAGATACTTTACATCATTTTTTATTCCACTCTCAAGACTTCATATGTTCTCTATATCACACCCAATTAAGACTGGGCATGGAAAAGTGTAGGTTGTTAATGGCACATAGCTTGAGAATTTCTTCTATTTCTTGGTTTGCCTATATTAATTTCAGATCTTTTTATCTTCCTTCTTTTTTTCTGTATTTTATAAAAGGTTTCATGTAGCCTAGGCTGGCCTCAAAACTTCTTTGAATCTGAAAATAAATGGTCTAGAGCTTCTAATCTTCCTGCTTGCACTTGGATTAAAGGAGTGTGCCGCCATACCTGCTTCTTATAGGGATAGAACTCAGGGCTCTGTGCACGCCAGGCAAGCACTCTGTCCTTGAACTCATTTCCATTCTTAAGTGTAATCCGAGGAGGAGGGTGCCATCAGTGACACCCACTTCTGTGAACCCTTGTTGATTTCCTGTCCTTCATATTGTCTAAAAGACCCTATGTCATCATCACGCAGGTATTACATTTCAATGAACTTTCCAAGAGTGAAAGCAAAGAATCCAATAATCCCTGTTCAAAAAGCAAAAGAGAAATGTCATGTGACAGCTCTCCGGAGGCACAGGAACATGTGCAGGTGTCTCAGGAGCCACAGGTGAGTCTCCGCCTGGGAGCTCTGCCCTTTCCTATCTGCTCATTCTGCCCGCGTGGCCTGTAAGTTAGGTGCAGGCGTCACAGTCAGCAATCACATGATCTGAAATTCCTTTCTGAGGACACCTTTTCTATGTCCTCAGTTGTCCGCCATTCCTCTCTGCCCCCTCAAACCTAGTAACACAGGAGAATGGTATCTCCCTGGCCAGAACTGCTTTACTCCTGTAAAAATAACTTTTATTTAGTGGTGCTTCACTTTCTGGTTGTTAGGAAAACATTTGTCCTTTTTTTGTGTTTTTATTAGAATGAATCTACAGATGAGAATGAACTACTTGGGTGCTACTTTGGGAAACTTCTCTCCAGATTGGATAGAGCCAAAGTTTACTACACCCTGAGTATGGCCAACAGGCTCTATGGAGAGCAGGGGTTCCCAATCTGTCCGGTGAGTTACAGGACTGAGGTGTCTACAGAGTATGCTCAGTAAGTGAGGAGCAGATGGCTCACCTTCTACATAGTCCCACATGGCTACAGATTGCACATGACTGAAACCTGCTTCTTGAGGTCCCAGACTTCTATCTCCTTCCACCCAGTGTCTATTTGGGGTTTAGAAGTCCACTTATAAGTGGCACAGCATAGGTAGAAAGTGTCACCTGATTCAGAGATCATTGGCACATGCATGAGCTTTGTAAGGTATTCAGGTGAATGTCTTTCCCAATCAAGGTGCATGGTAGTCATATTTTGTGGCTACTCTACCTGTTGACTTCCCTTGAGACACTGCTCTAAGATTCCTAATGTGCCTCAACCAGGTAGTTCCCTGAGGTACTGTGCATCAGAGAAAGTGCATGGTGCCAAGAAAGGTCACACAAAGGGAGTCCCAGCCACAGGACTTGTTTTGTGGGTAAGTAGCTTTTACCTGAAGCAGCATAGGCTCTGTGTAGGATGCAATCTTAAGAAAGTGAGCCATACTGTCAGTATGATGTTTGTGACTCAGCAGCTGTGAGTTGGGCTAGTCAAGGACACAAATATCCTACTTTACATCATGGTAAATGAGCTTACCAGGTTGGTATCATAAATTATAAAGCCCCAGAATTTTGAGAGCTAAATCTACCTATGCAATTTCATTTATTAAAGAGTATACAAATCAATGTTTTGGTAATATTATTATTCAAAATTATACTAAAATACAAATTAATAAAAATACCTATCTCAACCATTTTAAAGTTTGTTTGTGAGTGAAATTAGTTATATTCACAACTAACTATTATGCTCTTCATGAAACTTTTCCATCTTCCAAACAGAAAGTCTATGAACATTAAGGTTGCTATTTCATTGATTTTTAGGTGACTAGGAGTTTTTTTTTTGGGGGGGGGGGGAACTTCATGTCTCTATCTCTTCCTAATGACCAGCACCTCCATATGATTTTGTCCTGCTCTTTCTCATGTATTTGAATTGAACAGGAATATTCAGATGGTGTAACCCAATTTTACCACACGACAGTTGAAAGTGTAGATTTCCGGGGAGATACTGAGAAGTCAAGACAAGAGATTAACTTCTGGGTTGAAAGTCAATGCCAAGGTAAGAAAGGCCTAGCACTGAGGCTGACATTCTTTTTCCTCTCAAAGAGAAGCAGTGGGCCCACCTTACAGGTTGCTCATCTTCTGGGCCAGTGTTTTCATATGCTGTGTGTGTTCACAGTTCATTGCTGTACAGCCTCAGCAGCAGCTTGGGCACATCCAGGGTGGTAACTACTTAAGTACTTCTATCATTTCTTTGTGAATTTTTCTTCTAAGATCCCGATTTTTAAAGACTTTTGAAATTACACTTACTTATTTATTTATTTCTTGTGTGTGTATGTGTGTGTGTGTGTGTGTGTGTGTGTGTGTGTGTGTGTGTGTGTGTGTTCACATTGGCACATGCTTGGCTTGTAGATATCAGAGGACAACTTGCGGGAACCAGTTTTCTCTTTCCAGGTGGATCCTTTGATTGAACTCAGGTTGTCAGGCTCATACACCACTGGCTGTGCCCTCTGAACCATCTTGCCAGCCTGTAACTATGTGTCAGGACTCTGAATGCTTTTATTATGGGCTTTCCTTTAAATAGTATGAATGGATCAATATCTCTTAGAATCACACCAATGTTTGTAGCACCAAATGTATCTTTGTTTGCAGGACCAATGCTCACCTTTTCTACAAAATATTCATTTAAAATTGGAGTTCATCTGTCATATTTGACTTATTGAGAACTCTACTTTTACTTACCATACTTATGATGTAACAAAAAATAGTATAAAATATTAAAAATATTTGTTTGAGAAATTATAATGCTACAGTACCACTCATAATACATTATATATACTTAGGATTAAGACAGAAAAATATTGGCTTAATGAATATAACCATGCATATATCCCCTCAGCATCATTTCTACCATCAATTAAGAATAAAGAAAAACTAAAGAGTTTAATAAAGGGAGGTAATTTACATTTGTTTTTTAAATTTAGTCTATACATATTTGATGTAGTCACGCGTATATATCCTTGTAGTTTGTCAGCCTCTGCCCACCACCTTCCCAGACCCTCCTCATTCTCTTCCCTGATGGTCCCCTTCTCCTGAAATGTCAACTCTCCTGCTTTCATATCCTGTCATCTATATGAGTTTAGATTCCCTGTAGGAGAGAAAGCATGCAGTATTTTATATTTTTCCCCCCGGCCACTGGTTTCCATTCATTCTCTCTCTAGAACTCCTTCTAGACTCATATAACCGCCTTTCATGTCATATATACTCAGACCTAGTAGAGAGAAGACCTGGGCTATTTGTCTTTCTGAGTCTGGCTTATTTTGCCTACCTTAATGTCATCTACTTCCATCCACCTTGCTGCAAATAACACAATTTCATTTTTTTTATGGCCAAATAAAGCTTTTGTGTATGTATATAGTTTTTGCTTATCAATTATAGTAATAAATACATTACATAAGAGTTGGACCTCTTCATTTTGCAGTTGAACTCAGTCAATAGGGGAGAAGCCTAAACTGTTCTGTCATTTCTCCATCTCTTATTTCTTTGCAGCTAGCTTGCTCCCTGTTCTGCCTCCCTCTTGACTTTCCCACCATCACCATGGCAGAGACTCCAACCAACTCAAGCCTTTGTTTCCTGGAGCAAGTGACATGTGGTCTAGTCAGTCATTAGAAGTGAAGGCAGGGTTTCAGTCTGAGTCTCTATGTTGTAGAGAGCCTCCTTCTACCTGTGCATACTTTACAGAAACCAGCTCTTCTCAGGCCTTGGTGTTAGAGGAGGATGATCAATGATTCTGACTGTGAGATTGGAGACATCTTGTCAGTGAACTTGGAAAATGAGAGGGAAAGGCCAGACAATTAAGTGAGACTGATTCAGGCTTACACACATGGGTGACTGACAGCCAGAGAGCCACAGTGGTTGGTTTATTTAGTTGTTTTTATAATGCCTGGTGATTTAAGGTAGAAGAGAATGTGTTTTGAAATGGACTAGTGCTTGATGACAGCAAGGAACACTTCCTGACAGCTTTAGAGATGCTTCTTTTTCTTCATAGTGGGTTATTCTCTCTCTCTCTCTCTCTCTCTCTCTCTCTCTCTCTCTCTCTCTCTCTCTCTCTCGTTTTATAATAATAAAGGGTGCCTGGTGAGCTGGTTCAAGAGATTGAAGGTCCCAGGATCAATGCTAGGTCACCTACTTCCTTTTTGACTATCTGATGGCTCCTTTTATTGCTTACAGCAAATTACTTCATTAAGAAGGAATATCTATTAGTATTTCTTGAAGTCTTAATTCTCTATATGGGGCTTAGAAGGCACCCATTTCTACAAATGAATGTGTGTGTTTACAAAACTGAATAAATTTGTGCTTTGAGTTAAATGACAGGGAGTGTAGAAACCTCTATAAAGCAGGCTTTATACTATGGTCTAGTGTATGTGCATGTGATTATCTGTCTGTCTGTCTGTTTATATGTGAGAACATATACTGAACTTCAATAAATGCTAGAGAAGGAAAGCTCATACCATAGTTATTCTATTTAGAAAATTATAAAAGTTAGGTGATTAGATATATAATACAAAACATAGACCATAGATATCTGGTAGATTTGCAACCAAAAGTGACCAGAGAATCAGAGAAAAAATTCTTGTTCCCAGTACTCTGAATTGAATCTTCCTCCAGGTGAGTAGGAGTGTTCTCCCTCAGCAACTCCTACCCTGTTTCAAGCCTTACATAGCCCTCTAGTTTTTTGTGACACTCTCTAATGTCTCCATGATTACTTTTCATGAAATACAAGCTCAGGTTATTCTCTGGCACCTTTTGTTTTCTAGGTAAGATCAAGGAGATGTTCAGCAAGGAGGCCATCAATAATGCGACCGTGCTTGTGCTAGTGAATGCTGTTTACTTCAAGGCCAAGTGGGAGAAAAGCTTTGACTCTGAAAACACAGTTGATGCACCTTTCTGTCTAAGTGAGGTACTTATTGTATTAGTTTGTGTTTTCTAGGCACTCCACTCCTAACTTTCACCTAATGCTTAGGTCTATGAGTTGTAGCTTACAATTATAATACACATGTTTTACAATAGGCAGTATCCAAAGTCCACTGAACATTTTCCATGTGGCTATTCTGCAACACACACATTTCAGAACATTACAAAATACTAAATACATACAATCTGTTATAAATCAAAATTTCATGTAGACTGGCACATGTCTTAGAGCCCAGCACTTCCTAGGCCGAGGCAGGAAGATCAGCACAAGTGAAAGTCTTGCTTTGTCTACATAAGGAATGCCAGGAATCTAGAGCTACATACGGAGACCTTGTCATAAAACAAAGCAAAAGGAAACACAAGGGAAGAGATGGGCCTCTTTATTTTGAATTTTCTTATCTCAGTAGCAAACACAAGAGACAGCTAACTCACCTCTGAATTTTCTGCTTCCATTGCTTGCCATCTCCCCTTAGATTTATCTGTTCTCTATCCCCCTGTCAGAGATTACAAACGTGGAGTATATGTTTCCTGGGGAAGGTGGTCTGGGTGCTGTTGGCAGTTTAGGAAAGAGCAGATCAGCCAGGGAGTTCCTGAATATTATCAGGATGTACATTGATGAGTCTGAACTATCTGGGCTTGCTTTGTCTGTATTAGGGTGCGGAAGATATTTGGATTAAAAATCTAGCAGTAAGTAGCCTGGAGAACTTAGGGACTGATGAAGGGTATGGGAGAATAAAGTGTTGGCAAAGCTAGGGCTGCTTTATTAAATGTCTGAAGAAAGAAGTCTTAGGTTGGAATTTTGACTCTGAACTTCTGAGGTAAATCATTCCCTCTTGTAGCACTGTCATTCTTAGGGATGTTGAGGCCATGGGTGTTTGAGCTCTCCATGACCTTTTGTGGTTATCTCCGTGTCTACTACAGAATGAGAAGAAAATGGTAAAGATGATGAATCAGAAGGGTCAGTTTAGAATTGGCTTCATCGAGGAGCTGCAGGCACAGATCCTGGAAATGCAGTACACCATGGGGAAGCTTAGCATGCTGGTCTTGCTTCCATCTTGCTCAGAAGACAATGTGAAGAGCCTGCAAGAGGTACAGCTTCATTGTCACATGCTTAAAAATTTCAGAGCACTGAGGAGTAGCACTAATCCACAAAGAATGCTATCTTAGCTAGGAGAGACCTTGGAGACACACAGAATCTGAATGGGATTAGATCATTAGATCAATAAGAAAATGCCAGACACAGCAGAATAAGAGTTACCACAATTTCAAATATTTTTGCAATCATTTTCCAGACCAAAAATATGGATACTGAATATTTTGAGAATTTCCACAAATGAAATAGGTGTTCTGTCTCATAAAATAGCTTGACCTTTAGCACCTGCCATATCTGGGTGTTTAGCCGTGAGTGTTTTGGTAACATGCTGTTTAGTAGGAGTAGAAATACTGATACTAAAGAAAGGAATCAATGAGTTCTGGAGAAAACCAGATACTTCTGTTCTGGGAAGAGGGTAAAGAGAAAACAGAGAGATAGTTAAATAGATAGACAACAGACGGATAGAGGTATCAACATGGTAGTTAGAGTAACCGCTATTGTTCAAAATATATGATACACCATCATTATTTTAATGTATACTAAGTACATTACATACATTACTTTGGTTAGTCCTCAGAAGAGCCTTATAATATCTCTGCTTTATAGAAAAGGAAATTTTACTTCATAGTGGCTGGGCTGGCCTGAACTTTCTGGTCTTTAAGCATGAACCTGACCAAATGTGAGGGTTTAGTGTGATGCTGATTGTCATGTAATTTTAAGGGAGGAAATTGAAACAAAGTCTAGAGATGAAATTGAAATGAATGTATTTTGAGGTTTAGAGAATGTCCTTGAAGTATATATCAGTATATATCACTGACCAGGAACTTTGAAGTAACTGAGATACTTTTGCTGACTTATAATCTGACCTTAAATATAATTTTCTTCTTCTTATAGCTTGAAAATAAAATAAGTTATGAAAAAATCATGACCTGGAGTAGCTCAGAAAATATGCCAGAAGAATTGGTAGCCATTTCCTTCCCCCAGTTCAGCGTGGAAAACAGCTATGATCTCAACTCTATTCTACAGTACATGGGCATTAAGGACATCTTTGATGAAACGAAGGCTGACCTGTCGGGAATCTCTAAGAGTCCCAGTCTGTATTTGTCCAAAATTATTCACAAGAGCTTTGTGGAGGTGGATGAGATGGGTACACAGGCAGTTGCAGCTAGTGGGGCTGTTGTTGCAGAGAAGAGCCTTCCATCTTGGGTGGAGTTTAATGCCAATCGCCCTTTTCTCTTTTTCATCCGACACAACCCAACCCACACAATTCTTTTCTGTGGAAGAGTCTACTCCCCTTGAATACCCTCTGACTGCTGGGTGTTTGAGGTGAATGGCAATATAGTTTTCCCCCTTGTAAACATGGGCACTTGTATTTTTGCAGTTCACAGTTGAACACTCAGTCCCTCAAGCCTACCTGAGTTTGTTCTAATACCCTCTGTCACCAGAAGCCAATTTTCTCTGTCTGTCAATGAAATAGCTTTGCTGTCCCTCTAATCTTTCCTCCTATAAACTTTAAAGCATATAAACTCACCTTCTATGATTTGGAGGTCAACACATGCAGACTGGTATTGCTTTTGTTTAAGTTACCTCTCGCCTTATGAAGAAAAACTGTAAGTTCGTCATTAGACCATTCTAAGAGTCTAAAAACTCAGAATGTGATTAAATGCACTTGGGAAATTTGGTTTTACTGTTATGGCAGTTATAATCATGAGTACTCCCTCGGCAAAACTCTTGACCCCTTTTCATATGTGCTGTACTGCATGGAGAGGCCCTGTGATATCTTTTCACTCCAGAGAAGATATAAGTTGGAGATTTAATTTAAATGATGGCTCAAGGATGTGTGCATATGCCAGCCAATACTCATTTTACACAAGAGAACGACATTTCTTTTATGTGTTTAACCCTGACCCAAGAAAGTGGCAAGTCTTTCCTAAGCGTTTGATCTCAGTTTTTATAAGGGATTCTTTTGTTATCATGCCCTTAGGCATCATTACCATGAGCTCCCCTCTGTCTCTGCTCTCCCTCAGAGAATGAATAGCCATTTATAGCTAGCTGCTCCTAAACACTAGAGTGCCAAGGCTGGGGAATAAACTTGCCACCATTATGGATGGCTGGGAGATCCTCTCTCTGTTTACTCTTTCTGACAGAGACTTATTTAACATTCCAGAGGCCTAATACTGGGCACACAGTGAGAACAGTACTTTCCTGGAAAAAGTGTAAATGAACAGTCTTTTCAGAAAAACTATTGGTTTTATGTAAAGTTCCAGGCTATTAACAAATGAAGAACATTGGGTCCCAAACTTTTAGAGTTAATGACCTTTCCTTTGCTTTATTGCATGCTCTGGAATGGCCACTGGCACTTCCAACATGGGGAATTGGTCAGGCTTGGCTCTAACTCTTGATGTGGTCCAGATTTCCTGCTTTTCATAGTGACTGTCCTCCTTCAAGTTGCCATTGTACAGGTGAAGGGTGGTTGTAGCAGGTTTTTCATAAATCCGATCACCTCAGGCTGCCCCGATGTTGACCTCCTCCCTTCCTTGTGACTTCTCGGCTATGAGAAGCCATCCCTACATTTCTCATATACACTTCTCATCTTTTAAGTGACTTATGGAATAAAACAATTTGAAATGCTAGATACATTGAGTAAGAAAAAAAGATCACTCTTTTAAAGGATTTTAAAAATTTTGTGTGTATGGGTGTTTTGTCTGCACGTGTGTCTGTGTACCTTGTGTATACAGTGTCCATGGAGATAAGAAGAAGGTATTTTATCATTTGGAACTAGAGTTACTAGACTTTTTAGCCAACACATGGATGACAGGAGCCAAATCAAATCCATGTCCTCTGGAAGAACAAGTGTTCAAAAAAGTGTTGAGACATCTCTCCAGGCCCAAAAAGGATTTGGCAAGATTCATTCCCTACCGACAGAACCTTTAGATCAGTAGGCTGTAGGTCATGAAAATAATGGCCATCAGCTCTTCCATTTCCTAGTGCACAGGCTCCTCCATCCAGCAGTGTTGACGGGAGGAACAAATGCAGTGATGTAGCTTCAAAAATAGCTGCTTTCTTTCTGTTGATTGTAATATTTGGTAAGAATACTCTGGATATAGAGGCCCTACCAGGCTCTCCAGTATTGCTCCGGACTCTCTCTTTTGATTTTTATTTTTTCTACTGCATTTTTTCCCCATAAGGCACCTCCTCAAATTTTTGAGCTGGGCAAACTGAGACTTGCTACTTTGTGCAATTGCTGTTTACTTCCTTTGCATGTGCAGTACTTTAAAAACCACTCTATCATTAGCTTAAGGCTGTTTCAACCTGGACATTAGAGTGGGAAGATGTGCAGTTAGCTCAGTGGATTTCTTAGATCTGTAGTTGAGTAACAGTCTCAACAGAACTCATAAAGATCAGCTGTGCTGAGATATAAAACTACTAGAGAAATTACAATGTAATGTAAAACTAAGTAGATTTTAAAGTGGGCAAGAGGCCACACTGGTGGTTCAGTGGTAGAATTCTACACAAGAGGCCCAGGGTGGTTTCCTAGCCAATTCACTTCTGAAATTTTCTACCCCTGCAAAAGAAGAAAAATAAATAAACCATTGGAAAATATAATTAGTGAAATATATCAAATAAAAAATTACTTTTAGAATTTATGGGAAATAGTAGGAGTTGTAGATATAAAAAGAGAATGAGGGCTAGGAGACAGCATCATGGGTAAAGCACTTGTCATGGAAGTGTGAAGATCTCCAGATAAAACAAACAGCTGGACACACAAGAGGTGCATCTAGAAAGACACCTGGATACACAGCAGGTGCATCTGGACATACAGCAGGTGCATCTGGACACACAGCAGGTGCATCTGGACACACAGCAGGTGCATCTAGACTAGTTCAATGCACTAGTTCACAGTGGGAAATGGAAGAGAATCCTGGGAGCTCTCAGGGTAGCTAGTACACAGTCATGTTGGTGGTTGGAATTTTTTCTTTATTTTTTGGGGGGAGTGATCCATCACCCAGCATCCAAGTAAATCACACAGAGGCTTAGTCTTACTTATGAATGCCCAGCCTTAGCTAGGCTGGTTTTTAGTCAGATTTTCTTAGATTGTCTCTTATCATTTGGCTCTGGGCTTTTACCTTTCTCTCTTTATTCTAAATACCTTCCTTCCTTCCTTCCTTTCTTCCTTCCTTCCTTCCTCCCTCCCTCCCTCCCTCCCTCCCTCCCTCCTTCTTTCCTTCCTTCCTTTCTCTCTTTTTCTCTCTTTCTCTCTCTCTCTCTCTCTTTCTTTCTTTCTTTCTCTCTCTCTCTCTCTCTCTTTCTTTCTTTCTTTCTTTCTTTCTTTCTTTCTTTCTTTCTTTCTTTCTTTCTTTCTTTCTCTCTCTTCCTTCTTTTCCTCCTTCCCTCCCTCCCTCCCTTCCTCCCTACCTTTCTTTCTTCCTTCTTTCCTCTGTTGCTGGCAGTGTGGCTGTGTGACTGTGTAGTTGGTTGGCTGAGTGGCTATGTGGCTGTGTGGCTGTGTGGTTGTGTGGCTGTGTGGCTGTGTGGCTGTGTGGCTGTGTGGCTGTGTGGCTGTGTGGCTGTGTGGCTGTGTGGCTGTGTGACTGTGTAGCTGTGTGGCTGTGTAGCTGGTTGGCTGAGTGGCTATGTGGCTGTGTGGCTGTGTGGCTGTGTGGCTGTGTGGCTGTGTGGCTGTGTGGCTGTGTGGCTGTGTGGCTGTGTGGCTGTGTGGCTGGGTGACTGGGTGGCTGTGTGGCTGTGTGGCTGGGTGACTGGGTGACTGGGTGGCTGTGTGGCTGTGTGGATGTGTAGCCTCTGAAGTCCTCCTCTCCTTCTCCTTTTCTTGCTCCTTTAATCTTTCTTCCCAGGTCTTTCCTATTTATTCTCTGCCAGCCCCATCTATCCTTTTCCCTGCCTTGCTATTGGTCATTTAGCTCTTTATTAGACCAATCAAGTGTTTTAGACAGACAAAGTATTGCAGCTTCATAGAGTTAAGCAAATGCAACATAAAAAAAATGCAGTACATCTTTACATCATCAATCAAATTTTTCAAAGTATAAACAAATGTAACACATCTTAAACTAATATTCTACACATCGCAGTGGGAAACAATAAAAGATAGTCTCAGAACAAGAAGGAAGTAGAGGACCAACACTTGAAATTGTCCTTTGATCTACACACATGAGCTTGTGTGTGTGTGTGTGTGTGTGTGTGTGTGTGTGTGTGTGTGAGAGAGAGAGAGAGAGAGAGAGAGAGAGAGAGAGAGAGAGAGAGACAGAGACAGAGACAGAGAGAGACAGAGACAGAGAGACAGAGAGGAAGAAGCCAACTCAAGAATAGCAATGTCCTTGAAAAATAGACATGCCAAGAAACTTTATCAACAAAAGTTAGAGAAGGATATAAGGATGTGAACAGTGATCAAAACATTTTATGTATAAAAGATAAAAATTGTAAGGGCGTGACATATTCCTTATTTATGTTGTGCTCAGACTGGACAACTCCTAGAATCACACCAAGGAGTTCAAGCTGTGCAGCTGGGGCTCAACACTCAACCTCTAGTGAGAGAAGGGTGCCTCCCCTGTGCAGAGCAGGGCTTTTCAAGGAAGAAACCACTGGGATGCTGTCAGTGGGGAGTGCTAGGCAAAGCACCACTGTCATCTAGCTGGGCTGGGAAATACTTAGAAGTGCTTGGGAGTGTGGCTCTGGGAGAATTGTTTTACTAACATTATCTCTTCAGCCAGGTGGACACTGGTTAGCAGATTAGTTGTTTTAAGGGTAAGGGAATACTAGTTTGGAATGTCCTCTGATTACTCAAAAGCCAGCCTGACCTTTAGGAAATAGAAATTTAACTTCTCAAAATGGCTAGAGGGACCTTGGCTCTTACAATTTATTCTTTCCGAATGTCATACATGTTTAAAATAAATTTTGATCATGTCCGGCCCACTTTCTCCCTTCAATTTCTGTTCTACTGTATCTACAGCTTAAAACACTTATTTTGTGTTGGATTTTGGAGAACAATAAAACCTAATCTGTAATTTTGAAGGGGAAATACACATTTAAAACTTTTCACAGCCAAGTTGACATTTGTGTTCAAACCAATAGAAAAATTATTCTGTTGTATTTCTGTGTCTGTAAATGTGGGTATGTTTAATCCAAACACCTGACACTGTGCTGTAAATACTAGGGGAATTAAAACAAAATATGTGCTGTTTGAGTGGACTAGTGGACTCTAATGCAGCAAAGACTAAAAAATCCAGTGAGGAAATTGATCCAGTAAAAATATATCTTTAATTTACAATTACAAAAAGAAAAAAAACCCCTCACTTGGAATTTTTACCATTCCTAAAGGTTTTTGGCAGCTATGACCCTTTCCATTTGTACACTTGGTGATTTTTGTTTTGTTTTGTGAGTTTCAAAATAACAGTGAAGCCAAAAACTCTCTAGATTAGGATTGTGATAAACCTAGTACTTCTTGCACTATTTGTGTGGCAGTGTTGATAACTTCCATCACATCAAAATATCAGCCATTCACCCCTTTCCCTCATTCTGAGATTTAGGCCTCTCATTCACATTGAGCAAGTAGCAAACTGAGATTCAGAGATCAATAGTTCGGCCAAGATTGTACAGGAAGCAAATATTTGAACCTAGATGTGAACCAGGTTGGCTGACTGTGACTCAGTTGCTAACCACTGTTTTATGAACCCTTCTAAGCAAAAATACAGGATACAGGAGTCATTTTTTCTGCCCCAGAACTTACTCACCCTAAAGCTTTGGGTGTAGGAGTAAAATCTAGGATTAGAGCACCAGTGTTTTTAAAGTTTAGAGACGGAACATTCAGTAAAGGGCTGAGTGCCATTGTGGTGACTGGCTTCAGGAATGCAGTTGGAGTACTGCAATATGTCAGGTAGTGAATGGCACAGGCCTTTGTACCAAGGCAGGATCAGTGTGTCAGCTGGAGTTGTGGTGACACAGTGTGTTTGGCAACCTCAAGGAGAGGAGATGTTCCCAAGAAGATGTATGAGGCACTAATCCACTTAAACAGAAGCACATACAGCTTGTTCCATTCTAGCATTTCCAAGGCAGTCTGAGGCCACGCCCCTAGGAGTATTCGTGTCCTTTGATGAGGGATGGCACATGGAAAGACCGACCCATTTCTAGTCCTATCCAATTTTGGAGAGAAATAGCAACACAAAGAAATCAACTTCAACAGTTTATAGATCAAATAAAAGACTTAAAAATGTTAAAACAGTAGTCCTAATGTCCACTAATTAATGATTCATTCTTACTATAAATTTCATCAGCATAATAGACGGACAGTGGCCTGAGCAGCATAATATACTAGGCTGAAGAGTTAGTTGAAGAAGTGCTCTATGGACAGGTAGAAAGCTAAATACACTGAAATGGAAAGAGATTAGAAAAAGTAGCCAGGCATTGTGGCTCATGCCTGTAATCACAGCATTTAAAAGGCCGAGGCAGAATCACTGTAAGTTTGGGGCTAGTCTGAGTCACACAGTGAAACCCTGTCTCAAAAAAACTGTTAAGAGTTGTGTGTATGGTGGTTTATAAAATATAAGAAAAAGTATTCTAAAATCATTGATAGTTAAGAGAAATAATTCATAAAAGAGAATGAAAATCTGGATTTTCTTTGGTCCTGTAAGACACAGAAGAGTATTTTGAAGTTCATGTTCAGGACTAGAGAGATGACAGAGAGCAATGTTACTCTTCAGGAGGACCCAGGTCTGACCCCAGCACTCACAGGGCAGCTCACAACAGTTTGTAGCTCTAGGCCCAGGGAACCCAGTGATCTCTTCTGGCCTCTGAGAGAACTACATGTACATGATACACAGATAAATAAATGCAGAGAAAACAACCACACACATAAAGCAAAGCAAAACAAAACAAAAGACAAACCCCAAACTAACATGTTTGTCATATAAACTATCATTCAGGGTTGAAGACACCAAGAGAGGACGTGGAGTTAACTGTTTGCTAACTCTAATGTTTAAAATCATCTAAAAGCTTTATTCTAAAAATATAAAAGTTATGAAAAAAGAAGAAATATGAGTAGTAACTATGATTTTAAATTGGTAGAATTAACAATTATAAGGAAGGAATTACAAGGAATTAACAATTACAATTAAGTGATCTAGACATGTGTGGAGCATGGCAGTACTAAGCATGAGAAGGGAAGGAAAAAGCCAAGAGAAGGAAGAAAAACCTTTGGGCTTATTCTATTTTGAGAGCCACAGGGAAAATAACTAAACTGTAGAAATTAATGGAAAACGTGCAGATAACCGTCTAAAGAACTGAGATGATTTCCAAAATCATTAGAAAAAGATTCAAGTTAGTGAAACTGAACAAAAGGATGAACAAGGAAGTGCATTACGGATGGACAGTAATGCACACTGCACAGTCAGCACACTCTCAGGGGACTGGCTCAGAAAGTGAGCTGGGCTGGTCAGTAAAGACAAGCTGCATTACAATGACAAGGGCCCAGCAGCAGACTATCCACAGAAGACAGTGCATTAGTCACATTTCTCCAGGGAAATAGGACCAAGAGGATGAAGACATAGACACACAGGTAGTCACAGAGACAATGCCCTGTGCAGAAGAGCCACATAGGCACCCTTGTCATAGGCTTACCATTACATATGCTGCTCCCACTGAGACTCCTGCTGAAATTTATGTAATAATTCCTTTGAAGTTGATCTGATAAATTCTGGTCAAAACATTTGTTAGCTAAATTTCTGACAGTTCAAAGGTCTTTTGTGTGTATCTTCTGTAAAGAGTACTTGTTGAGATGTAGAAATCTTGGTTTAGAGTTTCTTTAAAGATAGTGTTCCACTGAGGGGCTGGGGATGCCGTTCAGTTCGTAGAGGGCTTGCCTAGCCCGCTTGAGTCCTGGACTTGAGCCCCAGAACCTCACAAACACACACAAATGTATTATATTCATAGTATTCATGAATTCCATGGATTGACAGTTTGCTCTCAAGAATTCTAAAGTCACTTTTCTGTACTTTATAACGGATGGTTTCAAACCATCCTGCCAGGTCTCTCCCTTTCTTTCTTTCTTTGGATATGTTAAAGAAAAACTTTCTGGAATTATCTTAGTTTTCATTATTTCCTGTCAGTTTCCCCAGGTTCATATTCTTAGGCAATTTCAATGTCTAGATTCAAGATTTATTTTATTTTTGAAATACTTACTTGGATCACAGGCTTAAATAAAATTTTTACCCAATATTTTATTTTGTTTTTCAGAGACTACAGTTGCACATTTTAAAGACTTCTTTGCTTTTTTAACTTTCATTCTGTATGACCTTTTAACTCCACATTTTGTTTTTTTTTCCTCTAGGCTACTTTAGGCCTCTTCTCTATGCCTCTTTATTGACCCTGCAGGCAACTTGTTTAGTTTCATTTCTGGGAAGAATTAGTTATTTCTATAATTTTATTTCCTGGTTTAAAACAACTACAATTACATATCTTCCTTTCTATTGTTATTTTTGTAACGGTTCAGGACTCTTTTGTGTCTCTAGTCCTTGCCCGATGCTATTCAGCAGTGCTGGGCTTCCCTCCCATGGTCAGCTTGCTACTTTCAGAACTTGTTTCAGATTTCATTATTCACTACCAAAATTCCCAGGTCCATATTCTCAGGAATATGGCATCCTCTCCTGTGTGTGCTAAACTGTGAAAATATTCAGACTAAAAGTGATTGACATGAGTGTGTTGGGTGCAGTATTGTTTTTCTTGGTTCAAGACTGCCCTCTTCTGTTTGTGTAGATAAGTGCAGTTTTAGAAAGGATGCCCAGGATATGGTGGTGCAGTACCTTCAAGAGACTTAAGTACTAACATGGACTAAGTATCTAGTATGAGTGAAGTTTAGAGTTCAATCAATCTTCTGTGAAAATTCTATCTATCTATCTATCTATCTATCTATCTATCTATCTATCTATCTATCTATCATCTATCATCTATCTCTATCTATCTATCATCTACCTATCGATCATCTATCTTCCTTCCTTCCTTCCTTCCTTCCTTCCTTCCTTCCTTCCTTCCTTCCTTCCTTCCTTCCTTCCTTCTTTCTTTCTTCCTATCTATCTATCTATCTATCTATCTATCTATCTATCTATCTATCTATCTATCTATCTATCTATCTATCTATCTATAATATTGCAGGGTAGAGATCCCGAGACCACCCCAACATTGCCAAAGTTCAAATTTAGAGTAGGAATTAAGCCAGCTAGCTGCTGCTTGGAGAGAAGCATGGTCTCGTAGAGCATACTTGGATGAATTTTATGGGGAGCCTTTAAAAGCACAAAACAAAGAAAAATTACATCCTGGTTGACAGTAGCAGAGAGAAGTAAAACAAGCAAGCAGCTTAACAGAGCAAAAACCAGAGCTAGGGTATTTCTACATGGAGATTCTAGAATAGGAATTTGTATTTTCCCATGGTACTTTTCACAGCAGGGGTAGAAAAATTTTGGGGGTCAATTTCAGGTTAAATCAAAGAAGGCTCCAGCTGAGACAAGATGAAGGAATCTTAGCCTTACCTCCATGTTTATATAAACCTGTGTGTGTGTTTTCTCAGTACTGCTGCTATTACTGATGTATGTTCACTGAGATTTGAAATTAAATGGCTTCAGTACTATCACAGGAATAAATATCGATAAAGGGACAGTAAGAGGTCATTTGATTATTTTATAGTTGTTTTTAGAAAAATCTCTATGAATAAATGTAGTAAGAAGTTTCTGGCTCGGACTTTCAGGCCTAGCCTCAAGGTTTAGACCTGCAGACCCAGAGACCCGCAGAGACACACAGATAATTACATTAATTTTAAGCTGATTGACCTAAGGCCCAGGCATATAACTTGCTAATTCTTTACCCTTAAACGAAACCATGATTCTTATCCTGTTCAGCCATGCAGCTCAGTACCTTCCTCAGGGAGGCATAGGTGTCCCTTCCATCTTCTGGCTTGTCTGGCAACTCGGATTCTCTGTGGCATTTCTGCTCTGTTCTTCCTGTTCCCAGAGTTTTCTTAATCTGGTAGCCCTGCCCACATTTCCTGTCTGCCTTTGGCCAATCAGCGCTTTTTATTAAACTCAGAGGCGGGACAATTATTTACAATGTAACACCATAAATCCACTACAAATAAGTTGTGAATTTAACAAAAGAGAATTATAAATAAAGTTTGTGAGCTACTCCTTGCAAAAGATTACACAGCAGCAATATTTTAAAAACTCAATCCTCTAATTAATTGATAACACATTCTATTAGAAAGTGTCTTTTGGTATAGTATGCATGTATCTTGTAAGGAGAACATGAATTTAAAGATGACAGACCCTTGAATCAAATCCATTGCTGTACTGGAATAAATATACTAGAGAGCGAATACTCAAAATTTGTTGAGTAAGTGATAAAAAGCTCCCAGTTTGATTCATAAGATTGAAAAACCAAACAAAACTGTGATGTACTTTGCAATGAATCTAATCAAGATTTTTGTGAGTGTCTTAGTCACTGGTCTATTGCTGTGAAGACACATGATAACCAGCCCAACTCTTATAAAGGAAACCATTTTATTGGGGCTTGCTTACAGTTTTAGAGGTTCAGTCTGTTAGTAAGGTAGCATTCAGTCAGATGTGGTGCTGGACAAGGGCCAAGAGTTTGATACCTAGACCTACAGGCAGCAGTAAGAGAACCCACTCCCCGTGACACACTTCCTCCAATAAGGCCATACCTCCTAATTCTTACAAATAGTGCCACCTCCTAGAGCCTATAGGGGAAATTTTCATTCAAGCCACAACAGTGAAGAATAGCATTAATATGGAACCATTAAAATAGTTGGGCATGTTGGGGCATGCTGGAACCTCAGTCAGTCTTCAGAGGGCAGAGGTAGGCAAATTGCAAAGCGAAGGGCAGGCTGAGCTACATAGAAGATCTTGTTTTAAAGATCAAAATCAAAAGTAAAATGAAAATTTGAGTATATTTTAAACACTGTCACAAAGTGGAGGTTTGTAGCCACTACCCAGGTAAAAACACTAAACATTTCATTACAATGTCTGCCTCTTGCCTTTTTTAGCTATAACTTTCTTGATTTGTAGCATTCTAGTTTAGCTTTGCTGACTTGGAATTTCACATCAATGCAATCATGTACTGGGATTCTTTTATACTTACCTATTTGAAAAATACTGTTTGTATATCAATCCATTTTACTTTCTGAAGTTTCCACAATATGAGTAGATCACAATTAATTTTTAAAATGCTGTTGGATGCACATTTGGCTTCCTGGTATTGGGCTATTTTTGAAAAAAGGCTGCTGAAAACCCTTGTACACATGACTCTTGGTGCCCTGCATGCATTTAACTAGATGCATACTTGAGGTGAAATTGCCAGGTTTTGGGCTACATATTTTCAGTTTCAAAAGTACCTTCTGATTAATGAAAGTGTTTAAATTTTATACAGTACAATCTGCTAATCTTGAGTATTATTGCCAGTGGTATCATGTGTAGTGGAGAACATAAATCCTTCCACCATGGCCTTGGGATACAAGCCCATTGAGCTTAGCCTTTTGGCTAGTATAAGATCTGGGAAATATGTAACCTTCCACCTATGACCTTTGGGTACCAACCAGCCCATAAGGCATGGCCTTTGAGCTAGCTAGATTCTAAAATCTGAGACACATGTATGAAAGGCCTTTTTCTCTCATGCACTTTGATGGTGAGGACAGGTCAGACAGGGTGAAGCAAAGTTGCATCAGTACCCAGCTTTTCAAGGACTCAGAAACTAAGTTTGTCTTGTCTTGTAACTGTGAATTAATATCCATGCAGGATTTCTTAATAAACAATTCATTCCTCAGTGATTTGTGGAATTTCTGTAACAATTGTGTGTCTTACCATAACTCAGTAATCTATTGATAATGGAAGTTTACATATGGTGTCTGGCAGTACAGTCAAGATTTCTTTTTTCCCATGTGGATATTTGATGGACTCAGTATAATTTGTTGGAAAGTCCATTTTTCCTCATTGCCTGGCAGCAACAGCTTAATCAAGTGTGAACACATGACTGTTCCAGTCCCACCCCTCCCTACACAGACATGCTTAGTTATTTAATAACAGGTCTCATATCTGATAGGACAGTGTGTCTCTCCTCCTTCCTACTGTGAAAGGGTTGTTTGGCTCCTCTTGGCCTCTTCCTAGTTTCTGTAAAGTTGGTATCAGTTTGCCAGTATTTTGAGAGGTAAGACCTGGAATTGTGCCTGAGGTTGCAGTGATGCGTTCAGAGAACACGAACATCTATAAGATGTAGTAGTTTCCACCCCAAAGCTGAGCACACTCTTCCATTTATTTATCTTCTTAATCCCTTTAAAACTGTTTGTGTTTTCTTTTGAAGGTTTATACAGTTTGTATATTTGCTCAGTATGTGTTAATTTTTAAATTGTGTTTTACAAGTTGACAGATAAAATCATGTGTTGTGTACAACATAATGTTTGGATAAGTGTGTATTGCAATAACTATGCCTAGGTACTTAGCTACACATTACTTTTTAAAGCCTTTATTATTTTTTATTTATTTATTTATTTATCTATCTATCTATCTATCTATCTATCTATTTATTTATTTATTTATAGAAAGGTTCTTTCAGTGTAGTCAGACATTACTTTTTAAAGCCCTTATTATTTATTTATTTATTTATTTATCTATTTATCTATTTATCTACTTATCTATTTATCTACTTATCTACTTATCTATTTATCTATCTATCTATCTATCTATCTATCTATCTATCTATTTATTTATTTATTTATAGAAAGGTTCTTTCAGTGTAGTCAGGCTGACCTGGACTCCTCCTCCTGCCTCAGTTTTCTGAGTATTGAGATTACAAGTATTTGTCACCATATCCATCATTCAATAGACTTTTGATGTTATTTAAATTATATATTGACATTCTAATATATGTTGTCAGTATATTTAATTTCATATTGATCTTGCCTCAAGTAATCTTTCTAAATTTATTCTTTAATTGTGTTTGTCTCAGGTCTTTGGTGAGTATAATTGTAATTTTTCTTTTGAACAATTGCTAACTATTGATCAATTAATTAATATTCCTATTGTACTTTTGAGGATCTCTGATACAAATTTGAGTGGATGTATATCTTTTCTGTTGTGTCTGCAAATAGTATTTGTTGTCCACCAGGATTATAGTTCTTTATTTTAGATTCTGTGTCTCAACCCTAAGTTATTCAAAGAATCACTGAAGAATTTTGTAAATTTTTTAAAAACAATGGGATGTTTGGATGAGGTATAAAGATATTTGTCTTAGCTCAAGTACCTTAGGAGCAAAGCTAATGATACTTATTTTTGTTCTTGCACTTTTAATAGGGAGGCGATGCTTTGAGAAAAGAAAGTAGGGGCAATAGTAAGCATTACCATTAGTGTGTTTCCACTGGAAACTTGATTCTTTGATATTACAGGTAAAGTATAGAATCAAGGCTATATGAGAGTTAGTCGGGACTGGAGTGGAGAGTGGGGCTTCTCATATAAAAACTGTCATACAGTTTTCTACATGGTGATGACTGTTGCTTGTTCTACCCCCATTTTCCTCCTTTGTTCCCCTCCTGCCAGACACTTATTTTTCACAGGTCTCTCCCTGCTTTCACCTCTTATTTTTGTGTGTAACCCACTAAGCTTAACTAGAATCACCTGTGTGAGTATGGGTGGGAGATTGTTTACTAGACTGGAGAACATGACACTTCTTTTCCCACTAACCACTAACTAGACATGGATGATCTCTCAAGGGACTTCTCTCCTATCCATGGTGACATGTTGGTGGAGCCAGTCTTCTGAAGGTCTTATGCAGATAACCACAGCTGCAGTGATTTCATGAGTGCAATGTCCATAGCAGTCAGAAGATACCTTTTTGATGCATATCTTCCTGTTGTCTCTCTCTTTGGTTATCCCTGTCTCATCTGCCCCATTGTTTTCCAAGCCTTGAAAAGGAGTAATATAGACACCTCATTTAGTGCCAAGCATGCCACAGTCATTTATTCTTAGCACCTTGACTGGTTATGAAGTTCTTGCATTAACTACCATCCACTGAAGTAAGTATCTTAGATGAAGGCTGAATATCACTATCCTCGGAGGGATGGTGATCAGGAATGGGGTGGGAACCATCTTTTTATATCTATTTTCTAGGGAGCCATGGCTGAGTTACCAGTATCTACTAAATAAGTAGATTACATTCATATGAGAATCATTGACCCTAGTAAAGGACAGATGAGGGGTGGATGTACAGTCTGGGAAAGGAATCTGACTGAAGGTCAATGCTGTAAGAAAGTATAAGTAAGACAAATAGATTCTAAGAGCTATGGGAGAGGATAGGGTCAGATTTTGGGGTTCCCCTTGTGGGAGGGGGCAAGAAGACACAGAGACAATGACACAGTCTCTGGAGATTTGTTGAAACAAGCAAGTCCAATTTTATTGAGGGAGGGGAAAGCCTTAAATTTCTTTTTGTCAGATCCCTCTCCCAGTCAGGGGAAAGGACTTTGATTTTCTGGTATCTGCAGCTGTGGTGACTATGGAGCGGTAGTCTCTTGATGGATGATTTAGGCCACCTTGTATCAGGACTCTGCCCTTGTTGTCAAGGTCCCAGGTTGGCTTATGAGGAAGTGCTAGGAGCACTGGATTTAAGGCACCAGTTATCAGTCTGTAGGGGCAGAGGCCAGGATGGTCTCCAGACCCTCAGAAGCCCCTAGAGTCTATAGGCTCATTCCACAGCAGGGGATCCAGTGTAGTCTGCTTCAGGGCTTGCCTATTTCATCTTTTTACTCATTGGCACCAACGTTTTCTTTTCTGAGACTGTTTTGAAACTAGAAAGAAGAGACTGGTAAAGTAGAAGGGATGGAAAGGACCTCACAATTGGGGATTATGACAATAGTGGTAAGACAGACTCACTTCAGTGTCCACGAGTTTATAATAGGAGCAGTTCCTGTTGATGCCAATGGTCAATGTACGACCTGAGTGAGAATATGACCTAAAGGAGAGTAAGAAGTCAGGGAAATGGGAGATGCCATAAAGATGCAGAGAAGCTATGGGGTGGGGGAAGCAGTTAGATAGGATGGAGAGTCCAGGTACAGTTGCAGAGGACCAGAAGGCCCTACTGTTTGGGAAAGGGTAGTACAATAAAGATAGTAAAAGTGTTCAGAGGGGTACATTGAAGTAAAATAGAGAATGTCTCGAGAGAGTAGTAACAGCGGGATGCAACCAGAATGAACCATGCTTCCTGGTCCCAGGATATGTATGACTGACTGTGAAGTATCTGATGTTAGAGGAAGCTATGTTTCCCTGCAAAAGCATTGGAAATATTTTTCAACTTAAGCAGATGGCATTTCCAAGTATTTCAAGTGGGGCGGTGAGTATACCAGCCACAGAGAAAGGTTACAGATTAAAAGTGGATAGGCATATTAAAGCATGGAATATTATTGTAGTCTCAGGATTTTTACACCATCAAAACCTGTAACATCACTGTATCATTGATATTAGGGTTAACTATAACTAAACAAAAACCCCTAACATTCCTATTTGACTGATGTCAGGGTTAACTATAATTAAGTGCTGATTCTTTGTAAACATTACTCAATTTGCAAATTTCCAGTGACAATTAAAAAGGAGAACTTAATTAAATACTATTTTGAAATTTCTTTAAAGGCCATAATAATTTAAGAAATAAAAAAGCCAAATGTGAATATTGAGATAGACTTGTACATGAGCTATGCCTTAAGGCTCCGTCTCTCAGAAGGCCCTTCTTCAGGCTTGTGACAGCTACAGCATCCAGGAGAAGTTGTTCAGCAATGATGACAAACCCCCACACCCTTGATTAAGACTGAAGCTGAGTCTAGTTTTTAATTTTTCTCTTTTTATTTTTTGATGAACTGGTAAAGCTTGTTGGAATGTTCCAGCGTTGGCAAAACTGGACTTTGGAGGTGTAGTTTCCTTACAAAGCTTTCTGCACTTTGAAGATTGTTTTCCTGAACCCCATGACGATGCTGAATATTCATGAAATATTGACATTTAGCACAGGGTTTGGTACCTGGTAGACTCAATAATTACTTATTGCATGAATTATAATGGGTCCTTTCCTAATTAATGGACAAGTTATTTGGGAACAGTGATACTTGTATGTGTGTGTGTGTGTGTGTGTATGTGTGTGTGTGTATGTGTGTGTGTATACATGTGTGAATATGCCTGCAAGTTTGAAGTTGCCTGCCCAGATTTTTCTCTTTTCTTCTAGTTCATACCTAGCATAATTATGTTCTTTGATCTTACTGGCATTAGGCACCACGACATAATACAACCACAAAATAGAACTCCATATAGTGAATGGCTTGTCCAGACCCAACATTGTTGATCTGTGGTAAATGAGGCATGCTTTAACTAGTGTCTTCATTAGGAAACATAAGCAAGATGTGCCCAGCCTTGTTTGTGCATCTATCCTAACCTCCAGGTGATGAAAAGTTTTAATGCCGGCTCTCACTACAGAGAGGTGAGTTCCTCAGAAGAGAGTGATGGATTTCTAAGGTGCAAAGCTGGTGCTCTCCAGAGTATTTCCTGCCAGAACATCCCTGCTATGTTTAAAGTTGGAAAGGCCTCTTCTCTCCTCACCCCAGCCTCACAATGCATAATTGCCTTGAGCAGGCCATTGCGATTCTATCTTCTAGTCCTGTCTAAACATCCGTTTTCTATCTTATTCTGTTCTCTGGTTGATTTGAATGTCTTTGTGCTTGGTTTCCAAGCAGAATGGCAAAGAATCTTGAAGAAGTTTACTTCTTGTGTATCTGAAACATACATTATTTGTGTTAAAGTTGAAAACGCAGTTGCTGACAACTTTAAATACATGACTTCATGGGCACAAGAAAAATATAAAGAATTAAGCTGTAGGTCCTTCTCATAAACCTTGTCTGCTATTTTTATTAGGGAAATTGTCATTGGGAAACCAAAGGCTGTTTCACTGGAAAGACAGACTGTAATGACAGGGAGAGGCAGGAGTTACTATAAATTAAAGACCTCAGCTCCTCACTTTACATAGCTTCCTAGTCGCTTGTCCAGCTACTTCTGTCTCTTCAGGAGCTGGGTAAGTTCTCCCTCAGATCAAGCTTAAGAGCCCGTGTTTTGAGAATAAGGATGTTTGCTAGTTTGAAATAAATATATTTTATTGTGCATAGACTCTCCTTGAGATGGTTTTTATTTATTTCAGCTTTCAAATGGCCAATGCAATTTATCTTCTCCATCTTGTTTGATAGTGAGTTAAATCCTCTTATTTCTGAGTAAGGATTCCTTATAAAGAGACTGAGGTTGAACCTGTAACAATAAATGTAGGTTGGGAGGATCCTAGAATGTGATATCTATCAGGAGCATTATTCTTTTTATTTTGATTTGGGTCTTTTTAAAAGGATTTATAAAATAAATGCTGGAGAAAACACAAAGCATATTTGTACTCAACTTATTTATTTTGGGTAAATATTGACTGCTATCTGAAAATTATTTTTGTGAATTAAGAATGGTAAGATCAGCTCATTGAATAAATCAAAATGATATAAAAAGGGAAGTACAGGAAATGAAAACT
The DNA here is from genome assembly GCA_033318265.1 of Phyllotis vaccarum. Lineage (NCBI taxonomy): Eukaryota > Metazoa > Chordata > Mammalia > Rodentia > Cricetidae > Phyllotis > Phyllotis vaccarum. The sequence goes on from JARWLC010000016.1 coordinate 43,733,791, forward strand.
ACACTTAATAATCAGTTAGTAGTGATACTCTACTGCTCTTTAGGAAAATAATTCATTCTATAGTATACTTTTTTTTGAGGTTAGGAATCAGAGGTTAGGGGATTTAACATGTCCTGCTACTCTGGACTGGATTTGGATCTGTTAAAAATGGGAACTGTCAGATAAGAATACAGCTGTTGTTATTATAATGAATCTGAATTAGAGGACACTGAATGGGAGGCTAGTGAGGATGACTGTGCTTTGAGAACTTTTTCTTACCACAAGCTGGACAGCTGGGTGAGCTGCATGCACACCAACAAGTCAAGGGTGGGTCTGTTCAGAGAAGCTGATTATGAGATATGGAGGTGGGAAGCAGATTCTGACTACAGATAAGCAAGAGGAGAAAACCATTAATGCATTATCCTACCTCCTGGGGAAATAAAAACTGGAAACTACTAGAAGAAGCTAGACCTCCATCTGACTTTAGTCTCCTGCTGTGGGAGCAAAGGCAGGGACTAGCCAGCAGTTGTGAGAGGGTCTAAAATTTCAATGTTCTGAATAAATAAAAGAAGGTGTGCCCACAGCAGAAAGCAGCCCAGTGCAGATGATGTGTTGAATGTTATTGTTGTTCTAGGTAGCTTGGAAACCATCATGGACTCTCTAGGCACAGCAACTGCACAGCTTGGATTTGATCTTTTCAAAGAGCTGGATAAAACAAATGATGGCAACATCTTCTTTTCTCCCATGGGCATCTCAACAACCATTGCCATGATCCTTCTGGGGAGCCAAGGAGCCACTGCCTCTGAGTTACAGAAGGTGGGGATCTTCCTTTGCTTTTCAGGCAGAGACTTGGTTTTGGGGTTTAACCATCTAGTGTTGAATATGTGCTCATCTTGACCTACTGGCCAGAAAACAGATGATGAAGAGTAATTTCAGGTCTGCCTCTTCCCTCTCTAGACACCACAGTACCATTTTTCTTTGATGCTCAGAGTTCCTGTGAGTTGGAGTGTGATGAGTGGCCTTGTCAAAGCCATTATTCTCATAGCTAAAGATAGAATGTGAAAGCCCAAATTCACTGTGATCAGCTATGTAATTTCTGTTTGGTCTACCTGACATATCAAAGATGAAGACCTGAGTGAGCCCATGACTAGACTCCTCTGAAGAGATCAGTGGACAATCTAGACATTTCTCTGTTTTTTTTCAAGAAGATGATGTTGCCCGAATACCCTTGAAAAACATTTCGTTGGCTATGTGACATTTCTTTCTATTCTGACAATAAAGACAATATTTTCTCTTTACCAGGCACTTGTCACTGTAAAAGGCATAGAAAGCTCCAGAATAAAGTCTGCAGAAAAGGAGGTAAGACACACTTTCTATATCCTTTAGTATGGTTTCTTTTTAGGTGTAGGATCAATGTATAGATGCACCAGGAAAAGCACGGAAGGGGTAATACACCTCATTTGCTAGCAAGCAGTGGTCACTGGAGCCAAATACTATTTTTAGGCATATTAGTCCATTTTCTGTCACTATAACAACATCCTAGAGTCTTGAAGCTTTATAAATAAGAGCTTACTTACTTATTACTTACTTACTTACTTACTTACTTACTTACTTACTTACTTACTTACTTACTTACTTACTTACTTATTTATGGTTTTGGAGATTGACAGCCCCAGACTGAGTGTATGGTTTCCATGAAGAGTCTTCTGGAGTGCATTATAATGTGGAGGATTAAGGGATGAATGCCAACACACAGAGAGGAGGCTAAGGCTTGTGGGTTGGTCTTCTTTTGTGAAATACATTCTTACAAGAACTACTTACTTTGGCAGATTTCCATTAATCTCTTCTGAGGGAATTGTCTTTGGTTACCTAATTACCTCTGCTACTAGGTCTCTGAAGTGTTTCCCCATCTCTTAACATTGCCATACCTGGGTATACTTTTAGAACATATCCTCCAGTCACAACATTTGGACTGTACACAAACAGTAAATTCTTAATAATAAGATGAGATACTAACTTTAACAGACAACAGCCACTGTAAGTGCTGACACACCAAAAGGTTCTTAAAACAGCTTTGGAGTCACAGAGAATTGGGCCAATTCTGGCTTGGGCAGGTCAGGACTATGGGGCTTTGATAAGTAATTCATTTCTTTAGTCCTTTGTGGCATTTCTAATAAAATCATATACATCATGCATTTAACTCACCTAGGGAACTGCTAACAATATTATTGCAAACTGAATTAATATTTTGCCCCTCCTGCTAATGTTTTCTTGAATACTACCAGCACAGAAACATTGGCCATCTTCCAGATCTAGTGTTTTGGTATCTTTCATTTGGTATTATCAAATGTAGAGTGGGATGGGGTGCATAAGGCAGGCTTAGCATCTGGAGGCAATCAGAGCTCTCAGAAGGGTACAATTGCTCTGACAATGTCACAACCCAGTTCCTCTCATAAGGTCATACTTCCACCCTCCTAGTACTATGAGTATTCATTTCATAATCCCACAGTGATAGCTTGTCTGGGCAGCTCCTTTCGGTCGTAGACTTGGGCTTCCTTCTCTGGGATTTTTAACTGAGTTAGGTCAGGTGGCTGCTCCATGTGCACTCAACTTCCAGAGTACTCCTTGTTCTTAGCACATTAGTCCCCACAGAACCTTCTCGCAGATTACATAAGGCAGCTCAGTTGGGACAGAGAGGTTCCTGACTGGGCAGAAGTTGCCTTTCAGGTTTGGGCATGTTTAAACCTGCCTTCCTCTACCATGAGCCACTTCTGATCCTTCCCAGGAGTTTTTGGGAACTGAAGAAGCAGAGGAGAGGTGCAGACCACGACGAGAATGTTGGGGCTGAAGCATATTTCAGAGGCCAATATTCTTATCAACAGATGTATAAACAGATTCGTAAAGTCCAGTGGCTGGCTTAAATGTACTCGTTAATTATCACATGAATTCAGAGTATCTTGAGCCTTTCTGTTCTAAAGTGATATTAAAATCTCGAGACTATGTAGGAAGGTAGAAGGGTAAGAAAAATGGCCATTACTAATCCCGATGCATTCCTAGCTTCCCCAAACACCAACTTTCTCTCTTGACAGTGGAGGCTCGCTCCCTAATCAGAAATCCATTACCCCAATGCACTTCTTATTTGGTTACAAGTGGCATATTTTGCCATCATTCTTTGCAGTGGTTAATTTTGGAGCAATATTGTAGTCCTAGTTGGTTCATTTTACCGCTGTTTATTTATTTGTTGTATTAATGGTCCTCCCTCCCTCCCTCCCTCCCTCCCTCCCTCCCTCCCTCCCTCCCTCCCTCCCTCCCTCCCTCCCTCCCTCCCTTTTTTCCTTCTTATCACAAATAATGCGTAAATTATCCTTTTACACAAGTCTCTGGTTTGCCTGGGTTGTGCATGGTGCTCAATCAAGTGATCACTTGAAAACCATCTGGCTTGATTGAGATACGCTAACAGTATACGATATTTCAGGAGCTTAGTATGAAATATTCTTGTAGAAATCATTAATTCTATGTGTTGTGTGTTGAACCAGTATGGTATCTATCACATATGAGCATATGATTTATTTTTCTCGTATCTATATACATTTAAAATATTTTAGATTAGATAAAATATTTTAAAAATAAATTTAATTTTTAAATTTTGATTTGTTTGAAAATAGATTTATTGAACTATAATTCATGTTTTCTGAAATTTAGCTATTTCAGCAGTATAATTCAGTGGTCTTTAGATTACAGAACTATGTGATTACATTTCAAACATTTTTTTTTTTGTCATACTAAAAGGGATTTCCATAGCTATCAATCCTCACTCCCATTCCATTTTCCTTGTCTTCACTTATCATTTCTCCTTCATCTCCAGGGCCTAGAAAGTACTTACAGGCTATTTCTCTATTCTAGACATTATACACTATTTTAAAAATATCCCTCTGTCTGACTATAAGCACGTATCCTTTGACCAGGATTTCCCCTTTATTTCTCTCATTTTCTCTACCTCTGGTAAACAGCATTTTATTCTCGATTTCTGTGAGAAAATGATTTCAAGCTCTCTATATGATTGGAATACTGTGGAGTGTGTGTGTGTGTCTGTCTGTCTGTGAATGTGTATCATTTTTTTAGCCACTTTTCTGTTTTTTAATCTTTAAAATGTAATTATTAGGGAGACTCTATTATATGGGAGGTTCACCTCTGTGTGCAAATCCTAATAAAAATTATTATCAAGTTGTTCGCTAAAAGGACTATATTAATACTCATCACTACTAGTAGTGATTACAGGTTCATTTCATAAGTTCATACAACTCTCCAGAGAGTCTGAGACTTAAAATCCCATAGCCTTACAGCCCTTAAACATCTGAAAATACATGTACTGTGTCTCTATTTTCTGTTTCTATTGCGGAAGCAATACCCATTGGGATGGGTAATTAATAGAATTTCTAGTGGTAAATCTTTTATTTGTGCAGTAGTATACATAGTCATGTTATTTTAAAATTAAGCACATTAGGTTTACTAATAGTTCATTAGTTTGATAAATGTTATAAATAATGTCAAGATGTTTTTCTTAAACTTTTTTGTCCGGTTTTAGTATCAAAATAATACCAAACTCTTAAAATGAGCTTATCAGTATCTTAAACGTGTATTTTATTATTTTTTCAAAAGTTTCATACATGTATACAGTGTGTTTGATCACCTTTATCTTCCCTCTCCAAGTCTTCTTGATTACCCCATGTAGTAGGAAGTTTCTGTTTCGTACTTTCAGGCCTAACCTCAAGGTTTATGCCCACAGACCCACAGACCCACAGAGACATACAGACACTTTTAATAGTTTTAGGTTGATTGGTCTAAGGCT